>CM074448.1:28609109-29064109 GCA_037101425.1 Elopichthys bambusa
GGCTTAGTCCAAAACTTCTGTATGGAATGATTCATTATGATCTTATTTGACTCTTATAATCCTTTTGGATATTGTGTAATATTTATTCAGTTAAGAACTATACTGGAATAATGTTTTGCTACTGGACAGTTATCTAGTAAATCTCATATGTAGGAGTTTGACATCCAGAAATACTCCAAAAGTAACTGTTCATGTGCAAAAGTAGCATTTTGACATATTGGAAACAAATGTTAATTAGCCTATATATATATATATATATATTTTTTTAAATCACATTAGGATACATTTTCAACATGAATTCTATATACATTGCTGCATTTTGCAGAGATTTTTTGATGTGGCATTTGGGTGTTTTTGAGGTTTTCGGGTATGTGGATTTGTTTCAAGAGTGTGGACAGGGTTCACTGGACAACTATTACAAATCAACCGAGAACAGGTGCGCCGCCTGGACCTTCGGTTCCCAAGATGACCATACGTGGACACTTTTTGAATAGAATATTCAAGTCATTTCAAACATTTATGTATAGCGCGCATTGTACACCGTACAATATAAACAACACATGTCTGTCATCTATGCGTTTTGGTGAATCTTCAAGTCAAATCACAGATGTGAGATGCGCATTTACGCACGATGAGACGCAAGGATAAGTTTCGTCAGTGCGCCACCTTGCGGAATCTTTAAACCTTGGACTTAACCCTTAAAAGGGAGCGTCTCCACGGTCTTGTGACATCTAGAAACCTAAATTTGAATGAATAATGCTGCTAAGTTATATGACATTTACAGAAATTTAAGTAAGACTTCTGTTTGTGTAGGTCTGTGCAGATAATGCAGGCGCTGGATCTATGTGAAAGCAAAAGGCCAGTTTGGGGAGTGTTTGTGTTGGACTGAAGAGGCCACACAGTTTGCGCGTCGTCTGCGCTTGGCGACCCGCTGCGTATGAAAACGGTGCAGAAGGAAACCTGACTCTGCAATAACACTAACACAGACATGCATTTCAGAACATGTTCAAATAAACAATGAGGTCTACTTAGCCAACCCAGATTGGCTCTTTTCTTTTACAGTGACTTGAGGTGGATTTCAGCCCACTGGCATCCACTGATTAATCGCATCCAAAATAAAAGTTTGTTTTTACATAATATATGTGTGTGTACTGTGTATATTTATTATGTATATATAAATATACACACATATATGTATAAGAAATATTTACAAGTATGTATATATATATATATATAATTTATTTTACATATAAATATTTTATAAATAGAATATTTTTTTGTTAAATATATACATGCATGTGTGTGTATTTATTTATATATACATAACAAATATACACGGTACACACACATATATTATGTAAAAACAAACTTTTATTTTAATTGCGATTAATCATGATTAATCGTTTGACAACACTAATTTTAATGCATTACATACAATAAGAATGTAATGCATCGCTACTGATCAGAGAACATCCTTAATGTTAAACTTTTGCGCATGCACGCTGCATTTTGAGAGCATTTGTGGTCCGACATTGCCAGTCACAAATCATAAAGTCTCTCCACTCATTCCAGAAACCACACTGAAATATGTCCAGTTGAAAAGCCCTTTTAATGATTTCATATTAATCATCGTAATGGATTTGGCAAAATAGCCAGATTCAGTACTGAATGTTTCAGTATTTTATGTTAGATCATAATTATTATTTCGACATAATGACATTGTTAGTGTTTTGTGTTTTTTTTGTTGTTTTTTTCGTTGAAAAGAAATGTATTCTATCCTATTGTATTCTCTACAACATCTACAGAAGACTAAAAGGCTAAATATGTTCAGTTCAGCAGCTCATTTATCAAAATTAATCATCAGCCTATGATAAATTTGTCAACACATGTTTCAGTATTTTCGTTGGATCATACTAATAATAGTCTACATTCACTATTTTGACGGCATGATGGATGTTATAATTTTAATATGGTTGGAGTAGTATGACAGCACCTCTGAAAATCCCCAAAATAGACTCTATTCTATTATTTTTTATATTTGAATTACATAAACAGCAACATCAATGTATGAGTGAATATGTCATGAGTGTGTATGTTGTGTTTAGTTTAAATGAAGCGCTGTGATTGGCCCATCATGATGGCTTCTTGTGTAACGGAAACCTTTTGGATCTCGGCTCTCTCCCGCCTCTCCTCTCTTACGTCACGCCGCTTCTTGTCCAATCACAGGCCGCCCCAAAAAGTTTGCGCCTTCCAGACTATAAGAGCCTCCAAACTTCCCTTCAAGTTTGAGAAACACCTCTGTGACGCACGAGGAGCCACCCTGAGAGAGGGACGCGAGCCTTTAACCCCATCCCGCTGGAGTCAGGGAATCTACGAACATACTATCAGAGCTTTGCCTCTCACTTCAAAGGTGATGTTTGAGGAAGAGGCGATGCAAGAGGAGTCCAGCTCCCCGGAGTCTCCAGTGGACAGTCTGGGGAACAGCGAGGAGGAGCTCGACAGACGACAGCAGAAGCGCTGCAGCAGGAAAAGACGCCCGAGCAGGAAGAACGGCGAGGATTCCGACAGCCCCACGCCAGGGAAGAGAAGCAAAAAGTGCAGCAACAGCAGCGGCGGCAGCCCGCAGTCTCTGGAGGACCTGCAGACGCAGCGCGTCATGGCGAACGTGCGCGAGCGTCAGAGGACTCAGTCTCTGAACGAGGCGTTCGCGTCCCTGCGCAAAATCATCCCCACGTTACCCTCGGACAAACTCAGCAAGATACAGACTCTCAAACTGGCCGCCCGGTACATTGATTTCCTGTGTCAGGTTCTGCAGAGCGACGAGCTGGACTCCAAAATGTCCAGCTGCAGTTATGTGGCGCACGAGAGACTCAGTTACGCGTTTTCTGTGTGGAGAATGGAGGGCGCGTGGTCCATGTCAACATCACACTAACTCATGGATGCGCGCTTTTGACGCAGCATGGTATGCGATGCAAAACTTTACGCATTTCAAAAGTCACTCGAAAATGAAGGGGTCCTTAAAGATTTTCGGATGATATTAATAGTCTATCAGTCAAAACAATTTGGACATACTTAAATTATCTTAAAATCTTCTAGAAGTTTATAATTAAATATTTCACATTCGTTTTCTAGACAAACATAGGGTGAATTCAGGTTGATTGGGACACTTTTTGCCATTGAGATGACTGGGGAAAAGTGTCCCAGTCAACCTGAATTCACCCCATATTTGTCTAGAAAACGAATCACCCTGAATTCATATAACTTATTATATATATTTAGTTTGAGTGGATAGTGAAGGAATCATCACCAAATTTTCATCATGTTGTTTCTTCAATAGCGTTTGAAAGCATCCCAGGATGCACCTCCTGAAGTTGGTTGATTAATGTTTTGAGCAAGAAGTTGGGAGTTTTAAACAACGAAGAAATATTTCATTTTCAGTTTTCATATGTTTTGGTCATTACATCATCCACATACTTCAATGTGTATTATTTAATGTTCGTTTTATTATATTTCTGTGTAGAAATGAGTGATAGGCCTAATAAAGAAAGAGTAAATGTGTCCAAACTTTTGGCTGATAAACTACCTTTCATGCTTAAAAGATTCTCTCCTGCATTTTTAAAACATGGTTCTTTGAGAAACACTAAATTCAGCACTAAAAATAGTTCAGAATTTGGTGCTAAATATATATATATATATTTTTTTTAAAGTTCGTGCAACCAAAGTTGGGGGGATTTTGCAAACGTCATTTATTCTGGGATTGTCTATATAAATACTATTAAGTTAGAGGTCAGTTAAGTAATTAAATGCATGTTATTATTAGATAAATGTTGCATCGCGTTGTACTATATTCTCATGGATTTTTTTATAACACACTTTCATCTTTGTTTTTTTGTTTTTTCAGATTTTCGGCCATAAGCATCGAGTCAGAGCAGCTGAACTCACTGGAAGGACCGACACAAAACAATGGCGAAAAAAAGGATTATAAAGGGAAAATTCCGGAGCATCATGACGTCGTTGAAGCACTTACAGTTGTGAACTACGACATGGGACCAGGAATTACACTCAGATCTGGGCTGTTGTGACTGTGAATGTGGAAAACATGTGCTTCTGTCGACCAACAGAGACTCGCTGCAGTTCTGACAGCAGAAGAGAGCGTGTCGTCATATTTATTTCTGAAGGAAAAACAAAAGGAATGAAGGAAATCGGCTCAACACTTTCTTTGACTGGTCCTAAAAAAGACATTTATTTATTTATTAATGATTGTCACAATGCAGAGAGATCTGGTGTCTACATGCATTTTCTATTTTAAATACTGTGTAAATATGTGTATATTTTCTGCAATAAAACATGGTTTGAAACGTACCTATTTTAGCATGTTGTTACTGCAGTCATGCAATATGAAGGGATTTCAAAAATACATTAAAAAAGACGAAAAGTATTTTGTACACAGAAACAACTGCAATAATCATTCGATAGGCTAAGCCTGATTTGCCGTTGTTATAAATTACGGGTTTTTTTTATTATTATTATTAATATTTTTTTTTTTTACAAAAATCGTTCTAGAAGGAAATACTTTCTCATCAACATAAAGGCCCACTCAGCTCAGTTTTGTTTTTCTGAAGTATTAAGATGCTGTTATGAAAAGGACATTTGCAAGGAAAGTATTTTAAACTATTTAACTTAAATTAAGAAGATTTATCCTAACCCGGAGGTAATGCTAATTATTATTAATACATTTTTTCGAATTGTTTTCCTCATTTTATTTAGTAGTAATGATTTTATGTATTTGGACGAAATAAATAGGCCTACAAAAACCGTTGTAATAATAGGGGTTACACAAATTATGTTTGCATGTTATTTTCTACTATAACAGATAACACGTCAGAAAAAATAACATAGTAAACAATAAATATTTCTGCAGTAATTAAGACATTTGTGTCATTTTGCGCGGGTATTTTAACCCAAAAGGACAGCATATGACAGCAGGTCTGGGAAAGCGTTTAGGATGTTGTGAAGAATCATTTGAAGGTGTGTAACGGGCTCCAAACATGCATGGAATTCCCAGATGTCTATAAAACGAAGGGTCGGGAAGGTCACGGAAAGGTGCAGCGGGTCAAACACAAGCATTTTACAACCGAGAGTCTTTTATCGATTCAGAGAGAAATATTACAAATCGATCAATCAGCAAACAATTAAAATGTAGGAATAATTAAGAATAATAAGTATAATTAAAAAAACATTTAAAGGCGGGAAATAAAATAGAAACGCGGGAGGTTTTAATATAACCTAATTATTGTAGGCCTAAAGTATAAATTATCAATTAAATATCGACGTGATCACTTCAGAAAGCCACAAGAAACCTTCAAATATTTTTTCCGTATAGAATTTTAAGACGTCGTGTTTTACTAGGCCCGCACGCGGTTTAGGCGGGAATCTGGCGTTTGTTTCTGCTGTCGGTTTCCACTCAGAAACACGTTAAAATGACGCTTCAATCCAAGGGTTTTGGGGACTTGTAGTGGGAGAGAGAGAGAGTAAAAGAGAGAGTCCAGGCACCTGAATCAAACTTATTTTTACCAGATGTTGTTAATATTTTTCTTACCGTCACGTGAATAGAACAGATGTTGAGTTGCCTCAGACCCGCCTTCACATGCACGCATTCAGTCTGACACAAATATCCTTTGAGTTTCTTTAAAAGAAGTTAGACTCGATGGCAAAATGATGGAATGATAAACCTGATGTTTGTGGAGAGGTTTTGCGCGCGCGCGCGTTTTGAACTTTAACCGACTAAAGGACATGGAAAAGTCTATGATTTTTTTTCTCTCTCTCTTGCTTTGGACTTGTGTTGGAGTTGTGCAGGGATCTCATCACGCGCTGAGGATATACTGCAGAATGCTTCTGGTAATTAATTCTCTAAAACTTCGATTCTCGTTTGCATCTGGACAGTTTGAACTCGGTGTGTCTCAAGATATCGAGCTGAACTGGATATACTGCAGTTTTGCTCTCTTTTTTTTTTTTTTTTGGCATAACAGGAGTGTGTTTCATGTGTTAATTCAGAATAAAAATAAAGGAAAATTAATTATGAACTCGGATAGAATGTTCCTGTTTATTGTGTGTTCAGAAAGAAAAGAAAACCAATAAAAACATTCACTACAAAATCAAGCATGCAATATGACTGCAGTTAATTTTACATGAACGTTCAGGCCTTCTGCATGATCGTTTGAAATGGTCACTGATGTGTAAAAGCATGAGCAAAACAGGCTTGTCCAGTTAAACGATTTGACGAATGTTGATGTAAAAGCATATGACCTGTAGGGCAGTAAAGATTCACCGAGCTGAATCGATTCACCATCTTCAAATGAGCATGTCCGTGTTGTGTTAAACTTGAGAAACTCTCACCTCTGTGGACTTGACTGCATGAAATTCCTGATCCACGTGAATAATACCGCAGCGCACGCGCACACGCATGCACGCTCACGCACAGCAGCTCTTTCGTGTTATCAGTCTCTGCATGTTTGACCTGATAGGTTTAACATCATGATTTAAAACTCAAAGGCCTTTTAAGACATTATTGCACTGCTCATCTGCTCTCACCAGTTCAAAGCTGAAAGCAAAATTGAAATGTGTAGAAGAATTGCAGATTGTTAAAATTGCATCTCGCATCAAATCTAAATAGCTAAATAAATATTAAACTGCATTGAATAATATCCAGTGTCAGAAAACGAAACGAAATTCTTTTCTGTTTATTTTGTAATGCTTTGATGTTGTTGGGAAAGTGTGGACAGGTTGATATAAGGTTTAGGGTCATTTTAACAGGTGTTTCACATTGACATGGGCATTTCAAACATTTCTTCAAACCGATACCAAAGTCAGATTGTCCATTTAATATTTTTCATGTAATGAATCTTTAAAAAATTAACAATTAAAATACCTACATGCTAAGCTTGTTTTTGTTATTCATAATAATTGAGGAAAAAATAAGATTTGCTTAATTTGATACAAAAAAAACAAACAAAAAAAAAACAGGTGGTTTTTGTAGGAAAGAGCAAAACACATTGTCAGGTGCAGAGAGTTCATGGTGAAGTATTTAATGTTGAAGTGAATTTAAAAAATATATATATATATCCAGAGTAAAGGCTCGTTCACATCAAGAACGATAACTATTAACTAGTGTAACGATAACTAGCGATATCCTTCTGTTTATGCTGTTTTGTCGTCTGCTGCTTTAAATGCTCGAGCTCGTTGAAGAAAGATGGATTCTGATTGGCTGTCAATGTTTTTATTCCTCATCACCTGAAAAAAAAAAAATAATTTTTTGAAAGTTATTGTAATTTTTCTGTGCCTTTATCATTATAGTGTGGTGTGTGAACTATTAATTTAGGCTATATTATAATAAAAAGATATCGTCCACACCAATATACAAAATCGTTTGTCGTTTGCAGCTTTGAATGCTCGAGCTCTTTAAAACAGAATGGATTCTGATTGGCTGTCAATATTTTTTCGTCAGCTGAAAAAAAATCGTTTCTCTTGTGTCATTATCATTATAGTTGTGGTGTGTGAACTATTCTTTTATATTTAGAACGATTTTTAGAACTATATAATTATCGTTAAGGCCCGTTCACATACAGAACGATAACTACTATAAAGATATTAGCATCCACACCAATGTATCATTCTGTTTATTTTAAGCACGCTGCAGTTTTTCCTCTGTCACTTTAAATGCTCGAGCTCTTTAAAGCAGAATGGATTCTGATTGGCTGTCAATGTTTTTATCCTTCATCAGCTGAAAAATCGTTTGTTTTCTCTGCCGTTATCGTTATAATGTGGTGTGTGGACTATTCTTTTCTATTAAGAACGATTTTAAGAACTATATATTTATTGTTATCGTAATAGTTATCGTCCTTTACCCTTTTATATTTCAGAAGACATGCTTGCCATTATACTATGGGGTAGCTACTTCATCATTTTCCTAATCTTTAAAACAAAATTTCTACGTAATAATATTCAATGTCTCTGAGATCCCAAACATAAGCACAATAAAATCAGATTCATCAGATCAAGAGGGTTTAAAACACAATATTGATTATCAGCAAAATGCATGAAGAACCTCTTTTGATTCTGCAGTGAGGTCAAGGGTCAGCTGTAGATGTTTGGTGATATGATGTGACTTTTATTGAGGTGAGGTTGTCCACGACATGCTGCTTTTTTAATTCCGTGTCTTTTCTGCTCAATGGAAACTTCCAGCACACAATGAAGCCTCAAACTGCACAGCTCAACAAAGCGTGTCCGTCCTGGAAGACTAGATTAATATATGATTTTATTTGAACGAAGGCCTTTTCATCTCTGATTTACTGTGTTCTGGGCTGTAAGCGGAACCACATGGATTAGACTCTTTCATGCCACCGCTCCGATCCTAGGAGATTCCAATCATATTTAAATTATTATGAGCAGCCAGATCTCGTGTGCCTATTTTAATTGTGTCCAGAGATTCATCGCATTACATTTCGCTCACATTCGAGGCAAAAGCGAGAGCTGCAGATAATTCATCCTTATCATATCAGGTTGTGCTTGGAATGGCATACTATCATACTCATATTGCATTGCAATATGCAGCATATGTACTGCGTACAGCATGATAATTCTCTGTATGCATGGAGGACCTTGATGAACTACAACATCTGCATGCTGCCGTTTCCCTTAAGAGATTAATAAAACTCCGGTCCAATATTCAGAGTTCTGCAGTGATAATGTGGGTTTAGGATGCTAAAAACTCACATTACCACATTTTTCTTTCTGACGTTTAACGGCGCTCTGATTGTCGGGTGTTTTGCTGCAGACATACCTCAATAAGAAGCCTTAAAAATGCACAAACGTAACCAAGACATTTTATTGGTGTTAAAAGTCGTCCCACACAATAACAGGAATGCAAGATATTTTCAGAAATCAAGCAGCTTTGAGCAATATGTGAAAGTGCTGGTTGCACAAGGTTTTGTGGGCAGGCATATTTGATTCAGTTTTCCCACGTCGATCTCTTAGTGTGGTATAATCTATTTCAGATAAACCCGCCACTAAACGACAAGTAAAAAAAAAACGAAACGAAAAGTAGTTTGCCAAAATAAGCTGCAAATTGAACCCGACTTTATGTTGCATGTTGTGGCTATACACGAGTGTTTACGTATTTAGTAACCCAAAAGGTTGTAGGTTTAAATCCCAAAAAGAGATTTTACTCCAGCGGGAGATTGTCTGTGTGGTAAAAAGCTCTGTAAATCACTTTGAATGTGTCTAATAATTAAAGGATCTTTCTTATAAAGCCCCACAAAATACAAAAGTGCCTCACATCCCAGGCATTACGCCAATACCAGATTTTAAGTGGCTGGTCATGGCCTGCCTGGCCACAACCGGCTTGTCCTGGTCCTCTGGCTTGCAGCCTCTCTGGTGCATGTGTTTTTGGCAGTAGTGGGGTTATTGTGTATATGTACCACCCAGGCAGCTGTAATGGCATCTATGTGCCACCCTACATGTGGCACACAATAGACCGGCAGCTCACATCTACCTGCCTATAAGTGTGGTTTCTATGAAAATAAACAGACAATTAGAATGCAGTTCAGCGTACACAAACACATCACAACCTTTCATGCAAAATAAAAGACCTTTTGTCTGATATTTGTTTATGTTTGCTAGTTGCCCCCTAAAATAAGTTTCAGCCTGCCTGAAGGAGGTAAACAATTTTAACTCAACCTTAAATCAACCTGTTGCTGTCCAAAAGAGTTCAGTGACGGAGAGATTTAATAGAGGATGTTTCTATGGCACTTTGGGAAATTAAAACAGAATAATTGAATAATGAATAAAAATAACCCAAGTTGGGTTAAATATGGACAAACCCAGCAGTTGGGTTAGATGTTTGACCAACCTGCTGGGTAGTTTTATTTACCTCAACTATTGTTTAAAAATGAATATATTGCTCACTTATGAACCCAAAATAGTTTGAAATTAACATTAATTACGTTTAATAAATAATAATTAAATAATAAACATTTATTAAATTGCTTATTAATAAACGTTTACCTTTTAATTATTACTGTTGCCTCTAGTAATTATGTGTCTGATTTTTAATTTCCAACTTATTTTGGGTTCTTTTTAAGCCAGACTTATAGTCATTTTTAAACAATAGTTGAGTTAAATAAACTCAGCAGGTTAGTTTAAATATTTAACCCAACTCAAAACAACTTAATGGTTTGTTCATGTTTAACCCAACTTGGGTTGTTTTTAACCCAGCATTTTGTAGAATAAAATAAGTGAATAATTAAATGGTCGACTCAGTTGTCTTGATAACTACATTTCTATGTGCCCTAGATAGGCAATGTTTTCAAACGTTTTGCATAATTTGACAAAGTAACAGCTTGAGAAAATGGAAACGCTGCACATTAAAAAAGGATTTTCTTCACACATGACATCTCATATTTCATCTCAAGTAATTTAATCACTCAGTAAATACTGAAATTGTTTTTAAAAAATACATTTGCATATGACTGCCTCTAAATCAAAACATCAAGTTTTGCGCCATAAGCCCCGCCCACTAGCATTCAGTCACTTAACGGCTGACATCAGTCTACGCCAGATGCGAGTGTCGCGTCAAAAGCAAATAAAATCCATTATAATCTCTGACGCTGTGCAGTGTGTACACAGGATACAGTACACAGATGCACTTCCAGTTTTGGACATACTCCACGCACTTGATTCTGCGGTCTGACACCAGGACAAATGCATCTCTACAGACTTCAGAAGGACTCCAGCGTAAGGAACAGGTGGATGGTTTATTTATAATGGCGTCCCGGATCGCGCCGGAGGAATATATGTTTGTTTGGAGCGTTTGACTGCAGACTGTTTTGTAATCGAGGCACAGTGTAATGGAGAGTTCACAAAGAAACTTTTGTTAAAAGCTGAAGCAACTGTATTGGATCTGACAGCAGCTACATGGCAAACCGTAAGTAAACAATTAATGCATAAATGCTTTTTATATGGATAATGTTTTCAAACCACTGCAATAGAAGTGGCCGTTGATACATTTTCCTATGCAATGGCATTATCCAATCATGACAGTGGCCATTTTAGGTGCGCAGTGCATTCTGTTGCTGCAGGTTGTTTTTCATGTCTGCAGACTGAAACGACCCCAAATAAAATGATAATAATGAGAAATTTACCATGGGAACCTGCCAAAAACGTGGATTTTTCAACCCCCCCCCCCCATATCCATTATTTTCTTCCCCTTCGACTGGAAATTACAACTAAAAGCCGAACAATGTTGGTAGCCCAGTAGCTCACAGAGTGCAACCATTTGACGTAATCAACGCAGAATGTGCTGCGCACCTAAAATGGCGCCCCCATTGTCCAAAATATGTATAAAACGATGTGGATTTTTTAAAAATCTTTCATGAGTTTTCTACTATTTCAGTAAGAGACATAATTTACGTTATATTAAGCCATACAAGACTTAATACCCAGGTTTCCCTTTTAGATCAAGGTCAGAATGAGGGTTGAATATCATTTTCCCGCATATATATATTATTGTTAACATTAACATTATAAGTAAACCTCAATAAAAAAATATTAAAATAATAATAAAAAAATCCATATCATGACCCCAGATCATCATACTTTAAAAAATCTAATAATTCATATTTTTATGATGGATTTTCTTAGATTGAAACTTTACTTAAAGACATTTGAAAAGTAGCACAAATAAATTAGGAGCTGGTGAACAGTTTCCAAGATGGTTTTAACATGGCACTAGCAATGCCAAGGTCATGGGTTCAATTCCCATTCCGCTTTTGTACCTTTTTTCTGTGTGTACCTTAACTGTAATAATGCAATGTACTGTAAGTCACTTTAGATAAAAGCATCTGCTAAATGCATAAGTAATGTTTAATATGACCTTCATATGATAAAAAGAAAAAGCTGAAATCTGATAGTTTTAATAAATATCAACCACTGGGGCAAAAAAGTGCTTGTAGTTGAACAAACACCCCCGTATCATGACCGAAATGAAGAATGATGTTCTGGAGGAACAAGAGAATATAAAGGACTGAGTCACTTACTGACCTGTTTCACTAAGATGTATGAAGCCAACTCCCCTCTGACTTCCTCTGTTTCTCCTCTGGATGAGATCCCTGCTTGGAACAGAAAGTTATGAGCATGCATTCGCCCTGCTTTATTCCCCTGAATAACTGGAATGCACACAAGGTCAAATCTATCCACTGGAAACTTTTAAAAGTGAAATATTTTAATTAGACTGGTCCCTGAAACTAGCCCTCAGCATGTCTGCTTAAGTGTTTTTACGCCACTCGCCAGGAAAATCTGATGGGCTGGATCAAACACACACTTTTTGTTCTTGGTTGACAAACACAGAGCATTGTTCTCAAGGTCCACAGTTTGGTTTTGTGTTCACAGATTTAGCCCCTATTAGCATAATTGTGGTATGATCTGGATGTTTCACATGTCAAGCAAGTGTTAAAGACGGACTTGTGCGGCGTGGGACATTTAGCGATTGATCCAAAGCTATAAGAAAAGTGTGAGTTTGTTGGAGCGGTGGCCTAGCGGTTAAGAAGCCCACAAGTTTCAGCGTACTGTCCTCACATGGGTGATTCGAGTTTGAATGTGGCTGTTCACATTTCTCAATCCCAATTTCCCATCTCTTTTCTACTATCTTATGAATAAAAAGTGACATTTCCTTGCTGAAAAGACCAGCTTAAACCAACCTAAGGGGGTTTGCTGGTTTAAGTTAAATTAAAATCTACATAAAATGTAATTAAATTGAGGAAAACTTTTCTATGGAAATAATTAAGCTTTTTCTAGCATACAACAAAAAAAAGAGGAATTCTATTTTCATTTATTAGAATAATAAATGAATTAATAAAAACCCCCAAAAGTTAATTAAATTAAAAATAAATTATTAAATTAATAAAAATATTAAGACTAACCAAATGGATAAAGTTAGATTAAAATCCAAAAAACAAAAAATTTAATTAAATTAAAAATAAATTATTAAATAAATAAATATATTAAGACTAACCAAGTTCGATAAAGATCAAATCTAAAAAATAAAGTAAAATAAAGGTCAAATCTATTCCGAGTTGGTCTAGATCTGGATTTCCATACATCCTGCTAAAGTCAACCAAAATTATTCTTGTAGTCCCAGTGCCAATGGATAAAGTAAACTTCCGATTTACAAATCTAAACTGAATGCACACAATGAAATTAAGTTGTGACAAAAAGCTGATGTTCAGTAAGCTAAGTGTCCAGAAAACCTTCGAAAACCATCAAACTAGACCATTCTGACCAGTTGAAACCAGACTGGTGACCAGGAACAGTAAACCAACAAAAACAAAATAGTCTTCAAATTCTGTGTCGTCGTCACATGGTCACCGTAAAGTAATTCATGTTCCTGGATCAACATATTTCCTTGATCCTAAAACAACAATCTTGTCTGAAAATTTAGTCCTAGCTCTACCCCTAAAGCTAAGCCTACCCATAACTTATCTCTAATATCAGAGAGAAATGATAGGTGAATAACATAAATAGATGACATAAACTGTAAACTTGTCTCTCAAACCTGATTGGTTGATTGGAATGTTGTTCCAGGATCAACAAAGATGCTGAGCTTGGTGAAATCATGTTCACTGTCATGACATCACAACATTAATACCAATGCAAGTTTCAGTCCCCCCATGGCAACATAACATAAACTAAAAGAATATACAGCATCTGTGGTACTTTCTACATCAACGAATAATTGAAGATAGCCTGAAGATCAAGTGATGTGCATTGAGACCTGAAGTGCATTTATTCATAATCAGCTCTTCAACTCGTTGGAAATGCTGTATGAAATGCACTTTAGTCCCGTGCATGTGTATCACACAACCACAGTCTGACAAACTAAAGCAGCACGCCCTGCTTTGCGCGGCTCAGGGGAGGTTAACGTTTCAGAGAGGGTTTTTTTTTTTTTTTTTTTTAAAGCTCTGCTTAATGCATCTTTGTCAGGTTTTCCTTGAGGGGATCTGTGGGGGGTAAACGCAGACCACCATCCCCCTGGGGGGTAATTAGCCTTCAGTGACACCTCCAAACATTCTACTGCCCCCCTCCAGGGCAAAGCTTCAAGGCTTCATTAAGCCTCGTTGACTGGTGTCACCCTGACAGAAATGCTAAACAGATACACAAGTGTATAAAGTTCATCATGACTGCATGATGCTTGCTTCTTTTCAATGTGTCAGCCGGGTTGCTCAGGGTACATGCATTATGTCAAGACTTGGAAAAAAAAAGTGTGTTTTGCATTCTGCCAAGAGAAACTACAGGCCATTTTCCATGATCAGGTTTTTAAACTTAAGCTGTTTGTATGATGCTCAGAGTTTCTGCTAATGTACAGTTCTGAATCAGAAATTTCTCCATGTCAGTCTTGATGCTCCCTTAGAAGGGAGCTGCTTATGTAGACAGTAAGGCAGCTCACTGCTGAGTCATGGCTGCAGTGTTTTAACTGTTTAACTCTCTGTAAGAGTGATTCAAACAGTTTCACATCCCATCTGTTCTCTGAGCACTTTAGAGGAAACAAGAAAATTGCTCTGTGCTTTTGAAAAGTGAGTGAGCTTGACTTTTTGTTTTTTATCCTTTACGAGAAAGTGTTGTGTACACATGCATGTCATCGCTAAAGTATGGCAACGTGATTCACAAAATGTCACAACCATCAATGCATGTAATCCACCCACCAGCAACTATTAAACTCCACATGCTGCATTCAAAGAGGAAAATTATTGAATTATTAGATGTTCATATTCATTTTAATGCAGGTTCTCTCATTGTGCCCAGCATTGCCATGGTTGGTTTCAAAAGAATTCATGAGACGTGAGCGTTCAGCTTTTATTAACCCTCATTCATGATTCATGATGGCACGCTGTGTCACTCTGGTCTGATTCAGTTTGCATTGAAAAGTTGACAGTGTAGTTCGTTGAGAATTGATTCGTAAACAAATAATTCTTTGGACTCAGATCTGTTCAGTGAATCGAATGAACCAGAAATTTCCCAAAATTATCCTAAGCCTAAGTAGATTGTAGAAAGCATTGGGTCCTGTCAGTGCTCTCTACCAATTGTGCAGGCTCACAAAGCTTTTGGGAAATGCAGTCCTGAACAAATTGTCAGATTGAATCTGCTCTTTCATTCTTTTGTAGAACACAAAGTAAGATATTTTGAAGAACTTTGGGATCTAAATCACACTGGACTTTTATTGTATACATATTTCAAAATATTTTTTGTTCAAAAATGTTTTTGTTATATGTACGTTCCACAGAAGAAAGAAAGTTAGACTGGTTTGAATGACATAAGGGTGAGTAAATGATGACAGAATTTTCATTTTTGGATGAACGATCCTTTTTAAAATACCAAAGGTGTGCTTATCTCCATCATGTCTGGGCATATGTCCATGCAGGTGTAATGCTCTTTTATATAATAATATGATTTATATATTCATATTTTAAATTTGATTTCATTAGCTATGTTTACATGCACTCATGTTTTGTCCATCCAAATTAATCCACTCTGATTTCAAGTTTTGAAATTTCAGTTTATATAAACCCTAAACATTGCTGCATTCAGAACTAGGGGTGTGACGAGATCTCGCGATATTAAAACGTGACAATATTTCTCGTCAAGGGGAAAAGCTGTCTCAAGATATCAACTTTTACAGTGCTTGCATTTATATTATTCTGTCTTTTAATGCATAAGATAATTCATACTCAGAAAGCAGAAATGAAGTGACATTCATTTTGCATTTTGTGACGAATTAGGTGCATGTAAATGAAGGTAGCACGATTAATCGTTAAAATATTGATTCAAACACCCACATAATCTCATTCCTAAATGGATTGTGTTATCACCTGTATGGAAGCTTGTTTCCACCATAAAAAATAAAAAAGGTAATTGCGACTTTTTATCTCACAATTGTGATATATAAACTCACAATTGCGAGATATAAACTCAGAGAAAATTCTGAATTCTGAGAAAAAAAGTCTATAAAAAAATAGATATTGCAAGATATAAAAAAAGTTTATATCTTGCAATTCTGACTTTATAACTCGCAATTGTGAGAAAAAAAGTCTGAGATAAAAAGTCGCAATTATCTTTTAAATTGTTTTATTCCATGGTGGAAATAAGCTTCCATACCTGTATCTATTAAACATTTGACAAAATCACACTGGAACATTCAAATCAAGTCAAGTCAAGTCACCATTATTTATATAGCGCTTTTTACAATGTAGATTGTGTCAAAGCAGCTTTACAGTGATAAAGTGATAAATCTGTGTTCGCACTGCCGCTGACCCAGAGAGAGCAGTTGTCATGTACAGTATATGTATGAAATAAACAGACTTTTCAACCACACAGTTTAGTTATTTCCGTGTTATAAATATTCATATTATCACAGAAGTACTCAAGAGCAAATCACCTTTGAAAGTAACTTGACACTTCAAATAACGGTTGTATCGATTATGTCGACAAGTGACTGTTAAAAAAATGTATTTGTCATTGAATCATTCATTCAAAAGATTCATTCAAAAATGCTGATTCATCCAGTAATGAAACAAGTGAAGTCTTTATGCGTGAGCCATTGAATCATTCATTCAAGAGATTCATCCAAAAACGCTGATTCATCCAGTAATGAGACAAGTGAAGTCTTTATGCGTGAGTCATTGAATCATTCATTCAAGAGATTTGTTCAAAAACGCTGATTCATCCAGTAATGAAACAAGTAATAGGTTTGTTCGAGATGCATCGGTGCTGCGCAGACCGATCACGTATGACATCAATGTACCGCGAGAGCGATTCAAAAGCATAAGGAGTCGTATGCTATCCAAATGCTCTCGCGGTACTTTGATGTCATACGCCGATTGGTCTGTGCAGCGCCGATGATCTCGAACAAGCCTGAAGTCCTTATGCGTGAGTCAATGAATCATTCATTCCAGAGATTCATTCAAAAACGTTGATTCATCCAGCAATGAAACAAGTGAAGTCTTTTTGAGTGAGTCATTGAATCATTAATTCAAAACATTTTTTAAAATAATTCATTCAGATTAATGAAACATTTTAAACAGACGGCAGCAATTAACATTTTGTAGTAAATTACGTTATTTTGTTTAGTTGTTTGTTCAGAATTGTGGGTGAATCTTGATCTCTGTTTAAAATAAATAAATAAATAAATCATGATTCTCAACATTTTGGAAAAATGGGCAGATTCATTTCTAATTTTGTTCAGTTCTATGATCTAAAACCAAAACTCCCAATTTTACATCTGAAGATTCTAGAGGTCAGGAGCAGGTATCTCCTGCTGCTTTGCATGCACCATTACTCCACAGAGAAAGAGAAAAGTAAAGACAGAAAACCTGAAACAGATGGTCCATCGCCCCATGCAGTCTGAACCAACAACAACCGCCGCTCCGGCACTTCATCACCCCTGCATTTTCTGACCCCCTGCAGGGGTAAAAGACCCTCTCGCACCCTCAAACCCTCCGCGGGGGCCCATTTCAACTATACGGAAGTGTGAAGCTCAAGTTAAAAGTTGTGGACAGATAAGAGGTTTTAAAAGCCCAAACTGGGTTTTTTTATGTCTCAGTGGGGCATTGTAAATCCTTCCTCATTAGGTCTCTGTTCCTCCCTCTTCCCAGGGATCTGTTTGCGTGTTAAATTAGTTTTTAGTAATGTTTGCTAAGTCAAGCATTACTATTAGTATTGCTCATACTTAGGGTTAAGATTTCAAACCCCCTAATCCTAAGAATTAAACTTTGTGCCATTTGTGCTACAGACATGATACCTCTTTTGACTAAATAACCACCTAGCAACCACCCAGCTCACCATAGAAATGTGTAAACAACCATGGCAACCTCTTGGCAACCTCCCACTCTAACATGCTTATGTTGCTTGGGGATCTGTAAGATTTGTTAACTTTCTTTATTAAAACCTGTAATTATGTCCTGTTTAGGCATATTTAAGTCCAAACCATAATTAATTAAAAAAAACTTTCCCTTAATTTTTTCCGCTTTCCTTTCTCTAGCGTTCTGCCAACACTGCCTTATGAATTCCTTTATGAACAGTAAAGTGCAGATGAGGGAAAACTCAAGCTTTCAGTTGCATTAACAGTTATTGAATGCCTCTATCATTTTTTTTTTTTTTGTACTAAAATACTTGCTGTATCGAAATATTCTGACAGTGTTTCGTGCATCGCTGTTCATATAATACGAAGACTGTAAACATTTTTCTCTTGCAATGTCCTCAATGGTGTATTCAGTATAATATATAATATTCAGTATAATATAACTAGTTCTTTTACATTAATCATTCAAAAAAGACTCATTTACTCACAAAACAGCTGCACAAATAGAATCACTAAAGGTGTGTCTAAATGCAAAATGAAATTTTGAAAAGGTAAAATGTATTTATATAGTACTTTTCACAATAAGAGAGAGAGAGATTGCCTGAGCAAGCATTACTTGTGTCTGATATAACATTCATTCTTCAGGTCGATGTCCATAATATTATATCCATTATAAAAATCAATTTGAATGTCCACTGAGGAAAGCGATCTTTGTATTTTTCCTTTTTAGAGTTAAGGGAATTTTCCATAACAGCGCTAAAACATTGTCCTTTGTTTACTAAAGTCTCTTTCAATTTAAAAGTCTTTTGCGACTGACTCATTCACTCGTAAAGTTTTGCTGCCATCTAATTGGCCCATTTCTCAATAGCAAATACAACATATAATTTATATAAAATATTTATTGACCAACAATATTTAAATTAACAACAATAGCCATTATGAATGACAATAGGAAATTAACACAATTGTACAATTCAGTCAGACATACAAAAGCAGTGGTCTTCCAGATGTAAGTTAAATATAGCCTTAATATTAAATTATTAAATTTAACATAGCCCAGTTCGATTTGCTCTGGAACAAGTAATAGATTAATAAGACCAAAGATTGCCCATTTTATGTACCCAAAATGAATTATATCTTATGTTCAACCACTATAAGAGCCAGTGGCAAATCTCCAAAGCACTGGCCGAGATGAAGCTGTTCTCAGCGGGTACACGAGCACTGAACGGCCGCTGACATCCCGGAGCTCTAAACAAATTGTAAAATAGGTGCTATAATTAAATATGAGTCACATATTTCAGGTCTAAAAACTACATTATCACCTTAAAAAACTCTTAAAACTACAGTTTGTGGTACACAAAATAAAATAAGGTGGATTTGCTCGGCTGCCACGACAGTCGCTTCAAGCGGAGTGATACAAACGGTGAAAAGGTAGAAGTGCTGTTATCACTAGAGTATCGCACGGCTCTCAGCCAATCAGATTCGAGAACCAGAAAGAACTGTTGTATAAATATGAGTATACTGTATGTTTGTGGGTAAAGTTGGACATATCTAGCTTTATGTTTTGCGACGATATAAACAACCAAGCAATTGAGATATGCTATATGTGATTAAGGGATAAACATTTTTTCCTGTATTCCATTGGCTGGACTTACAAATAGTCTGGACCCCATCTTACACCATTGGTTGAACCACAGTTGCTGCGTTGGGCTGCTCAAACAAACAGAACAATGTTTTAAAAGCACCACAGTGTTTCAACCTGCGAATGGCTTCCTTTTTTATCTCCCCATATTAAACTTAGATGGGAAGTATTTTAACCTAGAAAAACATAACGCACATCACCTATCATTAATCATTATATTCCGTGAGATTCCCATCCCTGCTTGCCATTTTTTCTGCACCTCCTTTGGCGACCTTTCAACCTTCCCTCAGCATTAAAAAAAGAATATGGATCGAATGCATAATGACTCTTTTCCTGTGCCGTAAACTCCACGACAGCAAAAGGGCGATAATTAGAGTCTCCATGGCAAAGGGCCCAGCAGGCTGAAGTTTGGTTTCAAAATTCGCTTAAGCCCGAAGTTTCGCAAACTTCAAAAAGACGTACATGAACATGAGAGGGAGAAAGAAAGAGAGACACAGAAAGAGAGAAGAATAAATGGATTTGAATAAAAAGAGAGTGAGAAACAGAACAGGAGAGAGATTTGGACTGCTAGGTCTGGATTTCATTAGAGCCAATTACCTTATCTGTTTCATCTCTGGAGCGACCCGCAGGCGTGCTGGTCCGGACACACGCTAATACACACACATGCATGTAACTATACACGCCGAGCACATTCACACACACACATGCAAACGCTGCATGAGCACATACCTGAAGCACCAGTACCTGCAGAAACCCCCCGGTCCTCAGAGAGAGAGAAAAACCAACCACGAACTTCGTTGAAACTCAAAAGTGCCATGTTAGATCATTTGTCAGATTGAAAAAAGAAGAAATAAAGTGCTTTTCTCTCTCAGTGGCATTTCTGAGAACAAGCTGGAGTTTGTTTACATAATGTTTTTCAGTGAAGGTGTGTTGATCTTTCCACTCGCAGCATCTGAAGTGTCATTCAAGGCTATACAAACAAAACAAACCTCATTTGAAGAAAAAAATATGACCATGTTTTACTCTTTAAAATGTTGTTAAACTTCTGTGCAGCACCCAAAACACTCAGAATGCCACTTTTAATTATTTGTACGAATGAAATATTAAGTTTTGCATTTCTTTGAAGAAAATACGAGTGGTATGTGCCCATGCAAAACATTGATTCTCTTAGCTAGCGATTCAGTATTTGCCGATATCTCGCATGCCACAATACAATTATTAGATTAGATTCAGGGGCTTATGATCGATTTTACGATATTATATGCCTATGTTACACAACCAGTTTGTTTATTCACTCACAAATGCAACCAAAATGTAACATGAATATTTAATTGAACTCTCCGAAAATTGCAAATCCTGTATCCCACTTCAGAAAAACATAGTTTTTTTTAAATAATACACTGTAAAAATGATATGATCAACAAGTCATGGCAACATGTTTTATATTACTTTAGCTCATCAAAATATTTTAACCAATATTAACTTCATTTTTTAAGTTTTATGCGATTCAACTAGATAAGATTTTAAAAAATGAGTTGAAATGACTTGTGCAGCCAATTTGATTATACTTGATTATACACAACAGAATGAGGTTCTCCAGGTATGGAAGCTTGTTTCCGCCATGAAATAAAAAATAAAAAAGAAACTCTTCTTAGAATTCTGAGATATAAAGTCAGAATTACAGGTTGTAAAGTTAGAATTGCAAGTTATAAAGTCAGAATTGCAAGTTATAAAGTCAGAATTGCGAGTTATAAAGTCAGAATTGCGAGATGAAAAAGTCAGAATTGCAAGATAAAAAGTCAGAATTACAGGTTATAAAGTCGGAATTGCAAGTTATAAAGTCAGAATTGCGAGTTGTAAAGTCAAAATTGCATGATAAAAAGTCAGAATTGCAAGATAAAAAGTCAAAATTGCGAGTTATAAAGTCAGAATTGCGAGTTATAAAGTCAGAATTGCGAGTTATAAAGTCAGAATTGCGTGATATAGTCAAAATTACAGGTTATAAAGTCAGAATTGCGTGATATAGTCAGAATTACAGGTTATAAAGTCGGAATTGCCTGATATAAAGTCAGAATTGTGAGATATAAACTCACAATTGCTCAGTTGTGTACAATTGTGAGGGGAAAAAGACTGATGTTTTTCTCAGAATTGCAAGTTTATATCACGCAATTCTGACTTTATAACTCGCAGTTGTGAGATTATATCTCGCAGTTCTGAGATAAAAAGTCAGAATTATATCTATAAAATATATGATGACAATTTAGTGGCAATTTGACATCTTTTTATAACAGTCAAACAAGTCTTTCAAGGGCATTTTTCTTTAAGACATGTGGCCGACATGAGTGTCAAAATAAAGGTGCCTCTTAAAAAAATATATATCTTATTTTTTTTACCTGTTGTATTGTTAGATCATATCATTTGATCAGTGCATATCGACGTATAGTTAAAGGGATAGTTTGCTCAAAAATGAAAATTCTGACATTTGCTCAACCCTCGAGTTGTTCTAAACCTGTATGAATTTATTTCTTCTGCTGAACACACACACACACACACACACAAAAAAAGATATTTTGAATTTGTAGAATATGGGTAACCCAACAGACTTCCATAGTATGGAAAATAAATTTGCGGACCATCAGAATATTACCGACATTCTTCAAAATATATCTTCTTTTGTGCTACAGGTTTGGAACATGTTGAGGGTGAGTAAATGATGACAGAATTTTAATTTTTGGGTCCCTTTAAGGGGATGTTAAATTCATACTTTTTAAATTCATACTTTGTTAAATTCATACTTTACCTCCCCCAAATATCTGTACATCACACTGATTCAGCTGAATGACACAAAATGAACAAACCAGTGAAGAAGACAGAACAAAATAAACAACGACAAAAGAGTCGGCTCGCTAACCTCCACAGACGACCGCTCATGCAGAAGGTAATTCTGTGTAATGAATCGTGACACAATCAAACTGAACCGACCCAGAGAAAGCCGTGTTTAATTGGCTCCCCATTCAGGCAGCAGAGAGGAAACTGCTAAGATAAACACAGCGCGAGCGATAACGTCTGATGCCATGACAGGTCGTGCAACACACGCGATGCTATACTGTTAACTGCTTCTCTCCACAGCAACACAACTTTTTTCATTCAAAGAGCAGAACACTGCATGAAATACAGTGATTACTGCCCGAAGAAACAAACACTGCCCAACCCCAAACCTCTGAGGAGATTTACTGCCACGTTTGATTAATGGGTTTGAATATGAGAGGAAAACAAACCTTATGCTATGTGAACAAAGTCCTATTGCACTAGAGATGGATGGATGGGGAGGAAAACAACAACTTAAACCAGATGAGACCACCTTGGTATTTAAACGGGACCAAACTAGTGTAAGATTGCAAATGGCAAAAGCTAAACAAGTAGTAGCTGGCAAATAGTCTGGTTTAAGATATTTCTTCATCTTAAATGCTTGAAAGTGTCTCTTATCCTTGAAACGAGCCTAAGATTGCTGCAGGGATGATGTAGCAATAGGTCAAGCTAGAAGTTCTTCACTCTGATTCCCTCGACAAAAAGCCAGTATTTTGGATTATGGCAGAAAGCAAGAAAATGTAATGATTCTTACACATTTTGTTCATCATGAAATCCTAAAGGGTTAGTTCACACAAAAATGTACTCACTCTCAAGCCATCTTAGGTGTATATGACTTTCTTCTTTCAGTCAAACACAGACATTAAAAATATCCTGGCTTTTCCAAGCTTTATAATGAGAGTGATTGGTAACCGATATTTTGAAGCCCAAAAAAGCGCATCCGTCCATCATAAGAATAATCCATACAACTCCAGGGGGTTAATAAAGGCCTTCTGAAGCGAAGCGATGTGTTTTTGTAAGAAAAATATCCATATTTATAACTTTTTAAACTAGAATCACTGGCTTCCATACGCAAGTCGATTCCGTTGGAAGAGTGACATCTGACCCCACGCATGACGTAATGATGAACGTGGAAGTGCAAAGGATAGAGCAAAACAAAACACCGGTCACAAATTAGTAGTCTAAAATGAGAATTTTTTTTAAGAGAAACATCAGAGGAGCTTGAGTTTGTTGCCCAGCCCTATTTGTTTGAACCGTGAGAGGCTTCGACTACATCCTACGTCATACGCCAGACTCTCTCGTGAACGCGCGGACGGACGTTACTGGATGCTAGATATGGACGTTTTGTCACAAAAACCCATCACTTCGCTTCAGAGGGCCTTTATTAACCCCCTGGAACCATATGGATTACTTTTATGATGGATGGATGCGCTTTTTTGGGCTTCAAAATCTCACCCCCCATTCACTACCATTATAAAGCTTGGAAGAGCCAGAGTATTTTTTAATATAACTCTGATTGTGTTTGGCTGAAAGAAGATAGTCATATACACCTAGCTTAAGGGTGAGTAAATTATGGAATCATTTTCATTTTTGGGTGAACTATTCCTTTAAATACAGAAGTAAAAGCTAAAGTTATGCTACAAATGCATGACTTTGCACGACTTCAGCATCACCACCATTAAGCCTCAGACAAATGTCTTAATTTCAAATCTACAGTTGGAAAACTTGTGTTAGAAGAGTTTGCTAGTGTGTAGAGTTGTCAAAAGTACTGACTTCGGTACCAGTCGGTACTGAAATTTGAAAAATCAGAGGTGTTTACGAATCTGCTGAACAGCGCTCAAAGCTTCACATTTTTTAAATTTCAGTACTGACTTGGTACCGAAGTTGGTACTTTTGACAACTACTAGAGTGTGAGTATAAATACAATGAGGCTGTGAAAGTGACTACTCAGTTAGATGAGTTTACCTGTTCGATGTAATGATGTTTAATGTCCTCTATAGTCACATTTAGACATTTTTTTAGTGAACGTCTTTTACAAACCAAGTAAAAGCTGTAAGAAAATCACAAGAGGGTACTATTGTGTTTTATGTCATAGAATAAAACGTGAAAATACAGTATCTTGAGCTTGTGTTCACCACAGACCTTATTTCAGGCATTTAACCAAAAACCCATTGATTTCAGGACGATGGAACTGGAAGTTCAAAAGTCTAACTTGTTTCAGTAATCTATGAGGTCATTTTATCTGCAGTACTCTTAACCCTGGTTTTAATCATCTTTTATTTAATTTCAAACATGTAATTGTTATAGTTAATTATTATAAGCCTGCAGAACATAAAATATCTTCAACCTTCTACCACAATGCATTTTATTTATGTGTTACTTCCTGAAGAGAGAGAGAGAGAGCTGTGACTAAAAGTTTTTTACCACCACCATCACTGCAAATAACTATGAGTTCTGATCGCTTCAATGTGTGGTGAGTCCAGCTCTCTGTCCGATGTCATATCCTGTTCCAGCCTGGATGTGCTGCAAGGGTCTGCCATGTCACTCCCTGAGAGGGGGAGTGTGGGTAATGATGGTAGTAGACCCTGCAGGTCTCCTTCCAGACACACATACCAGTGTCAGAATTTAACTTTTTTTTTTTTTTTTATAAAAAGTCAATGTTTGCCCCCCTGGATCTGATTTTCAGGGGTATTTCTTTCGAACTATATAAAAACAGCCTGTATGTCATGCAGTTTTATCGAACACCTGAATTTAATCAGTGCATTAAATGAAACTTGAGTGCATTACATATACATTTAAATGAACATCAGCTCATATTTTGTACAAAAATAAATTATCACATTTTTACTGCCATATTTTGAATTTCTGGGGTATTTCTGTCACCCTGAGTGGCATTTTTGCCTTAAGACCCATTCATTTCTGACACTGATACACACATTTAGTTAGCTAGCATGGGTATATTTAGTGGGATATATGAAACAGAAGATGCAATAATCTTTTTCCTCCCTTTTGTGACCTGTATATACAAGTGAAATGGCTGTGAAATGAGTTAAATGTAGGGTGGGGCTTGATATTGTCCATGGGGAATTTACTGGATAGTTTGCTATTGGTGGATCTCATGTGAGTGACAGGTTGCCCCACCCTCGCACCAGTAAACATGTCATCAGAGAAGAGAAGTCACTTTTTTTTAATGTACACAGATACAATAAATACAGCAATATTCCATAAAAAAAAACAAAAAAACAAGAATTGTCAATTTTCATGGTGACTTCTAATGTGCGCGACCTACCGAGCCTTTTCCTACTGAGGTGAATGAAGAGTTGTAATTTTAGAATATGAATTTAAATTCATACGTTATGTATATTGTAAACTATGTGTAGACACGTATATGTGTATACTGTATGTTTTAAATGTGTTTGTGGATATGCATGTATAGGTAAAAATATAATTGCGCTGTATTTTATGTATTGGGTTTATATAAAATAGTTTTTACAATTTCATATAAATAGAGAGTATTTGTTTGGTGATTGGTGGATATTATACCATCAGATTTGTTTGAACTCTTTTAATGGTTGAATGCAAGTTCAAATCTTGTCTTTGTGTGTATTTAAGAGTTTCTCAGTTTCTCAGACTTGATGAAAGCCTGTGCATTGAAATGCTTTTCTATGGACTAACAGTCACAAAGTTTTGTCAGTTTTGATTTCATGTTGATTTAGTGTTACCTCAGAATTACTCTATTTTTTCACATTTCATTAACTAATCCAGACATGCGATCTGTTGACTTTGCATGAACCCAAAGTGATGCTGTCATTTGAAAGGTTGAGTTATTTGTGTGCGTGTTGAGAGTCGAAGTATAAGGTCACTACTGGTTCACTCCAAAACCACAGCTTCATCCACCTGAGCAAACAGGAAAGAGGTGTGGGTGCATGTGAGGGCAGAAACGCGGCTGTCGCAGAGAGACGGATGAGCATAGAGGGGTTATGACAGACAGACGGAGGATGGAGAGAAAGGACTGTTACAGGAAGTCAAGGATGAAGAAGCTAGTCAATCTAAGGATGTTTTCATGCAACACCAAAACGACTCAGTGGCTGATGTTTTTACCTCATTTTTGGATGATTCCTTAAAGCTGTGGTGATCTGCAGGTGTTATTTCATGTTTGAAGGACACTAAATACAGTAGATAGAACAAGAATATGGTCAGATGTTTCTTAAGTCACTATGAAATCAAAATCAACAATTCTTGCTTTTATGAAATACTGCAGGATTTATTATAAATGATTTATCCATGCACATCATTAATTATTTTTAAATTTTGTGCCCTCATAATCTTGAATCAGAATAACTTCCCCTCTCTCCTGCAGCATCTCTTCTATTCTCTGAAGATGAGGGCGGGGCAACCTGTCACTCACATAAGATCCACCAATAGCAAACCACAACCATCCAATCAATTCCCCATGAACAAAATCAAGCCCCGCCCTACATTTGTTCTTATTCGTGAAGCCGTTTCACACAGATTTAGACCATCTGAGAGCAGTTAGCAGTGGTAACAAATGGAGGAAAATGGGCAAGATCCACAGAATAAGAGAAAAAATGTCTTCTTGTGCCTTTGGATGTAAGAATTGGGATGCAAAAAAAGATGGTCTTCAGTTTTATATAATATCATAGTCACCGTTTTAAGCTAAACACAGCCATTAAACGAACAGGCTGGACTGATGAAACCTGCGATGATTACCCTACTATTAAAGCATGAATTTGATGTAAACAATATTCATAATATTCACATATGCACTTCATAGGAAGCATAATGTATTAGCCATATGTTACAGCTTGAAATATTATTTAAACCTATAATATTTTACACATTTATACCTATAGCATTTTTATAACTTTTTGCGAGTTTTTGTCTCCCAGTTCTGACTTCATAACTATACATTCAATACATTTCAAGTTTATATCACAATTCTGAGAAAAAAGTCAGAATTGCAGGATGTAAATTCGCAATTCTGAAGAAGGAAGGCAGAATATCGAGTTTATGTCTTGCTATTTTTCTTTTTTTTGTTGTTGTTGTTTATAAGAATTGTGAGATATAAACTTAGAAATGTGAGGAAAAATGTAAATGCGATGGCTGTTTGAATCTAACATGTTAACATTTAACATGCTAACCTGTTTCACACATCTTGCTTCTGTTGAACTCTAGCAAAACATATGTAGAAGTTCAGAAGTGTAGCAGAAACAGCTCTGTGAATACATTTCTGGCACTGAGTATGTCAAAACTGTGGTGAAAATGGACGGTAAACCGGACTGAATTCACATATATATTCACATTTAATCATTTATCAGACACTTTTATCCAAAACAACTAACAAATGTGAAATATCACACGCAAAAGTATACAGTAAAGTAGATTAAAGATGATTCGAGTACATTTTGCAAAAAAAATTTAAAATTTCACGTTACAGTTTTGTTAA
Source organism: Elopichthys bambusa (assembly GCA_037101425.1). Taxonomy (NCBI): domain Eukaryota; kingdom Metazoa; phylum Chordata; class Actinopteri; order Cypriniformes; family Xenocyprididae; genus Elopichthys; species Elopichthys bambusa. The sequence continues at coordinate 28,636,992 of CM074448.1, forward strand.
TATTGCACACATGAATATATTTGTGAAATTTTTTTTCTTTTTTTCAGTGTACAAATATAGAGAACAAAAAAAGACATTTTATTAGAATTTGTTTGTGGAATCCAGATTTAGTATTCTGTACTATTTGTTTCTGTTCCATTATATTAGGTTTGGATGTCCTGTGCTTTATATAAATTAGATTATAGGGGAATTAACATGACTAGATTATAGAGATGTTTGTAATAGTTTAGAATCCAAAAATCTTTGTTTTCTTAATCTTCCATCAAAATGTAAACTGTAAGAAAACACCAAGCCCTCTTCTTTTTCAACCTGTCATAAAGACATTTTTCATCATTCCATTAATTCCTGATGGATAAAATGAAGACCCACTGACATTAATCCTTGCTCGATGTCCCATTTCTCTCAAAAATATCACATTACGAAAGTAAAGTGGGTTTTGAACATGCTTTCCAGCATTCAGATCCAGGACAGACATTTAGAGTTGGCAAAAAGACCGAAGAGGGTGAGAGAAAATGAGCAGAACTGAGCAGCAGATGACATGTTGTGAATTTCTGCAGATGGTTCTGAGGCATCTAAGATCCGCAGCTCCTCCGTCAGTCAAAGCACAACACACACAGCGGGAGTCCTTTGAGTCCGGCCGGCCGCTGACAGTACGTCAAGACACACACATCTCTGCTTTCATACTTTTCCTGCACGGAAAACAAAACCTTTGGTTAAGTACAGAAGCACATTTATTTCACACACCAGCCAGAGAGACTCTTTTGAGACTATTAAACACAGGCGTCATACAAAACAAAAAAAAAGCAGAAACGGACTTGCCAGACAAGACAGATTTCACATCCTTAGTACAAGCCATCTGATAATACAAAGTTCACCTACTGTACTTCAATGTATTGATACAGTGATATGGAAATATGCTGTATGGTATATTAATAAAAGTAGATAGATATAGTATACAGTAAATTGAACTGGTTTCACAGGCTTAAAGAATGAGTTCACTTCAGAATTCAAATTTCCTGATAATTTACTCACCCCCATGTCATCCAAGCTGTTTATGTCTTTCTTTCTTCAGTCGAAAAGAAATGAAGGTTTTTGAGGAAAACATTCCAGGATTTTTTTTATAGTGGACTTCACTGGGGTTCAACGGGTCAGTTTCAGTGCAGCTTCAAAGAGCTTTACACGATCCCAGATGAGGAATAAGGGTCTTATCTAGAAAAATCTAAAAAAAAATACATACTTTTTAACCACAAATGCTCGTCTTGCACTGCTCTGCGATGCGTCACGCATTACGTGATCATGTTGGGATGGTCGCGCATGACGTAGGTAGGGCGAAAAACTCTCATCCAACTTTCGACAACGTTGTTTTACGTTTATTTGTAAAGGACGTTTGACTTATTCTTTGCACGTTCGCTTTGAAGACACTGGATCGGTACCTCCGCCTACGTCACGTGTGACCTTTCCAACATGATTACGTCATGCGTGGCGTAATCATGTTTGTGGTAAAAAAGTATATATATATATTTTTTTTAAATGGCCAATCGTTTGGCTAGATAAGACTCTTATTCCTCGTCTGGGATCATGTAGAGCTCTTTGAAGCTGCACTGAAACTGACATTTGGACCTTCAACCCGTTGAACCCCAGTGAAGTCCACTATATGGAGAAAAATCCTGGAATGTTTTCCTCAAAAACCTTAATTTCTTTTCGACTGAAGAAAGAAAGACATGAACATCTTGGATGACATGGGGGTGAGTAAATTATCAGGAAATCTGAATTCTGAAGTGAACTAATTCTTTAAGCTAGTCCCAGACTAAAATGCATGTTTGAGCAGTTTTAACTTAAAGCAACCTGCACTGAAATATCTTAAAATGTGTTATTGTTTTGTTTCAAGATGCACACCAGTAATGTTTTTTTCTAAGCAACATTTATAAAAGCTGCTTAAATGTCTTAATTGAACTAAGGCTTAATCCTGGCTTAATCTAAGCCCTGTCTGTGAAACCGGGCCTTAGAGATCACTGATGATAAATCTGGAATATGGACACGTGACCCGAAAACTTATATTTTAGCGGTCAAAAATTATTTTTGCCAAACAGAGGAGGGGAAAATGATGCAAAGGACAATTTTTGACAATATGAATGCTTTTTTTTTTTTTTTTCAGAAGTTTGCAGCATGCTCTTTTATAACATTATAAAGTCTTTACACTTTTGATCAATTTAATGCATCCTTGATTAATCTTACAGATCCCAAACCTTTTCTATATTCTCTTGTGAATCAACCTTTATATAGTGTGTTTAAACTCCACTAACCTGTACATGTTCAACTGTGTGATGCACCTCAAGGCAGAGAGATTTCCTGTACAAACCCACAACAGCGATTGTATTGTTTTGAATTTTGGAGTCGAATTGGATTTGTGAATTTTCCCCTATAAATAAATACATCCAGAAATGTTTGCGGTAAAGTCCACCTTATTGTTGCTCTTTTCTTTGCTGTGTTGCTCTAGAGGAGTTTTTCCGTTCTCTGGTTCCTGGACCTCCAAATCCACATGAAACAAACCCAAATCCTGCTGGATTAGAAACAAAATGCCAATAGAAATAACCAAGACAGAAAGCACACAGTCTCACTGTAATACCACCCTCATCCTCCTCACCCTAAACAACACCAGCCGCCACCAAACCCCCAGCCCAAATCTGACTCACAACCTTTCTGGAAAACAATATTTATTCATCATCTCAAAGTTCCTTTCGAAATAAAAAAAGGAAGAAAAACAGTCGTCTTTGTTTCTTTTCGACTAAAAGTTTTATTGGCTTGAGTTTTGACACAGATGGCCGTCACGGTTTAAGGCTTGAAACAATCCAGACAGAACTGGATCAATTGTTGTCTCTCCGTTTCATATGTCAAACACGAAAGGACACAGTTGATGCTCATCAAGTCATGCCCAATATGATAATAGACCATGTTTGCATGGATTGAGTCAACAAAAACGAAATATTACGCTGTAAAATGTAAAAACACAAGGTGCTTTGAAAATGAAGCCTGATGAAAACTGTATTCATGCTTGATGATATGAAATTCTACACCCTCAAAACGGATCTTACATATCAGTGTTTTTTCAAGCATGTAAGAGGCCTTAGTCATGCATAGAGGTTATGCGTGCTGAGAAGTCACGTGGTTTCATATTTGGGGTGATTTGTCTTGTGGAATTATTTCGTAATTTCTTTCACAGCTGGAGTTGCCCAGGTTCAAATTGCTGTTTTTTCAAATGAAAGCTTAATTAACCAGTTTATCATGCCGGGTTATGCTGTCACGAAGTCTGTCTCCACCGACCTGAATCTCTCCGCCTGTCTCCACGTCTATCTGTCGCTCTCTCTTCATACCACTTCATTCATCTCCAGACCGCTCTGTCTGCACCATCCAGATAAGCCAGCTCAATATTTGAGAAAACTGTAAATTGCACTTGCTGAAAGACATGAATATTCCAAAGTATCGGTAAGATTTGCTCTGGCTGACATTTACAAGGGTCATATTTATCTGCAGCCTCAAAAGACAGTTTTAAGAATAGGGAGGCTCAATCCAGCAGCATATGAAATGAAATATTAACTTCTCAAAAATGGAAGATCAATCAAATGAAGCAGTTTGATAAAGGGCTATTTGACCAGAACACAAATTTTCACCCCGGCGAGATGTTAAAAAAACATCACTTTATGAAGTGTGCAACCATGTTTTGCAACTCAAGACGTTAAACATCTGTGCAGATGCCAATTTAGGCCTTGGCCATTCAGAACTGAATTGAGAAAGCATAAAAGCCAGTTAAACAGTTGAAATGAAGTAGCAAATGAGATGCTGAATTACAATTTGAATTTGAATGCAAGGAAGTTTCCCAGAATTAATTACTTGTGTTGATTCCTGTTCCTGTCATTCCAGTTCAGCTTGATCCACACTCCAGTCCAGAAGGGGGCGCACGTGGTAATGCAATGCTTTTTGCTAACTGCCACAACAGGAAAAGGAGCAGAAAAAGAAGAAGAGACTCTCTATGTATGCACTGCACCAACACAAAACAAGAGTTCAGATGGCATGCAAGAGTTTCGATTAATCGTTTCGATTAATTTTTGTGGCGCGCTCCACAAGCTTCACGGAAAGGAAATCGGGACGGCAGAAAGCGGCATCTTTTTTTTTTTTAAATGAGCCAAGGCTCATTGATGCACGTGGGGAGCGAAGGCTGACCCGTGTGGTCCGATCCAACAGACGAGCTACTGTAGCTCAAATTGCTCAAGAAGTTAATGCTGGTTCTGATAGAAAGGTGTCAGAACACACAGTGCATCACAGTTTGTTGCATATAGCCGCAGACTAGTCAGGGTGCCCATGCTGACCCCTGTCCACCGCTGAAAGAGCCAACAGTGGACACGTGAGCATCAGAACTGGACCACGGAGCAATGGAAGAAGGTGGCCTGGTCTGATGAATCACTTTTACATCACGTGGATGGCCGGGTGCATCCCTTACCTGGGGAACACATGGCACCAGGATGCACTATGGGAAGAAGGCAGTGTGATGCTTTGGGCAATGTTCTGCTGGGAAACCTTGGGTCCTGCCATCCATGTGGATGTTACTTTGACACGTACCACCTACCTAAGCATTGTTGCAGACCATGTACACCCTTTCATGGAAACAGTATTCCCTGGTGCCTGTGGCCTCTTTCAGCAGGATAATGCTCCTGCCACAAAGCAACAATAGTTCAGGAATGGTTTGAGGAGCACAACAATGAATTTGAGGTGTTGACTTGGCCTCCAAATTCCCCAGATCTCAATCCAATCGAGCATCTGTGGGATGTGCTGAACATACAAGTCCGATCCATGGAGACTCCACCTCGCAACTTACAGGACTTGAAGGATCTGCTGCTAACATCTTGGTGCAGATACCACAGCACACTTTCAGAGGTCTAGTGGAGTCCATGCCTCGACGGGTCAGGGCTGTTTTGGCAGCAAAAGGGGAGCAACACAAAATTAGGAAGGTGGTCATAATTTTATGCATGATCGGTGTATATATATATGTATTGTGCTTCAAAAATCACATGCTGCCTTCTAGAATTCAACTCTGCAACCCTTCTGTAATTCAGTGCCAATCAAGCTGTGATGAGCTTTGCATATAGTCCAGTCGCTCTAACTTTACCACGGTCAAGCTCGCTTTGAACATCTGCATTTGTGATGAATTTGGAAAAGCCACAGATTGAGGTTTCCATGCAGTTGCAGTTCAAGGGGCAGATTCCCAAAAAACTTCATCTGACACTGAAAAAAAAAGAGCTTTCCGCTATAATCAAATGCTAGACTGCAATAGCAACCGTCCTGAGCGCCTGATCAAAAAGCAAAGCGACGGTCTGAGGAAGGGCTTTCCGTTTGCTCTCCTCTCACACACACAGAGGGGATTTGTTCTGCGGAGCTTGATTTGTGGTCACGTTTGAAAGCAGATCTGCTCTGTTTGACCCACGTTAGCAGGAGGGAAATCAATGCACTGATTAGGAGAGCAGATCGAGTTTCTGATTAAAACCACAGCTTGTAAAAAAAAATAACAGACACTGAGTCCTCATTTCAGTGGGACACTGGAGCAGGAAGATTCCCAGATTTCCTTTAAATGAGGTGTCAGTGACATCACAGCCTGATAACGGCACTGATTTGAGTCTTCAAGTTCATGGATGTGACTGTTCCTTGGATGTAAAAGCCTGAATGAAAAGTGAGATGAATTAGTTTGTGTTGTAGCAGTGACAGGATAGATTATCTTGGTGAATGAGAGAGTCTTTGACTCTTAAGCAGAAACAAATTAGATGGAGATGTGGCCTATAGCGGATAGCAGTAGGTAGGCATGATTTGGCCAAAAAATTAATTATATTGTCATTATTTTGATGAATATTGCAACTCGGATTTGAATTGTGATCTACTGCAACATCTCACACTGCTGCTATGTAGACACAATCACATTTAACACGGTGTGTGAAACCTCTAGAAACCTCTTTTGACTTGGACCAGTAAGAAAACACCTAGTAACCACTTAGAATACCCTAGCAACTTACCACATAGCAACAAGCTTAAAAACACTGACAACACCGTAGGAATCACATAGCAACACCCTAGCATTGTGGCAGTCTCCTTTTTTTTTTTTTTTTTTGCATTGGCTAATAAGAAACCACCTATCAACCACTTAGAATACCCTAGCAACTCCTCAGAATACCCTAGCAACCACATAGCAACAAGCTTTAAAAAACACCCAACACTTCTTAGGAATCACATAGCAACACCTTCACATTGTGGCAGTCTCCTTTTTTGCATTGGCCAGTAAGAAACCACCTAGAAACCACTTAGAATATCCTAGCAAATACTCAGAATACCCTAGCAACCACATAGCAACAAGCTCAAAAAACACCCAAAACACCTTAGGAATCACATAGCAATACCCTAGCATTGTGGCAGTCATCTTTTTTTTTTTTTTTTGCATTGGCCAGTAAGAACCCACCTAGAAACCACTTAGAATACCCTAGCAAATACTCAGAATACCCTAGCAACCACATAGCAACAAGCTCAAAAAACACCCAAAACACCTTAGGAATCACATAGTAATACCCTAGCATTGTGGCAGTCATCTTTTTTTTTCTTTTTTTCTTTTTTGCATTGGCCAGTAAGAAACCACCTAGAAACCACTTAGAATACCCTAGCAACTACTCAGAATACCCTAGCAACCACATAGCAACAAGCTCAAAAACACCCAAAACACTGTAGGAATCACATAGCAACACCCTAGCATTGTGGCAGTCACTTTTTTTGCATTGGACAGTAAGAAAGCACCTAGCAACCACTTAGAGTACCCTAGCAACTCCTCAGAATACCCTAGCAACCACATAGCAACAAGCTTAAAAAAACACCCAAAACATCGTAGGAATCACATAGCAACACCCTAGCATTGTGGCAGTCACTTTTTTTTGCATTGGCCAGTAAGAAAGCACCTAGCAACCACTTAGAGTACCCTAGCAACTCCTCAGAATACCCTAGCAACCACATAGCAACAAGCTCAAAAACACCCAAAACACCGTAGGAATCAAATAGCAACACCCTAGCATTGTGGCAGTCACTTTTTTTGCATTGGCCAGTAAGAAAGCACCTAGCAACCACTTAGAGTACCCTAGCAACTCCTCAGAATACCCTAGCAACCACATAGCAACAAGCTCAAAAACACCCAAAACACCGTAGGAATCACATAGCAACACCCTAGCATTGTGGCAGTCACTTTTTTTGCACTGGCCAGTAAGAAAGCACCTAGCAACCACTTAGAGTACCCTAGCAACTCCTCAGAATACCCTAGCAACCACATAGCAACAAGCTCAAAAACACCCAAAACACCGTAGGAATCACATAGCAACACCCTAGCATTGTGGCAGTCACTTTTTTTGCATTGGCCAGTAAGAAAGCACCTAGCAACCACTTAGAGTACCCTAGCAACTCCTCAGAATACCCTAGCAACCACATAGCAACAAGCTCAAAAACACCCAAAACACCTTAGGAATCACATAGCAAAACCCTAGCATTGTGGCAGTCACTTTTTTTGCATTGGCCAGTAAGAAAGCACCTAGCAACCACTTAGAGTACCCTAGCAACTCATCAGAATACCCTAGCAACCACATAGCAACAAGCTTAAAAAAACACCCAAAACACCTTAGGAATCACATAGCAAAACCCTAGCATTGTGGCAGTCACTTTTTTTGCATTGGCCAGTAAGAAAGCACCTAGCAACCACTTAGAGTACCCTAGCAACTCCTCAGAATACCCTAGCAACCACATAGCAACAAGCTCAAAAACACCCAAAACACCGTAGGAATCACATAGCAACACCCTAGCATTGTGGCAGTCACTTTTTTTGCACTGGCCAGTAAGAAAGCACCTAGCAACCACTTAGAGTACCCTAGCAACTCCTCAGAATACCCTAGCAACCACATAGCAACAAGCTCAAAAACACCCAAAACACCGTAGGAATCACATAGCAACACCCTAGCATTGTGGCAGTCACTTTTTTTGCACTGGCCAGTAAGAAAGCACCTAGCAACCACTTAGAGTACCCTAGCAACTCCTCAGAATACCCTAGCAACCACATAGCAACAAGCTCAAAAACACCCAAAACACCGTAGGAATCACATAGCAACACCCTAGCATTGTGGCAGTCACTTTTTTTGCATTGGCCAGTAAGAAAGCACCTAGCAACCACTTAGAGTACCCTAGCAACTCCTCAGAATACCCTAGCAACCACATAGCAACAAGCTCAAAAACACCCAAAACACCTTAGGAATCACATAGCAAAACCCTAGCATTGTGGCAGTCACTTTTTTTGCATTGGCCAGTAAGAAAGCACCTAGCAACCACTTAGAGTACCCTAGCAACTCATCAGAATACCCTAGCAACCACATAGCAACAAGCTTAAAAAAACACCCAAAACACCTTAGGAATCACATAGCAAAACCCTAGCATTGTGGCAGTCACTTTTTTTGCATTGGCCAGTAAGAAAGCACCTAGCAACCACTTAGAGTACCCTAGCAACTCCTCAGAATACCCTAGCAACCACATAGCAACAAGCTTAAAAAAACACCCAAAACACCTTAGGAATCACATAGCAAAACCCTAGCACTGAATAAAGCACTGTATTTTTGGTTTAATTAGAAAGTTCACTTATAGCTTGATATGGATAAACTGAAAGAGCCCTGAAAATAGTTCAGATCATTAACACACACACACACACACACATATATGCACTAGTAATAGTGATACTGGCTTTTGCACACACACACCTAAAAATGTTCAATGGCTGTCGTCTTGATCACAGTGACAAATTGACAACTAACAGAGATACGTAAAGATTACATAAGCTGTATCTGCTTCCAATAAAGAGGGACGCAATCTAAAAACCATCTCAAAGAATGGGAGCGAGACGGACAGAGAGCGAGCCAATGAAACGCTACCTTGCTGTGGGCTATTTGTGTTAGTAAGTAAGTTAAGTATAACCTCTTTAGCCTCGGCATACCAGAAAAAACTCATTTTTTGATGTGGCTCTTCAATGAAGAAAAACAAACATGGATGTATTACAGAGGGCAGAGCAGCGCTGATTCCAAGAGATATGTGCATAATTAGATTCATTCCATTTTTTCAGGCCTTTTATTAAATTATAGGGAGTTTCAACAATATTTTTGTAAACCGAATTCCTCCCTCTTGGGTTTTTTGAACCTAAGAAATGGGAGACTGTGTGGTACAGGACGCATTTCATTTTTAAAGGAAAGAACACAAGTGTGAGAAAATTTGCTGGAAATGTATTAAACTACTATTAAATACTAGTTTAAGTGAGCCAATTATGTAGAATCATCACTTTAGTTTAGGGTCCAGTTCTCACTTAACTGGTTGTTTATTAGCATGCATATTACTAGGATATTGGCTGTATATTAGTACTTACAAAGCACATATTAATGCCTTATTCTGCATGATCATATTCTACATCCCTTAATCCTACCCAATACCTAAACTTAACAACTACCTTACTAACTATTAATAAGCAGTAATTAAGAGTTTATTGAGGCAAAGTCATAGTTAATAGTTAGTTAATATTAAACTTTTTTATTGCACCAGCTAGTAAAAATTAGCTTAATGCTGCGTTACACACATTTAGTATTTACTATTTAGCATGCGAACATGTGCTGTTGCTAGTTAGTGCTTTTTTATTTATTTTTTACATACAAATCCAGCGTTTAGGTTGTTTTGACCCAGCAGGTGGGTTAAATGTTTGACCCAACCTGCTGGGTAGTTTTATTTAACTCAAATATTGTTTAAAATGACTATATTGCTCACCTAAAATGAACCAAAAATAGGTTGGAAATTAACATTTATTAACATGTTTAATAAATGAAAATTTCTTAATAAGTTTAATAAATAATAATTAAACAATAAACATTTATTAAATTGCTTATTAATAAATATTCACCTTTTGATTATTATTGTTGCCTCTATTAATTATGTGTCTGATTTTTAACTTCCAACCTATTTTGGGTTCATTCTAAGCCAGGCATATAGTAATTTTTAAACAATAGTTGAGTTAAATAAAACTACCCAGCAAACATTTAACCCAACTGCTCAGTTTGGGTTGTTTTTAACCCAGCATGTTTTAGCGTGTAGCCTACTCATCCTCAAAAGCTTCACTTTTCACCACCATAGTAAAACAACATAACAGAAACTTCTCAAAATCCCAACAATATTGGACACTAAACACTATAAATGCGCGCTTTTCTCAAAAAAAAAACCTTAAAAAAACACTTCATTTCAACATTTACTCTCTCCATCAAGTCCCATGTAAAGCACACTGGGAACTACAAATCCCTGGCCAAGTCATGCCAACAAAAATTATTCATGCATTAAATAAACCTCCATGCAATAAAAATGAGCAAGAAATGTGTTGCAATAGCTATAATTTTAATTCATGAAATTGAACAAGCAAGTGAAACATGCACACTTGGCATATTCAACACAATTTGAATGCACTAATCGTGCATACTAGACAGATCTACAGTGATGAGACACAATCGTGCCATTGGCTGAGAGACTGAGGACGTGTTTTTGATGGAGTGGGGGAGGTGGAAGTGACCTAAACCTTCAGCAGAGCTGAATGGATGAAGATCTCTTTGGACTGGAGTCTGCCTCCCATCCACAAAACGTCTCTCCATCACCCAGCAGATAAAACTTTAGTCTTTTGAACTCCAGGAGTGAGTTCCCCCTCCTCCGGGGTCTTATCTCCCATAACTTGAGAGGGAGTGCTGATCCCTCAGAGGGGTTGAGATAACAGCATGGACCGTAAGAGCAATCAGCCTGACAAACTCATAAACCAGCTTCACTAAAGGCTCATTCATCTTTCTCTACATGAGCCATGAGTGTGCATGCTTGTTTTCCTGTTGCTTGACTGAATTCCATGGTACAGAACATTCAAAACCTAAAAGCAATCATTTTATTTCTGTCATCATTTACTCATCCTCATGTCGCTCCACCTGTATGCTGATATATTATTCTTTGGAGGAGAATTCTTCACACAGCTCTTGCCAGTGTTGCCATACCAAAACATGTCAAAGCAAGACTGTCAAGCTTAAAAATAGTAACAAAATAGTAGCCAATATAACTTGTATATAGTGCTATAGTGATGACGTGTTTTTGTAAGTTCACATCGCCCTGGTTTCCTCGACCAAAACCTAATAAAAATTTTCCATAGGCTTTTGGATTATTGCAGAAAATAAGCTCTGTGACCAACAAACCTTTTTGATTTTTATACATTATAATATTCACAAATATTCACACTTTATGAATTTTGAAGCCTATACAATCTCTAGAAGTTCAATGCTAAACGTAGGCTAGTATGAAAGAACTACACCGCACAACTTGCACAAGTTGTCTATAGAGCCACAGTACATCCAAATGACCACAATGCGTTTTTTTCTCGTGTTACGCAGCACTTTTAAGCTTTCACAAGAACCAGTGAGGTTCATTCTCCTGTTACGCAGCACTTTCGAGCTTCCTCAAGAACAAATGAGGTTCGTTCACGCGTTACGCAGCACGTTTGAGCTTCCTCAAGAACCAGTGAGATTCATTTTCGCGTTACGCAGCACGTTTGTGCTTCCTCAAGAACCAATGAGGTTCGTTCTCGCGTTACGCAGCACGTTTGAGCTTCCTCAAGAACCAATGAGGTTCATTCTCACGTTACGCAGCACGTTTTGTGCATCAAGCAAGTAAGGTTGAGCTTCTGTTTATGTTCACTGATCAATGTTTATATGTGAATAAAAGGCTAAATTTAATCTTTTCAACATATAAAGCTATCGTCTCTCTTCAGAAAGTTTGGACTAAACTGCTCAACTAGTTTTAAGATCTCTTTATTAACTTTTTCAAGTTCACAAAATGGTAGTTGCGTAGACTGTCAATGGAGGGACAGAAATCACTAATGCAGATTTCATTAAAAAGATCTTCATTTGTGTTTGGAAGATGAATGAAAGTCTTACACGTGTGGAATGACATGAGGGTAAGTAAATGATGACAGAATTTTCATTTTTGGGTGAACTAACCCTTTAAAATGCTGGTGTCATTTGCACCTGCTCCCACTCAAACCCAAAAGAAAAACTGTCCTGCGTTCACATTCACTGATTCCCTCCTTTAATACGAGACTTTTGACAGCTGTATCCGAGAGTAGCGATCATAAGTTTTTTCCTTATTCATTTATAAACAGCAGAATGTTTTGATTACTGGCCTTTAGCGGCTGCAGCCATGTTATTGTAGCCTTTAAAATTCACAGTGATAAAAACTCATGCTGACTTTTTAAAGAATGAACCTGTTAGACTTCATTACGAGTATTTTCAGTTCTGTCAGTCATTGCAAAAAAAAGAAACAGGGAGCAAAAGTTTGCGGTGGTCTGCACCAAGCATACGGCTTATTGCGTCATTTATCCTGTAAAACTCAATTTTCTCCATCAGTGTTGAAGCCATAACTGTTGCCTAACTGAACAAAGCCACGTATTATAGTAGTCGGGTCGCTCCCAGCCGATTTGGACTGCATGAACAATCGGACGGCACCAGGAAAACAGACAAAGCTGAGAAACATACACTGCCATGAAAAGCTTCAGCGGGCCTGAGTTTGAGTCCAGGGTGGTCTGTTTTATACTCTCACGCATCGAGTCTTTCCCTTTATCCCACTGCCAGTGCTGTCCCACACCGCCCATGCGGTAATAATGTACGGAAAGAATAACAGCCACGATACATTACCGCTTCATACCCGAACGCCTGCGCATACAGGAACACTGGAAGAAGAATAATAAACCAGATTCCACACACTGTCCCACATGTACACGGCTCCGTCATCTTTCAGAAGTCTTTCCTAATACTTTGTGCACTATTCCTGCCAACAGGTGGACGACATAAAATTAACCTTTTTTCATTTTTCTCCATTAAAAGGTGCAACTGGTTCTGCTTACATTGGACATGAAGTGAGGTACCAACAGAAGTACCTTAAATTAACAGCTCACCCCAAAAATAATTTAAAAATATAGCTGCGAGCAACAGTTATTGGGGTTCAAGCACTTTAAGGCCTTTAAGCGCAATTGTAAGATATTATATAGCAATCCTGTAAACACTTAAATCAGAAATCAAACACCATTTTCTGCAATTTCAGGTCATTTACCATAGAAAAATTGTGTTTTTGAAACCTTTTTGATGGTTATAGCGCCACCTATGATCTGATGTTCAAAAAGGTTTGCATGCATGTTTAGAATTATATGTCGCATGTGCTCACCTAATTTCGTAAAGTTCAAAATTTTTGTTTAGGATTTATAGGCTTTTGTGTGCACTTGGCCAAGCCCATTTTCTAAATAGCCCTGCTATAGCTATCCAAATGCTAAAGGTACAACTCTTTTTTTTTTGATAATTATTGACCTTGAGAGTCCAAAGCATTGTACTGCATTTTATTGAGGTTGAGCAAAAAACCTAGGACTAGTTTCCAAAAGTAGGTTTTCTAAATATTCTATTTAACAAACGCTTTGATTGACAGCAGTGGTTCTTGAGGCAAAGTTGTTAAGAATGAGGAGATCTAAAATATGATATTACTATTGTGGGTATGTTTAAATCGTAGCGTAATATACAATCATTTAGGCACCTAAAAAACATGATGGCGCCCCCGGTGGCCGACATCTTTCGAATTTCTCACAGGCCTCTAGGACCATGAGTCAAACAGGCCCAGTGAGTTTCGTTCTGATCAGCATCTGTTAACCTTGTCTGATAAGTGCTCAAATTTCATTGGCTGACGGCCGCATTTTCAAGATATGCAAATGTCCGCATAGACAATCACAGCACATTGGACAAAGATACTGCATGCCAGTTTTAAAGTCAATCGGACTGACTGTTGTGTAGCTATTGCCGTTTTCATGTTTTTTTATTTTATAGCGCCACCAAGTGACCAGCCGCCGCATTCTTTTTCATGTGATCACAGACTGAGCCCATGTGTACTGAGTTTGGTGAAATCATCTAATTCGTTCAAAAGTTATAGCTGTTTTAGTAAAAGTGGCCACTCCCAACAAACATTTTTGGCGTCACGTTGCAGACATGAATCAAAATTTTGACTTTTTTTTCGACAACCATTTACAATCAGACTCCAGAGAAAGTCCTGCACACATCACCAAAGAGAAGTCATTTTCACAGGAAGGTCCAGTTATGACATTCTGATTAAATATTACAAAGACAAACTTAAAGCTGCAGTCCGTAAGTTTTGCCTCTTTGTCGCCATCTCTGTTTGAATCCTGCAATTGCAGTTATTTGCAGAATTATCATCTTTACGTGGGTTGAGCCTCGGCACGGCTCCTCAGCGCGGATGAATCAAATGTTTGTTGTTAGTCACCACATCGGTGTGGATATTGTACTTCGGAATCACAGATTCTAATCTTGGAAGTATGACCAAAATAAGAATTTTCACTAGAAAATGTCATCTGAACAAGTAAGTAACATGTCTGCCACTTTTGCTTTTGACTACGGGTGACTCTCCAGTTGTCACTGATGATTGTCATTTGGACCTTTCTGGATTACAATCCACCCTCAAAATGATAAGTTTAATTATTCTAGCTGCTGTGAGAAAAGGCTATAAATGATCCGTTATCCTCACATATAGCCTATTAGCTGGGACTCCTTCTTCATGTAAACAGATGTGACGTAATGACGCAAAGACGAATGGCTACATGCTCGAATTTCCCGTGGAATCCCACCAGTACCGATTTTATTATAAAACATTACTACAAGCTTACCATTCTGAATCGGGCTAAGGTAAGGAGATAGTTTTGAACACTGGCTGGTTATGCACTTGCTCAAAAATTTATTTTGGATCATTTTTAACCAAAAAAAGTTACGGACTGCAGCTTTAAAGAAAGAACATTTCATGTCAACTTTAAGCCTACTGATTTCTCTGTCCTAACTATGCACAATTATAGTTTATAAGTTGAATTATTTTTCCCTACTGACTGACAGAACAAACCGTTATGAACCACAGTTCTAGACTTTTTTTCTTTCTAAAAGAGCTTGAAATATTTTCAAACATTTAGTGAATCAGCGGTGGGGTTCATCAGTCTTAAATATATTTCCCTGTGGCCCGTGATGCAGGATTTGTTTCTTGCATTATGAATCTTTAGGGGCACATAATTCTCGACATGGGCTTTCGGATGACGTCATTTGAGTGATTCGGCCCTATTTCAAAGCATAAAAACAAACTGTTTTATGCATTTTACACTATTTTATAGCAGTATAATTTTTAACGCAGAATCTCGTGCTTCGCAAGGTGAGTCTTTGAGCTTTCCAAACATGTTGATGTCACATATTTTATGCACAACACAAATTTATTATCTTTCACACTAGGGTTTCTCTGCAGCATAGGTCATGCTGCAAGAATGTGTGTTTCTTTTTGTTTTTTCTTCTCTTTCTGGCGTCTTGAGTAAAAGAAGGGGATAATAAACTTGGCGTGGGACCTCAGTGTCAATGCAATAACAGGGATAAATGTTTTGTTTGTTTAATGATCAGCTCCACAGCATTTCAAGATTAACCAGGATAATTGCGAGGTGCACACGGGCAGTTTGTCATGATGATTTGCCTGGTGGAGGGGGGTACGGTCTCCATAAACCTGTGTGTTTATGCTTCATATCCCTCCCTTTTCTCCACAGATATACTCTGGTTAAGGCTGTGCAAAGACATTTTGGGGGGGCAGGTGCTCAAGTGAAAAAAATAAGGGTAAGTAAAGTTACATATTGTTGACCATCTTTTAATTAATTAAACTATTTAACGCTATACACTATAGGGCTGTTATACCAATTAAATGAAACTCAACAAAATCCATCTTACTTTATCAAAATCCATTTACACTGCAATTACAGCTGCCTAAATAATGTCATGGGATTAATGTTCTAAATATAAAATTTTGAGTATAGAAATATGAAATCATACTATTATACAGTATATGAAACTAAAACTACCAGTAGGTGGCGTTAAGTCATAATAAGTGAATCATAATTCATTTATTCAACCGATTCATTCAAACCGGCTGATTCATTCATGAAAGAAGCAAGTGTCCATTGACTTTATGAATGGGTCATTGAATCATTGACTCACCCGATTCGTTCAAAAACGGTGAATCGTTCAAGAAGATGCAATTTTTCTGCTTTGTTCGGAACTATTTTCGTTGGCAAAATAGAGGAAAAACATTCAAAATAGACAATGTTGTGTCTAAAAATTGTAAATTCATATAATCAACTTATTGTTTATTGAACTGTTATATAAAATGAATATCAGATTTTGCAGTCGTGCTAATGTTCAAGAACATAGCACTCTTGCTCATATGATATTGCTAAACTATATTATGTTATAAACAAAATACAAGAACTCATACAAGGGCAATTCATATCTTGAATTTTGGGGGCATTTTTGTTCATTTTCGTGGCATTTTCAACCTTACACAACGCTATTTTACGTCAGCACTTGCTTGTTTTTAAGCTTAATGGAGGGCTGTTGCCTAAATTAGGCTGGCAGTAATGAGATGTTTTAATAGTGGTTTAATTTCACAGTGGTGACAAACAGTGCTGAACTTTAGAGCAAACACGATCCTTACATGGCTGTTACCAATGAAGGAAGGTCCAGTGTCATGAGAAATCAAGTCCCCCCTGGAATCGGGTCTCCCTTAGGACCCAGGCAGTAATGCCTGATCAAAAGTTATCGTGATATCTTGTTGTATGTTAGCTGTGTTAGCTTCTTGACAAGGTGGCTGTGACAAGGGATGTCGAAGAGTTGGAGGATCTTGTGCAGTCTCACAGAATTATTAAGAATAATTTGTTGTTATTTTAAAATATAAAATAATATAAAAAATGTCTTGCAAAATAGGCACTTAGTCAGAGGCCAAAAGGGCAGGTGCTTGAGCACCAATTTCTATCTGTGCACGTGCCTGCTCTGGTTTATCAGTTTCTTTGGATTGTTTTATAGAAGATGCTTTATGATCAATTTGCCTTCTTTCCTTTTAGCCCTCCCTCTGTGTAATGATTATTCCTCAGGTGACAGTTTCATCATTTATGAACCCCTGCTCTTAGTCTAGATAAAATACAGCTGCTAAATTGTGTCATTTTTTGATATTATTTCCTATTAATCCTTTAAAATAAACTGAGACTGTGGAGTCTCTCCACGGAGAATGACATTGTTTTTGTTTCTCTGCCAGAGTGCATGAGCAACATCATTAAACTAAATGACAGGAAACTTCTCTTCAGGAACCTCGACCACACACATCACGAGGGGTTGAAATAGTCCAAAACCATCCGGAAAGAAAAAAATGATTGCCCGTTTGTTTGTCAATCCAGGCCATGCATGTGCTCCAGTCCAGTTTTTGTTTGATCCAGCACTTCTAAATTCTCATTGTTGATGTCCTCATCCTCCAAAACCATGAACAAAACTACACAAGGTACAAATAAATACAACCCAGGCTAAGTACGATAAACATGGCTTGTGTTGAGGTGAATTATTGACTGCTGAAAGCATGGATCCAAACGTTCAACTGATGTTTAGAAACCAAACGCTCCACGCACTTCTGCTGTTGTTTATGCGTTTGTACAATGTTAATTTTGCTCTCCGTCAGGTTAAATATTGTGCATACAACTGGGCCTCTGTAGTTTGTGGATATATAAATAAATTGATAACAAATAGGTTTAGAGAGCATTTTCTCTGAATTTTCTGCCTCGTACTATAAGTCAAGTGATGTTTCAGTGCTGTTTCTACAACCCGAATTCCGGAAATGTCAATAAAATGAAAACTAAAAGACTTTCAATTCACATAAGCCAATATTTTCTTCACAATAGAACATAGATCACATAAATGTTTAAAGGGAGAAATTTTACACTTTTATCCACTAAATGAGCTCATTTCAAATTTGATGCCTGCTACAGGTCTCAAAAAGTTGGCACGGGGGCAACAAATGGCTGAAAAAGCAAGAAATTTCAAATTCAGCTGGGAGAACATCTAGCAACTAATTAAGTTAATTGATATCAGGTCTGTAACATGATTAGCTATAAAAGGGATGTCTTAGAGAGGCAGTCTATAATATTATCAAAAGATTCAGAGAAACTGGAGAAATCTCTATGCGTAAGGGACAAGGCCAAAGACCTTTATTGGATGCCTGTGGTCTTCGGCCCCTCAGACAATACTGCATCACTCATCGGCATGATTGTGTCAATGACATTACTAAATGGGCCCAGGAATACTTCCAGAAACCACTGTCGGTAAACATAATCCGCCGTGCCATCTGCAGATGCCAACTAAAGCTCTATCATGCAAAAAGGAAGCCATATGTGAACATGGTCCAGAAGTGCCATCATGTCATGTGGGCCAAGGCTCATTTAAAATGGACTGTTTCAAAAAGTGTTCTATCATCAGACGAGTTCAAATTTGACATTCTTGTTGGAAATCACGGACGCCGTGTCCTCCGGGTTAAAGAGGAGGGAGACCTTCCAACGCATTCAGTTCAAAAGCCAGCATCTCTGATGGTATGGAGGTGCATAAGAGCATACGGTATGGGCAGCTTGCATGTTTTGGAAGGCACTATGAATGCTGAAAGGCATCTAAATGTTTTAGAGCAGCATATGCTCCCCTCCAGATGACGTCTATTTCAGGGAAGGCCTTGTGTATTTCAGCAGGACAATGCAAAACCACATACTGCATAATAATAATAATTTGTAGCATAAACACAAATTTTTAAGTTGATTACTCAACTTAATAGCCCTGGAACCAATTAATCTATTTCAGTTCAAAACAGCTATCATAGCACATGCTAACATGGCTTATTTAACATGTATATTTAATGAACAAGTAGTATATTACTTGTCACTGGCATTAGCGCAGTCATTGCTTATAGAGTCAATAGTGTTTACCTTCATGTATTCTTCAGCACAATGATAATCACAAAAACTTCAACATTAGAGAAACTCTTTTAATTGTCAAACATAACAGCATTGAACACTAACAGGTCTTTCCCTTCACTAAAAACAAAAAAATTAACACTTAATTTTAACATTTATTCTCCTTATCCAGTCCTAATGCAAAGCATGCTGGGAACTAGAAATCCACTGCCTAATTTCCGAAGTTATCAAGACAATTTCATTACGTTACTACAAATTACTTTTTTCAAAAAGCCAATTTATGCAGAAATTTGAGTTTAAATTACAGACGATATTAAGTTGATGAAATTATCAACAGAACTCTACAAAAGGTTTAATGAAAACAATAAATTAGAATTTTTAACTTGCAACCATGCATTTATTTAAGTTGTGGTAACAGGTCCCCTGAATTACTTTTTAGAGTGACCTGTCTTTGTATATCTAAATATAAATATTGGCACTGAAGTGAACATGAATCGGTTATGCAAGGCCTAACATGTTACCTGCAACAGCCAGAATAGCTGCAAACTGAAGTCGCCCATGCAGCATTTAAACTGCAGTGTTGGAGTTTGCTTTCACAGCTGGCTGCGGGATGCAGGTGGGCTTGTTTTCTGTTGGTGGGAAACCCTGGTGAGCCCCAAGATGAATGGCATACCTCTGCGGGAAGGTGGAAGGCTCTTTAATTGGGGGCGGGTGGATAATTCCTCTATTTTGAGGCATTTCCTAATCTATATATGAATGATGTTTGCTTTTATTTGTGGAGAACCAAATGGCCCCTTGCTGAAAATAGAGAGCTGATGTCAAATGGAGGTCTGACCACAGCATTTTCCAGAGCATGGCAGAAAACGGGGTGCTCTTTGAGTCGAGCAGGTTTGAAAGCAAAGCAAAGGAAGGAGTCGGTTTACAGCCACAGAAAGAGCGACTGATCTCCAGGGGCTCGTGGACCTGCTTGCATAACTGCTTGGGAAATAAATATCAATTTGACGAAAGATGTATGGCGTATTTCAATTTTTCGTTAACTAGATGTCAGGCAGTCATCACAGGTCATAGATTAGATGATATATGAGCATATATCGCTATAAACTGCATCTTACTGCAAAGGTTTAGCTCAGGTTTTACTTTTAGTAAAAAACGTCAATGAACTTTGAGTTTAGATGTAAAAAGTTATTTTCTTGGTTACTCTTTTACTGATTTTAAAGATTGATTCATAACTTGCTTATTTATTATAACATGTATAATGTTTAAGACTTGTGGCTATAGTTTCAAAAACATTGTGTATTTTTACATGCATGTGTCTCACTGTAACCACAGTTTTTTCTTGTTTTAAAGGGGTCCTTGATTGTGATTTCACTGTTTTAACTTTAGTTAGTGTGTAATGTTGCTGTTTGAGCATAAACAACATCTGCAAAGTTACGACGCTCAAAGCTAAAGATTAACATGACAGCATGTGACAGCAACTACATAAATTTATCCACTAACCATTCAGAAACGTCCAGTTTCATTCTAAAAGTTGTAACTTCTTCCTGAGTCTCTCCATCAGTGTCGACTCCGGTTTGAACAATGTAAGGCTGAACACCGTTACTGACAATCCTCATTTTGGCTGCGTGAGATTCTCCAGCTTTGTTGTTGTTGAGCAACCGAAGCGAAAAGGGAAAGGGGGCCGGGAGCAGCAGCTCATTTGCATTTACAGGGACACACACAAAAACGGCGTGTTTTTGCTCACACCCAAATAGGGGCAAATTTGACAAGCTATAATAAATGATCTGTGGGGTATATTAAACTTCACAGACACATTCTGGGCACACCAGACTTATATTACATCTTGTAAAAGTACATCTTGTATATATATAAATAAATGTTGTTACTGTCACTTTTGTTTATTTAATGTGTCCTTGCTGAATAAAAGTATTAGTTTCTTTCCAAAAAAAGCCAAAAATGCTGTCAATAGAGCTTAACGTATATTGAACCTGCAACATTCCTATAGTCCCATAAAGGTCTCTGATGTGATGGTCGTATATCTGAGTCAGTCCCTTGATAGCAGCCAGAAGATCAAGCACACTTCAAAGGGTTAACCTGATCCCTAAACTCTGCCCGAGCACAAGAGGTTAACGTAACGTTCCCTCAACATCACCCTGAGACATGAGGTGGTGTGGGAAAAATGTCCAGAGTGGCAGAGGTAAAGACAGCGAGGTCAAACCCACCGACAGACTCCAGAAAAAAGCGCAGTCCTGTTCGCACAGAATCACCTTCCCACCCTCCGCAATGGCAATAATGCAACAAGTCTGAGGAGGTTTTAGAAACGACTTTTATTTTAAAACTATAATGTCAACGTAAACATGACCTTCGACCCAAGGTTTTTCATGCAGTTATTGTTTCAATCTAGCGTAACAGTGGATAATAAACTTTATTTACATAGCAGTGAAGTAAAAACAGGCTTTTGTTGTACTTTTATGGCCACATGATTAAGAAACCGTCAATCATTCATTTCATTAGTGTGATTAGTGACGGCGATTAATTCATCTGTGCTGTACATCTCACAGGCCTTGAACACAGTGTATGATCACAAAATAATTCACAAAACTTTATACATCTCGGAGGATCTGTGCTGGCATCATCGTGAAAATGAAAACTTTAGATGGTACGGACATGAAATATCAGTGTTTTTACTACAAACATCACATGGACAAAAGGTTTGTCATCGACACTAAGATTCTCGTTGGCTCTTCACACCATTATTATATTTGTTTTGTTCACTAACAAACAAGACATAACACACATCAAAACACCAACACCGACTGATCCGAATCACTGAATCATGTGAATCCTTGACTGGTCGAACTGCACACGTCACAAACACAGACCTCATCATGTAAACACACACAGAAAACCTGGGGCCGGATTCACCAAACATTCTTCTTCTTTTCCAACTTAAGAATGAAGTTAAGAATATTTTGTATTCGCAAAATTCTTGAAATTGTTCTAAGAAACATTTGAATTCCTGAAAAGAATTTTCTTAAAAATCATAGTAAATAACTTCTTAAAGTTAGGATAACTTGTCTTAAATTCTCAAAGGTGAAATTATTAGGGTGTTTCAAATATTAAGCATTATAATATAACACTAGCTATATAGTACTATAACTAGGGATCAGGGTTATTATAGTTATTATATAATTAATTATATAAGGGTTATTATATAATTAAGGGTACGTTTTCACGACAACAATGTACTAAAAATGGAAAAGTTCACACATATACGCAAAAACGACTAAAACGCTGTATTCTGCTGCCAGGCCAGTAGGTGGCGATGTGACTTTGTAAAGAAACACTACGTGCCAACACACTGAACACGTAACACGCATGACCTCACAGTTTTCTCGAATTTGTTTTTTTGTAGTTTACACAGAGACGATAACGGTACAGTTTTCGAAAACTTGCACTTTTCAAAAGTTTGCATTTTCAGGCCCCGAAAACGCAGATGTCATATAAATGAACGGCCTAAACGCATAAAATGTTTTCCATTTTTAGTTGAAAGCTGTCATGAAAACAAACAAACATTTTCGTTACTTGAAATAATTGAATGACGAATAACAAATTAACGTTAATTGAAATAAAATAAAATCTTAAAATTAAACAATTCATTACAGCAAGACACCAACATTTCTCATTTTCTTGTTGTTTAACTTGATGTACTAAACTAAAACTAAAACTGAAATAAAAATTAATAAAAAATACAGATATATAAAAAAAAACAACTAATAAAAATGATAAAAACACAACAAAATTCGTAAAACTTTAACTAAAATCAAAATGAAAACAGAAAATATAAAAATAAAAACTATCGAAAATAACGTTCACGAATCCTCTAAAATAATATCAGTGATTGATAAACAATGATCGGTTATCATTATGCATCATGTGACTTTTTGCTGAATGTGAAATTCCACAAATCAAGTCAAATAGGGACCTAATTTTTACATTTTAATTTTAATTTTAATGAGAGCGCCATAGATTTTCTTAAGAATTGCACTTATGAATTTATCTTAAGAAATTTCTTAACTTCTTTCTTAACAATATTTTGGTGAATCCGGCCTCCGGACAACAGCAGGGAGTAGCAATCATTGCATTTTCATTGCATCTAGTCCATCTTAATGTGAGTTTTTGTCGCAACCAGGTGCAATCGTGACAAGAGTCGAGAAAACAAATAGTTTTCATCGCAACAATAAGTGTTCATTTCCTTTCGGCAATTGAAAGTACGTCTCATTATGTTGTTGTGTGTATACACTGGCATTGGTCGACCATCAGAAACGAGACAACAATCAGTGACGATTTCACAACAGTGATATCAAGGACATTATTTAGCATCGTTTCTGCGCATCACCCTTCAGACAGACATTTAAGCGGCAGCAGAAAAGCTCGCCAGCATCATTTCCTCTAGTCAGATGACCCTTCACACGAGGGCGGGTGGAAAAACAGCTGCTGTGCTACTGTTGCTTTAATGTGGGGGGTAAAATGAAGCTCTGTGGTCATTGCTTTTCTTTATTTAGCTTCACACACAACAACAACAACAACCTAGAAGGAAGATCACAGCAGAGACAGAGGTCAGAGGTCACATACAGTGTCACACTAACAGGGCGA
Organism: Elopichthys bambusa; assembly: GCA_037101425.1. NCBI lineage: Eukaryota > Metazoa > Chordata > Actinopteri > Cypriniformes > Xenocyprididae > Elopichthys > Elopichthys bambusa. Next base: position 28,660,606 of record CM074448.1, read on the forward strand.
ACTCCGACTGAGTGAGTGTTTCCATCACAGACGCACAGAAGACAGACAAGCACATTTTCACTCTTTTGACTTTCTCTTTCCGTTCAGTATCTGACTTCACTTTGAGTCTTTCTTTTTCTTTGGTTGAACCTCAGTTTAAAAATGTCCAGGTCACATTTCATCCCACAATCAAAAGAAATTATTTAAATTATAGTATCATAATGACTCTAAACATTTTGTTTTTAAGTAAAAAAAAAAAAAAAAAAAAATGTAATAATTTTTAATTGTTTTAAAAACAAAATGAATTTGAAAAATAATTGTCACAATGCAAAAAACAATTTTAAATTTTTTAAAATGTTAAAATTAACTGTCATAATGCAAAAAAAATTAATAATATATTTTTTTTAAAAGTTCGAAATGCAATTTCACAATGCAAAAATAATATAATAATTAATATTTGTTTGATTTTAAAGTCACAATGCAAAAAATAATCATTTTAGTGTTTTTTTATTTTAAAAACAACTGTCTCAATGCAAAAAATTTTTTAAAAAAATGCAACGTTTCAATGTTTAAAAAATGTTCAAAAATAATTGTCAGAATGCAAAAAAAAAAAAAAAAAAAAAAAAAAGTTAAGGCTTAATTTTCTTTAAGCAAAAATAAATAAATAATTTGTTTTAATATGACCTGGACATATTGACAATTTTCATGAGATTCAGCCCTTCCTTTCTTTCATCATTTCTCTTTTTCAAACATCAGTTTCCGTCATATTTTCAAGACGGCATTCGGCGTCGCTTCGTTTCAGCTGAGCTGAAATCTCCTTCTGTTCTTCACCTGTATCTCTTCCTGTATCCTTCTCTCTCACGTCCCCTCTTCCTTCCTCAATCTCTCCCTCTCCATCCTCAGGCTCAGTTTTCAGCCGGATCACTCTGGCATGGGCGGCTCCGGGCTCGTTGTGTGAGTTTCTGAAGCTGCGGCTGCGGATGACTCCAGCAGGGGGTGATGTGATCTCTGGCTCTCTGTGCTCCGCCGACTCTTCCTCTTCCTCCTCCAGATGGGTGCTGGAGTTCCTCAGCTGCTCAATGGATTGAGACAAAACCTACAGAAAAAGAGAGAAACAGAGGAGTTTTATATTGTATCATTATGGCTGATTCGATTACATCATGGGATGAGTAGTTCAAGACTTTAGATACACGGTTTTGTATCATTTTTTTCAGATTTTCTAACAGTTTAAAACCTTGGTTTGATTAATACGGAGAAAATAAGTAAACTTGAAACAGTGACTGTCACAATTGTTATTCCAGCATTAACTGCACTGAGTTCAGTTATGTGTCGTCATAATTAATTAGAAGTGACACATTAACATGAGCTTTCATTATTTTTGGTATCTTCTTGTAAAAGTGGTCAGAGGCGTCATTAAATCTGTCTTCTGCCGCTCCCCGAACACACCACCCGGTCTGGCTTCAGTCCTGCTGTAAAAGGGTAAAATAATACCACCCCGAAAAAATAGCAGCCATAAAAGTTTTGTGTAAAATGAAAAGTGGCTAAATTATATACGCGGATACATGTGTTAAAGTGCCGCCAGCGTCTGCCTGCAAAATCCTCTCCTAGGCCTTCAGGAAATGAAAGAAAGACTAAAATAAAGAACTGGGTGTATGGAGCACTGAATGAAAAACAAAGCATATTTTAAAAAAACTTCCCAGCTTTGCAAAATGTGCCGTTTTCATTACTGAATCTGACAAAATAATAATAAAATAAAATAAAATAAATGCATAATTAAAATAAAAAATCTTGAATGTCTAAATGTTTAATGAGTTAAAAGCAGCTGCAGTAAAACATCCTGCTGGGATTTACTCACTTCCTCTCCTTGTATTAACTCACTTCCTGTCTCAACGAGGCATCAGTCAGCTCCATTTACACCGTCATTTAAGAGAAAAGGACCCTTAAAAACTCTTAATAGGAACACAGACACACTGCAGGGTCTCTCTCTCACACACACACACACACACACACACAATCTCCAGACGAGACTCTGGAATCTGGTGAAAATGCTGCAGTCCTTCACCAGCTCTGAAAGACACATTTATGTAATATAAATCCATCTATCATCATGTCATCACTCTCCTTCACTACATCCAGTGTGGGAGTTAAAAGGAATTTCCATCTGTAATTTTCAGACAGTCTGTTGAAGTTTCACACAACCTAAGTTGTATTTTGTCACTGTTAAGCAAACCTCAGCTCTCTTACAGACATTTAAACAAAACACTCGAGTCTTTTTTGGTATATTTGAGATACTGTAAATCTATTACAGAGTAATAAATCATGATAGTCCTTTTGTTTTGATGATGTACCGTCCATTAAATTTGAAAAGACTCTTAATATTCAGTATTATTATTGATCTGACTGATCGGATTTAACTGGATTGAGATGGAAGATGACAATATTGTCTTCTGTAGAGCTGCTTTATAGTTTTATAATTGGCAACTTTTGCAACATCGGCATTTTATTATTGAGTTTTATAGCTGAGATGAACTAAATTTCATAATTTATGAACTTTACACTTATTGAACTAAACTGAATCAACACTGAACTGATTCAAGCTGAATAACGACACTTGTCTTTTAAGAGCTGCTTTACTTTGACTCATATTTGATGGAATTTACACCATTGATTCTCTTATTTTCTTGTTCTTTGTCCATGTTTCTCGTGCATGTAGAACGTTTTTGTACTTAAAGACCCAAACTTTAGCTTTTACTATGGGGTTGGAGGCATCATGCATCATTTAGTCTCTTGTGAAGTTACCTGGCTGATGTGAACCTGTTGCTGATACTGTTTCTGCTTCTCCACAAAGTTGTGGTGCTGTTGCTGCAGCACGAGTTGGGCCAGAGCGCTCTGCGGTAGCGGCGCTGACTGCGTCCGGTTCAGAGGTCGGTGCCGCGGTAACCTGGAGCGAGAGCTCGCGGACGGACGCTCCTTCATCGCCAGAGGAGACGAGGACAGCACAGGAACGCTGCCTGTGACTGGAGAGAGAGAAATTAAACATGAATCACACAGCAGACTTAGCTGCACTACTTTTCCATCGTTCTTTAGTGTAAACACGCACTAGATGAACGTCTTTAACCACTGCACTCACATCTCATGTCTTTTGCAGCATCTCATGAACGACACAGCATTCTCACTCAAGTTAAAATGAGTTTACCTTTTACAATATGCAAGAACTATTAAGGGCCATAAGGGTATGTGACACGTATTGGCAATTATACTACACTGTTATAAATAAAGTACACTCTTTTTTGGTCACTGTTTTCGTTGATCAGGTTGTTGATTGTGGCCTGTGGAATGTTGGTCTACTCCTCTTCAATGGCTGTGTGAAGTTGCTGGATATTGGCAGGAACTGGAACACGCTGTCGTATACGCCGATCCAGAGCATCCCCAACATGCTCAATGGGTGACATGTCCGGTGAGTATGCTTTTTTTGTGTACAGATCCTTGCAACATGGGGCCGTGCATTGGTGATGGTCGTAGATGAATGGCACAACAATGGGCCTCAGGATCTCGTCACGGTATCTCTGTGCATTCAAAATGCCATCAATAAAATGCACCTGTGTTCGTTGTCCATAACATGGGCCACTCGATCCACAACGTTGACATCAGCAAACCGCTCACCCACACGACGCCATAAACGCTGTCTGCCATCTGCCCTGTACAGTGAAAACCGGGATTCATCCGTGAAGAGAACACCTCTCCAAAGTGCCAGACGCCATCGAATGTGAGCATTTGCCCACTGTACAGCACTGTACTGTACACAGTACACATTATAAATAAACCATCCACCTGTTCCTTACGCTGGAGTGTACAGTGTACAGTTCCTTACCACTCAAGTCGGTTACGACGACGAACTGCAGTCAGGTCGAGACCCCGATGAGGACGACGAGCATGCAGATGAGCTTCCCTGAGACGGTTTGTGCAGAAATTCTTTGGTTATGCAAACCGATTGTTGCAGCAGCTGTCCGGGTGGCTGGTCTCAGACAATCTTGGAGGTGAAGATGCTGGATGTGGAGGTCCTGGGCTGGTGTGGTTACACGTGGTCTGCGGTTGTGAGGCCAGTTGGATGTACTGCCAAATTCTCTGAAACGCCTTTGGAGATGGCTTATGGTAGAGAAATGAACATTCAATTCATGGGCAACAGCTCTGGTGGACATTCCTGCAGTCAGCATGCCAATTGCACGCTCCCTCAAAACTTGCGAAATCTATGGCATTGTGCTGTGTGATAAAACTGCACATTTTAGAGTGGCCTTTTATTGTGGCCAGCCTAAGGCACACCTGTGCAGTAATCATGCTGTCTAATCAGCATCTTGATATGCCACACCTGTGAGGTGGATGGGTTATCTCGGCAAAGGAGAAGTGCTCACTAACACAGATTTAGACAGATTTGTGAATAATATTTGAGAGAAATAGGCCTTTTGTGTACATAGAAAAAGTCTTAGATCTTTGAGTTCAGCTTATGAAAAATGGGGGCAAAAACAAAAGTGTTGATGTTCAGTGTATCTATCTAGTTTTTGTTTTATTAATTTTAGTACTTCAGGTTAAACTGAACAAAAATGATAAATGAAGCTGAAATATTATAACATTTTATTTTATTTCAGTTAATGTTTATTGTATTTCAAGTTATGAAGGTTTTAGTTTCAGGTAAGGATAATAACTGATGTCTGATGGGCTCCAGTTATCTCTTCTCACCAGGCGAGATCATCCTCTGCTGTCTCTGCTCCTTCAGCAGCAGGTGTTGCAAGAGCGCTTGCTGCCCGTTGCTCACTTTAGACTCCAGCGAGACAGGAGATGCGGCGGCCGCCAGTCCTTCTGTGCTCCGATCTTTCAGCGCCGTACCCGTCTAACAGAGAAGAGATCAGCCAAACACTATTAATATTCCATGTCAAATCAAAACTTTTATTTATATATATATTATTGCCACCAAATGGTCTCTATGATCAACTCAGCTCAAGATGCTTTTGAGAAACTAGCCCAGATAGTTTCAAAGCAGCTTCACAGTAATAGACAGAAAAATAATAGAATCAATAATGCAAACTTTCAGTTTAGTTTTAGTTTGAGACAAATTTTCACTCAAGCATGAGAGAGACTTATATAATGCCTCATGCATATAAAATATTAATATCTGCGCTTTTTTTAAAACCCATACAGTCAGCATTCAAGTCGGCGTTGTCCATAAGGTGCACAAAATTACCAAGCTGCATTTAGAGCTCCCTAGTGAGTCATTCAACTATTTTAAAATGTGAAAGTGTTGAAAGTATTCTCATCTCGATGGTAAGAGTGATCCGTGTTTTGATTTGTTGGCATGTTGCACGCTTTCCGAACACAGTTTCTTGAACTTTTTAACAGCCCGTGATGAACGAGATGCTAAACTCATGCCATGAAACCTTAAACCGAGCGCCGTATTTACCCAAGGGCTAAAGATCCCAGGGGTCAGGGGTCACAAGCCCTCAGGGCTGTACGTTAATCCAGCCGGGACTGAACGCAAGCACTCAGAGAAAGCAGAAAATGAGATCTGCTCCTAAACCTTCTGCAAACAACAAACACCTCTCTAAAAACACGGCTCTATTAAGAGGATTGGTCTCATTGCTGCCTCCTAATGCACCCGCCACATTCCTCAAACAGTGTTTTGTGCTTTCTCCGCAAATAGATCCGACTCCATGTCTCACTGTCTCCTAAAAATACCATTTCGCAGCCCCTTGCTTTTTCTGCAAGATCTATTCACGTCTGTTGCGCCGCAGAAGGAGAGCTGGTGATGCTGCGTTTGTGTTTATTCCCAGAGGAAATATTCCTGAGAGGTTGCTCTTTTGAAGCTCAGGAGACTCGTCTCATTTAAGTATCAACAGTGATGTTTCTTTAAATTGAATGAGCCAGTAGTTGACCTATAGAGCAACAGTATGAAATGAATGTGCAAATCATTTGATGAAAAATGTTTGAGCTCAAACTGTGATCTCTGACTTTTGATTGCACACTTTTGTGCAAATGTGAGCACAGTTTGAGATCTAATCTGAGGTCTTTTTTCTTAGGAGAAACATCTGAGGAGCAGAAGACTTCACACAAGTGTCTGTTTGCTTTCCATTTCATCTTATTGTTGCCCTGGATAAATGAGATATTAAAGAAATCTCATTTGTGACTTTTATTCCTACAGGATCTCATTGTACTGCAAAAAAATTATTTTCTTCCTGTTTTTGTCTTGTTTTCCATTACAAATATCTAAAAATGAGGATTTTCCTCTTTGAATCTGTAGTGAAAAAAAGACTTTTGTCTCAAGAATGCAGTTAGAAATCGCTGGTGTTTCTGATATTACAAACTACCTTGTAACCAATCACATCAACGTGTGGGCGGGCTTTAGCATATCATTAACTATGACCGCTCTGAAGCAGGGGAGTCTCAAGAGAAGACAGGTTATCCCGGTATATTTTTCTGCTGAAAAATCGGGTAGATTTAGCAATATAGCGGGTGTATGATGTATATTACAATGTTATGATTAACTATTTCCCTTTCTCCACTGACGTTGTTCAAAAGCATTTCTACGGATGCTGATTTTCAGAAAGCAGCTGTCTGATTGAATCCGAGATGGTGAACGGGAACATGGTTTGTGTAACATTAGCAAAAAAACATTATTAATTAACTGTTTGATTATGTAGTCAAGCAAAAGGCTAATCATATTAATTACCGTTATGAGGCAGACGTTGTAAAAAGCGATACCATTGTGCAGCGTTTACCTCATTAAGTTGACTGAGTGGATCTCTGAGCTGGTGTGAGTGGAGGCGGGGCTAATTAGCATATTCATAGATCCACATATACTAAATGAAGCAAGGGTGTAGAGTTACATTCAAGCTATTTTACAGAAAAAAAAGAGTTTAAATATGTCATTTTGCTGTTTAAAGATGAGTTTTAAGGGATAAAATGATTGACTACAGGGGGACTTTAAGAATGTTTAGATATTTGTACCGGAAAACAAGACAAGAATACTAAATAAGAAAATGTTTGCAATATGTTGAGATCTCTAGAAAAGATAATTGAGGGAAAATCAGATAAACAAATAGTTTATGTAAAAGTCTCCATTTGCCTTCCATGTAATCTCGTCGCTCTCAATGAGAAACAAATAACATATTAAAGAGGACCTATTATGATCTTGATGATTTTGTTTTTGGGCTCTATTAGAACAGGTTTTAATGCTTGAATATTCATTATTTTTCCCATATCTGACATTGTTGCAGCTCTTCTCGTTCCAGTCTGTCAGTAACGCTCTGTTTAGGCCCTGTCTCTATAAAGCCCCTCCTTCTGAAAAGCACAATGTGCTCTAAATTGGTCGGCTGGAGCAGTTTGTTATGAAGGGTCAAAACCCTTTACCATAACCGCCAGTTTCAACACACTACTAACTAACTCAACCAGGCCCCGCCCCTTTATTTTGCATATGCCTTGGGCGGGAATTATTTAAATAAGGAATATTGTGACGTTTTCGTTCCCATAAGAAAGCTCAAGACTATAATGGAGGCATTGTATCTTCATAGAGTTTGACCTCATGGTTCATACGCATGTCTGTGATGGACAGGAACTTACGCAGATGTGAGCGTGAGCAGGGTGCAGAGCCAGCGTGAGGTTGGGCAGAGAGGGGGACGTGTAGAGATTCAACAGGGACATGGATCCATCCGTCTGTAGGACGCCGCTCTGAGACAGACACCGCTGGAGGAGAGAGACAGACAGCGTTACATCACCTCTTACATAATGCAATGTCACACAGTTACAGCAACAATAGTACAGCATGGGATTGTGCTTCACTGAGGCTTTGAGAAAATCTGAATGAGGTTCCGCTGTCACACAACCAGCAGTCTGTCGTGTCAATGATGTAACCTCTCGTAAGCGTTTAGAAGGAGAGATTGCAGCAATCAATCTGTGTGTGTGCGTCTGTGTGCGCATGTTCCACCATCACAGCCAATCAGAATGCATTCTGACTAACAACTATAAAGGCCAATTCACACTGCACCGACAGACACAGACCAACACCGACCAGATTACAGTCACTTCTCAGACATTCTTACTCCAATTCAGCACGTTTAATTGGCAAAAACAAGCTCCGAAAGACACAAACAGACTCCTACGGGGGTAACACAGTGATCCGACAAAACCCAACAAACTGTCTGTTGGCCTTAAGGAGTGGGATTTTGGACCAATGAGATTTCACCTTAGCCCTTTAACACTTGATGGTTTCTAGGGTGTTGCTATGCAGTTCTGAATAGTTGCTAGAGTGTTATGAATGCTCTCTAGTGGTTTGCATGGGTTTTTTTTTCTATTTATTTTTTTTATAGATGCTGAGGTATTGTGAATGGTTTTAGTGTGTTGCTAAACAGTTCTCAATGGTTGCTAGACTATTCTTAATGTTCTCTAGCAGTTGCCGTGGCTTCTATGTGGTTGCTAGGGTGTTGCTATGCAGTTCTGGATGTTTGCTAGGGTGTGCTGAATGTTTTCTAGTGGTTGCTAGGGTGTTCTGAATGTTTTCTGTTGGTTGCTAGGGTGTTCTAAATGTTCTCTAGTGCTTGCTAGGGTGTTGTGAATGTTTTTAGTGTGCTTTTATGCAGTCACTGATGGTTGCTAGAATGTTCTGAATGTTCTCTAGTGGTTGACAGGGTGTTCTACATGTATGTGCTTGCTAGGGTGTTGTGAATGTTTTTAGTGTGCTTCTGTGCAGTTCTGGAAGGTTGCTAGAGTGTTCTGAATGTTCCCTAGTGGTTGCTAGTGTTCTAAATGTTCTCTAGTAGTTGCTAGGGTGTTGCTAGGGTGTTCTATGTGCTTGCTAGGGTGTTGTAAATGGTTTTTAGTGTACTTCTATGCAGTTATGGAAGGTTGCTAGAGTGTTCTGAATGTTTCCTAGTGGTTGCTAGTGTTCTAAATGTTCTCTAGTAGTTGCTAGGGTGTTGCTAGGGTGTTCTATGTGCTTGCTTGGGTGTTGTAAATGGTTTTAATGTGTTGCTATGTTATTCTGGATGTTTGCTAGGGTGTTCTGAATGTTTTTAGTGGTTGCTAGGGCGTTCTGAATATTTACTAGTGGTTGCTAGGGTGTTGCTAGTGTATACTATGTGCTTGCTAGGGTGTTGTGAATGTTTTTAGTGTGCTTCTATGCAGTTCTGGAACGTTGCTAGAATGTTCTGAATGTTCCATAGTGCTTGCTAGTGTTCTGAATATTCCCTAGTGGTTGTTAGGGTGTTGCTAGGTTGTTTTATGTGCTTGCTAGGGTGTTGTGAATGATTTTTAGTGTGCTTCTATGTAGTTTGGGTGTTTTCTAGTGTGTTATGGGTATTTACTTCTGCGTGTGTGTGTGTGTGTGTGTTAATGATGTGATGTCATCTTTAGGTCATAGTTTTGAAGCAGTGAAATCTCATGATCACACACCCTCACTAACGGCTGGCTGAAGGTTTAGCCGTCTCTCATGTGAGGATGAACTCAATAGGCTGTGTGCCTACAGGAGGAGAGTTTGCTGGCCCGCTGCCCATGAGGAAATGCTTGGGCAGAACTTCACAGGAGAAATAAACCTCACCATCACAGAGCCCCTCACCCCCTTCCCCAAACGCCAGCGCAGCCAGAAACCGCAGCGGAAAAGAGCTGTCACAGTTAGTTCAGCACAGCACTGCCACACACACACACACACACACACACACACACACATGCACAAACACATACACACACGCACAAGCGCACACACACACATGCACAAACACATACACACACGCACAAGCGCACACACACCTTCAAACTCCATAGAACTTTACAACATGCTGCCTTGATGTTCAAATTTGATTTTAAATGCATGTTTCCATATGTTTGTTTGTCAGGCTAATGGTACAAGCGTCCTGGGACGGGGTCTGTGTATGCTCAGCTCCAAACGGCGGATCATTTGGGGGGCCCGACTCATTCACCTCATAGTCTGATAAGAGTAATGAGGCACAGGACTATAATGGTGGATTTTATTTCGTTTCAGTTTTTGGGGTCTATGGTTCAGTTCCCAAAAATGCAATCATGGGCTCAAAACTGCACGCAAGTGCATGAAAAACTGTTCCACAGCTGCCTCTGTGTGCTGAAGGGTATTATTAACCTGTTAGTTAAGAGTGGACTGGTACATAAATATAAGAATGACATTGACTTAAATATAACAAAGCAAATGGCAATAAAACATCACAAATACACTTTACAAGCAAAACATTTCACAAAAAAAACTGTTCTTTTCAAACACACTACAAAAATGGGAGTTCTGAGAAAAGCTTGTGCATTATTTGATTGCAGATTTGCCACTTGCTTTGATACTTTGTTTTCCAATGCAATGATATTCAGACATTTTATTAATACTTGCATCCCACAAGTATTGTCAGTCATTTCCCATGTCATAATAAAGCTATTAAAAGTAAAAGTTTTGTACAGTACTCGAATGTTAAGTTTATATCATCTCAAAATAGCCAAATTAATTAATTGGCTGAGATGAAATAATGGCTTATCATTATTGTAATCATATAAAATGGAACATTTATATTTAATGACCCCTTAATTGAGTTTATAAAGAGAAGTTTCTTGGTACCTCAATTTGGTTGGTGCTGGACCGGTATGTTGCTCCGTTCTCATTGCTGCACAAGCCAATGGGTGAGCTCGGTCCAGAACCTGCAGGGCTCTCATTGGCTGAAGAATCTAGACGAGAGGAGAACAGGAAGTGCTTAAAGAGAGGACAGCAGCCAGCCAATACTGACTGTGAGCTCTGCCCACAGCTGAAGCTCATTGGTCTGTATATCAAACATCAAATTGGCCTGAGATTTTCTCTCTTTACATTGTTTGTATTTTCTGATAGAAGGTCTGTTCATCTCAGTTTCAGGCTGTAGATAGATGGACGTTTGCTCACCTGTTAGGTCTAAAGTTCGCTTTTTCAGTGGCGTGACGAGAACGCTGCCGTCTCTGCGGCGTATAGGTCCACTTCTTCTCTCAGAAACCTTCTGTTTGAGTCTGGACCGGACCTTCAGATTGGGCTCAGATGCTGAGAGGAAAGATAAAACCGATTACATTAGTTATTTCTGCCAGGCTGATTAATTATCTGAAATTTGGCTATTTTGAGATTATCTACAATTAAATTTAGTTTTAGTTCTAAAATCTGTTTGTCGAATTGATACAGTAAAACCGACGCCATCGTTACTGTTTGTATAATTGTGTATCAAGTGCTGAAATTCAGATATGGTAATGACTGTTTGATTTCCGACACGCACTGTAAGCAGTCAACCAATCACAACAGACTGGGCCATCTGACCAATCAGAGCAGAGGAGGCTCTTGGAAAGGAGGGGCTTCGAGAAACCGAAACCTGCTCTCTAAACATTGATAAAAAAAAATGAATCATAAGATAATTTAAAATTACTCTAAAATCTCGATACAAGATTTTTACCGTGTAGAACATTTTTATGATTTTTCTTTTACATTTTAGGACCTGTCATATATAGATATAAAGCATAACAAAAAAATAATAATAAAATAGAGACCTTGGTGCACATATGTACATATACAAGTGGTCTGACGAGGCAGCTCACAGAACCTGCTGAATGAATGTGTGGCCGCGGTCCAGCCACACTGAGGAATTCTGGGATATCTCCCAGCTGTAATGAGGTAAGAACTGGAAGATCAATTCCATCGTTCATCTGGAGGACATTAAATCTGTTCAACAGCTCTCCGCTGGCTGTAGGAGTCCAGTACCTGCCAGCCTGCCAACCACAAACCTCTACGGTAGCCGTGTTTAAACTAACAGAGATATCGGCACAGACAGAGGGAGATTTGGCTTGGGAAAAAGGGGAAATCCTCTTTTTTTTGTACCACTATGACCTATGGAGTACCAAAATTCCCTGGATTTTACTCAGGCTAGGCTGGAAAGCCAGCCGCCCTATAGACGCCACCTACCGCCGGTCTGACCGCTGAGTGGGCATCAAAGATACACACATCAGGAGACCGACATGATTAAAACACACTGTGGGCTGAGGACAGAGATGAAGGGAGATGAGGAATATGAAAATAAACACACACACACACACACTCTACTGCAAAGACAGATCGGTGAGAATATACTACAGGGTTTATAGTGAAATAAAAATAATTTACAACAAAATAATAAAATAAAATGTATTCATAATAAAAATAAAGTAAAAATGTATAACAAAATAATAAAATAAATTTCAAATAAAATAGTGGTATTTATAATAAAAAACATTATAATAAAATTGAAATATAATTATATTTATATTAAAAAATAAAATACAAAATTATAATAAAATAATAAACTGAAATTAAATATTATTGTATTTGTAATAAAATAAAATAAAAATGTATAACAAAATAAAAATCATATATTAAAAAATTAAATAAAAATTATAATAAAATAATACAATTGAAATTAAATATAATTATATTTATAATAAAAATAAAATTAAAAAATTAAAAAACTATCAAATTAAATATAATTGTATTTATAATAAAAATAAAATACAAAATAATATAAAATTGCAATTAAATATAATTGTACATACAATTGCATATTAAATATAATTGTACAATAAAAATGTACAAAAAATAAAAAGAAATAAAAGTGAAATTAAATATAATTATATTTATAATTAAAATAAAATTACTACATCCTACCCCTAACAGATAAACTATTGACAAAAACAAAAGTTATTTTGAATATTATAAATTATAAATTATTCTAATAAATGTAGGTTTTTCAGACTTACTTTTGGGGATAAATAGTAAACACAGTAAGTAAACTTGAGGCCTTTTGAATATATTTTTCACAATACATATACAGTTGCAAGAAAAAGTATGTGAACCACTCGCAGAATTTGTGAAAATGTGCTAAATTTTAACAAAATAAGAGAGATCATACAAAATGCATGTTATTTTTTATTTAGTACTCTCCTGAGTAAGATATTTTACATAAAAGATGTTTACATATAATCCATAAGGCACTTTAATGAATTTATTGAAATAACCCCATTCATAAGTATGTGAACCACTGATTCTTAACACTGTGTGTGGTTACCTGATGATCTACGACTGTTTGTTTGTTGTGTGATGGTTCTTCATGAGTCTCTTGTTTATTCTGAGCAGTTAAACTGAGCTCTGTTCTTCAGAAAAACCCTCCAGGTCCTGCAGATTCTTCAGTTTTCCACCATCTTTTGCATATTTGAACCCTTTCCAGCAGTGACTGAATGATTTTGAGATCCGTCTTTTCACACTGAGGACAACTGAGGGACTCAAACACAACTATTAAAAAAGGTTCAAACATTCACTGATGCTCCAGAAGAAAACACGATGCATTGAGAGTCAGGGGGGTGAAAACTTTTGAACAGGACGAAGAGGTCCAAATTTTTCTTATTTCGCTTGAATATCATTTTTTTTTTTTCATTTAGTACTGCCCTTCGGAAGCAAGAGAAGATACTTTCATGTTTCTCTGGAAGACAAATTAAATACAATTTACCTTGATCTTCAAATTCCAAAAGTTTTCACCCCCCGTCTATTAATGCATCATGTTTTCTTCTGGAGCATCAGTGAATGTTTGAACCTTTTTTAATAGTTGTGTTTGAGTCCCTCAGTTGTCCTCATGAAAAGACGGATCTCAAAATCATTCAGTCACTGCTGGAAAGGGTTCAAATATGCAAAAGATGGTGGAAAACTGAAGAATCTGCAGGACCTGGAGGATTTTTCTGAAGAACAGAGCTCAGTTTAACTGCTCAGAATAAACAAGAGACTCATGAAGAACCATCACACAACAAACAAACAGTCGTAGATCATCAGGTAACCACACACAGTGTTAAGAATCAGTGGTTCACATACTTATGAATGGGGTTATTTTAATAAATACAGCTATTTTTTTGTCTTGTGGATTATATGTAAACATCTTTTATGTAAAATATCTTACCCAGGACAGTACTAAATAAAAAATAACATGCATTTTGTACGATCTCTCTTATTTTGTAAAAATTTTGCACATTTTCACAGATTCTGCGAGTGGTTCACATACTTTTTCTTGCAACTGTAGTTCAAGAATACAACTAATTTCCATTAGGAACTACGTTTTGATTTTCCAAAGTTTTTACCACCACTGTAACCCTACAGTCCTATGGCTTTCGTTCGGGAAAAACCCAACAGGCCATATTTTGGCTGTTAATCCAAAAAAATGTTACAAGCGATTAAAGAGCCTCACATAGTTGATTAATAAAATGGAAGACGGCTGACAAAAAAGGTCGATCGTAATGAAAAGGATGCTTTGAGTTTCAGGAGCACTTGGCCGAGATCACAGATCACAGCGATGGTGAAATACTGTAATTTAGTCTCTCTGACACATGATGAATAAGAGCTATTAGAAAAATACCGCAAAAATATTTGCCCAGCAATTAGCGGGAAGGATTTACACATTTTTAATTCGTAGGGAAAATATGCAGAGCGGTCGGCATGTTTACGTTGGGCTGTGTCATTAAAGGGCATTTTCAGTGTAGCCCGACTCGAGCTTCCTTAAACAAACACCTGTGGGACGGAGTTACATGGCATGAGCGGGTGATGGCGGTCCGTCCACCAATCTCACGAGCACCTGCGAGGCTTGTTTAGCTGCTACTGACCAGTTCCATATGGTGGAGGAATGAGAATGTACACACCTCCTACATTACCAGATGCAACTGACAGGTTCAGCTCCTCCTGACAAACCAGCACAGACTGATAGCCACTACTACACCACAGCACCTCACAACAGAGTGCTCAGTCCATAAAAACTATATTCCACCAAAATACCCTAGTTACAACAGTTACTGCTCCTACAATAAAACTGTAATTCAATACAGCATCTGCATTAAACAGCATGTTGCTATGAGGTTACTATGATGTTCTAGATGGTTGCCAGGGTGTTGCTATGTGGTTGCTAAATTATTCCTAAGTAGTTTTAGCACATTCCTGGATGGTTGTTAGAATGTTCTCTGTGGTTGCTATGTACTTGCTAAGGTGTTCTAAGCGGTTTACAGCATGTTGCTATGAGGTTACTATGGTGTTTTAGATGGTTGCCAGGGTGTTGCTATGGGTTTAGTAAGGTGTTCTTGAGTAATTTTAAGCACATTCCTGGGTGGTTGTGAGAATGTTCTCTGTGGTCGCTATGCAGTTGCTAAGGTGTTCTGAGTGGTTTACAGCATGTTGCTATGAAGTTTCTATGGTGTTTTAGATGATTGCCAGGGTGTTGCTATGTGGTTGCATGGATATTCTGGGTGTTTTCTAGGTGGATGCTTACCGGCTCTGTCTAAAAAATTCATTTTCATTTTAAAGAGCACACTAAACATCCAAATCACTAGTTGTAAGTAATAGTGGTGCTTGCACTAGCAGTATTCCAGTGTCTCTCCCGCTGTTCTCTTTCCTTACACAAACAGATCTGTCACCTACACATCACATCATGACCACTCAGGATTCCCCCACCCCACCCCCCCCACCCCTTCACACCTGTCAATCATTCAGCCGAGGGTCCTGACCAGGGCAAAGAACAAGCGCTACCTTCATGATCACCCCGACACCCCCTGCCTGGCCGAATCTGAGCGGGAATCTACCGGGAATGAGGCCTCAAAACGTCATTTAAACAGGAGAGTCTACACACAGGATGTTTGATATTTCAATTCAAAACATAAAAACAGTTTTTCATGTTTAGCTAGCCATGCTTAAACATTTTGAATGCTGGATATGAAACTGCTCATGGTGGGAGTGATTACAGTCATAAAAAAAAGCCTAAAAATCATTCTGTTCAGGCACAGAGAGGTGTTTTGTGTTTTAATTGGCCGCTTCTATCTTTCTTCGTTCTGATCTACGGTCTGAAACTGGAGCCACAGGAAGTGGCCCTGCAGACTGTCTTGTCAGCGTAGACAAATTATTCCATTGACAAAAAAGCAGGCTGTTTTTCTTTTCTTTTTCTTTTTTTTAGCTTTTGCATCGTTCCTGTTGTTTTTGTATCCCCCCTAATGTACCGGACGGGCCTCTTTTTAAAAGCTGTTACCTGAGTTATTGAGAGGGGATGAAAAGACGCCCCACGGTTTCGCACTGATCTCTGATGCGGCCAGAGGCAGCGCAGACCCCTGCGCTCAGGAAAAATCTCCCTGGAGGTTTGCGGTATTCCGGCCCATTGAGCCTCAGGACCCCTTCCCGCTTTTTAGGCCATGCTGGAAATTCAGTGAAAACAGTGCCTGGATGAAAACCAGGTCTATATTTACATTTCCTTTGAAAAGGGTTTCAGTCTTATCATTGAGCCAGTCGTATCACCTTCCTCTGCAAACTCATCTTGAAATCAGCCTCGCAACTAAACGCCGAAATATGCAGAAAATATCCAAGGTTGAAGATCATGTTGACTCAAATACGAGTTCCCGGAAAAGTGAGCATGTTTTCAGATGTATGTTTTTTTTTTGGTGTTTGCAATGTCAAGCATCACTTTTACTATTACTGTGTACCATTCAAAAGACTATTATTTTCTTTTGAAATATACGTTTCTTCAGCATTAAATTCATCAAAAGTGACAGTAAAGACATTTATAATGTCAGAAAAGTTCTCCATTTTAAATAAATGCTGTTCTTTTCAACTTTCAATTTTTTTCTCAAAGAATCCTGCATAAAATGTATCTGTTTGCACAAAAACATGAAGCAGCACAACTTTTTTTTAACACTGATAATAATCAGAAATATAGGGAGCAGTAGGCTAAATCGTGCGCACGATTTACTAATTTGTTCCCTCGATTTGCTAAATAGTGGGCAAGATTTATGAATCGAGGGAATTAATTAGTAAATCATGGGAATGAAATAGTAAGTTGTGTGCATGATTTAGCACCAAGGGAACAGAATAGTAAATCGTGTGCACGATTTAGCGAATCGAGGGAACATAATAGTAAATCGTGTGCACCGTTTTTACTGTATTTTTTGATCAAATAAATAGCCTTGTTTGTGAAAGAAGCCTTTTCTGCTCACCATTAAAAAATCTTACAGACCCAAACTTTCAAACTTTCTTACTTTTTCCAATATTTGGCAGAACTTATGTAAAATTCTGTGCAGGGAATCAAACTAATCAGTTTTACCATATTTTTGATCATATAAATGCAGCTGTGGTTTTTAAAAATCATATTTTTAAACATTACGTCACGAAGCACTCAGACTTTTTAACCTAGCAGACAATAAAACATGCAAAACAATCCCATTTGAAAGGTCAAATGCTCACAATGACCATCCTGAACACTCATCTGAGGTGATTCGCAATCGTACGACCCAAAGCCACCTACTTCCTGTTTACGCCCCCAGGACGAGTTAACCCCTGCGCCAGAAAGCCGGCCCGGCTCTCGTCTCTAGCTATGCTGGGTAATTGTTTGCAAACCTCGGCACCGGCCGCCCCAGGGCACACAGTGGGCACAAGCATGGTCATTCTCACCACGCTGACCCTAAAGCTAAACAGGGTCACTCACCGGCCCCATTTAGCTCTGCCCACAGGCCACCGGACTCAGTGACATGCTCAGTTGACCCTTGACCCCAGTGATTAAATATCGGCCAGATTCATCTGCAAACATTTAGGCAGTGTCACCTCCGCCGAGCCCCTGTGACATTCGTGTAATGCTGTTAGATTCTGCACGAGCTTGGAGCAAGAACACACATCAGGTCAGATCGCCCTCGCTGGAGGTCATTAAGCTCTGGTACAAAACCAAGTGAGCACCCTACATAGACAGCATCAAAATTATACTGCATTTTGGTCAAACAAACTAAAAAAGACATTGATTAAAAACTTAATTCAATACTGAAACAGCTTTTTCTATGCGGTTTGGCCGTTCGTCCACATGCAAACACAGTTTCCCTTCACTGAAACTTTTTAAAAAAAGATTTTTAGAAACTCCGGTTGCATTGTTGTCATGTAGACGGTGAAACCGGAGATTTTGGCTTGTGACGTCGGAACCGGAATCAGTAATAATCTTTTTTTCAGGCTTCTGATTGGCCAACATGGCTTTATGGTTAGGGTTATATCGCCACCTGTTGGTTTGGCATGGTATGCTCTTGACAGTGCTTTATAGCGCGTTTTTGTGTTTTGATGTTGATGCAATTTTTTTTTTTTTTTTAAACAGAGGAAAAAGGCTTAAATTTTGAAAATGTTAATTTTGAATTTTCTCTGAATGTTTAAATTTTTTTTAGGGGGGAGGGGTTATGCGAACAAACAGGAACAATCCGTTTTGCAAACATTATATGAACGGTACTTTTGAATGTTCTCTGAAATGTTAAAACATTTAAAAATTACCAGGTAACTTTGAATGAACGTTCTATTAACGTTACTGGAGGAACGTTTGTTCATAACTCTGAGAGAACCAAAACGTTTGGGAAGTTCTGAGAAAGTTTGCGCTTTTTTTAAGTATTTTTAAAAACTCACTTGCCAAATTTTTTTTCTTGTTTTATTAAGCATAAACTCACTTAATTTTGATATATTCTTCAGAAAATAAGACTTGATATCTTCAGTAATTTTGCTTCTCAAGTATCTTAATTTAAGAATGTTTATATATTTGTACTGGGAAACAAGAAATGTGTTTATGTGCATTATATATTTGTTGTGCTTTTTAGAGAATTGCATTGTTAGTTAAGCAGGATGCTAATGGCAAACATTCTACATGCAGCCTTAGAAGGCAGCTCCCTATGTTGGAAGTACACAGCAATGCAGCTCACTAGGTTTTCATTCAATCTTGACTAATCAAATTGAGCCATTAGCAATAACATGCAGAACACATTGACTACAGTATAAGACTTCTGTATATAATCAGACTTAAGAACCATTCGTTGTGACAAAACCACACACACTTCCCATCAGCCCACTGCCATTCTCAAAGACCCAAACCTGACAGCTTCCAAACATGTCTCAGATTATACTGATTTCGTAAGGATCATAGGATAGGATTCTTCAGCGTGACCTCTGAACTCTGACCTACCAGTCTTCCTGAGAGGGAAGTCCTCTCTGTAGTCCAGGCCAGAGGTCAGAGGGTATTTGAAGGTAGGCGGAGTCTCTCCTAGCGGAGGGGAGCTCTGCTCTGCAGGACCCGAGTGGGCGGAGCTGTGATGACATCATGACAGCGCGTTACACTTTTGATACTTTTGATTCCACTCACATTCTATTCTATTTTATTAAACATTTACATGGAACGGAACTCTAAACTGTAGTATAATGCTCTTGAATTGAGCTGAAGAAGGGTGATGTACCTGTACCACAGTTTCGAGCGGCTGAGAGGGTAACCAGCGCCGGACACGGACGGGTCTTTAGCCGATTTACTCATCAGAAAGTCGTGCAGTTTCTGCCGAACTTCAGTACTTGCCATCGCACCTGCGGAAAACATGGTAGAAACCTAATTTAACTTTATGACAGATTAAATTAAACGTCAGCTATCATTTCATATGTGATTATTAATATGTATGTCAGACTTAATATGTAATATGTAAGTTAATATATAACTGATCTGAAATATTCTTTTATATACAGTATGTCCTTAATATCTATATTTAAATAATTAAATACATTTATGTTTACATTTACTTTCAATTTAATTGTTCATATTTATGTATTTTATTAATATTTTCTTTAAAACCTAATAGTTATTCTTGTAATCAAGTAATTTAAAATATCTTCAGTATATCTCAAGCATACAGTACTTTTATATAATTGTATGTTTTAATGTTTAAATATAATTGTTAATGATAATTATAAAATTTAAATATATTATTTGATTATTTCATATTTATATAATATATTAAATATATTTAATCATTTAATAATTATAATTATTAAATATATTATTAAATATAATATTTAATTATATGATTGTGTTATATTGTTATCATTATCATAATAAATAATATTATATAATTATAATTATACTATTAAAATGAATAACATTTAAAATGTATTTAATATATTTTACTATTAAGTCTAATAGTTTTCCTTGCAATCTAGTAATTTAAATGATCTCATTTACATGATACAGTGCTTTTATATAATTTTATATTTTAATACTGAAATATATTTGTTAATTATAATTTAAATATAATATTTATAATAAATCATATTAAATATTATATTATTATAAATATAATTGTATTATTAAAATGGACTAAATTAAATAAATATTTATTACATTTTACTGTTAAGTCTAGTAATTTAAAAGATCTCATTTGCTGTGTGCTATCTCTATTCTAAGTATGCTTGACAAATAAAATTTGATATTGTGAAAACTTTTATTCACGTGACTGGTTCATATAACTTAATATAAACCTTAATATTTTTATATAGAATAATTTCAATGCATTCTTTATTATTATTTGATTTTCTCACTCTGCTCAAGTTACATGTGCAACTCAGAAAGGAGAGACGTGTGCAGAAACAGCGTCACCTAGTGGCGAATCCAACAGTTTTCAGGATTAAGTCATGAAAATGAAGCTGAAATGTTGCTAAAAAAACAAAACAAATATACTGTCATTATTAATTTATTACACTAGCGTTTGCTCACTCTCTTTGGCTCGCTCCTTCCGTCTGTGGTGCTGATGTTTCTGCGTTTCTCTCCTGTGAAGCTCCTTCTCGTCCTCTCGCACCTCCTCTCTCTCCTCCTCACCCACCAGCCGACGCTCCTCAGCAAACACTTCCTGCTGCTGCCGGAGAGTTAACAGGGCCTGCTGGAGCTGACAGACAGAGAAAAACTCAGCTAAAACCTCCATCATAACCAGACACATGCACAGAGTTAAAAAACATGCTGATTTCAAAGGCTGATGGTGATATTTAGAGATCAGGCGGACCTCAGATTGATGTATTAGTGATATACAGTATCCCCAAGAAGTGTTTGAACATTTAATGCATTTTATCTAAATCTAATTGATCAGAAAACATACTTTTCAAACAAAACATGTCACAAAAAAGTTTAAAGAGTAAGATTAGAAGTCACTGAAAATGAAATACTGCGGCATTTAACTGCAGATTACCATTATTTTGATATTTAGTGATCTACTTTTGTGACCAATCAGCATGCAGTATCAACTCTTCTGCATGTGCTCACTCATTCACTCTCTTTGCAATGCTTCACGCACGCTGAGGTAATGAGATTATCTAAACTTCCGACTAAATCAATTAATTTCCTGCAGGTCAGCCAAGTGACCTTAAACCACACTGACCTGCTTCAAACAGGAAGATCAGCTTTTTCCGATCTACAAATATCTGACACAAACAGCGTCTTGATTTGACTAATGAATGGGTCAACGGCATCATTTCTGTGGGTGGAGTTTGCTCCATGTAAACAGAGCTTTATATGGATAGTTATGTCACATTGTCGTCATTGCATGTAACTTCCTGGTATCCTCACACAGATAACAAATATAGGAACCAGGTTAACTTTTTTATTTAGCAGAGTTAAACTTTCACACACTGTTAAAAATTATGTTCTTCCTCAGTAAAATTTGTCTTGTTTTCCAGTACAAATATCTAAACATTCTTAAATCAAGATTTAACATTTACAATAATTTATCTGAGATACAAAATTATGTAAAATGAGAAGTCTTCTTTTCTGAAAAATGTGTTAAAATTTGGTGGGTTTTTGCTGAAAACAAGAACAAATATCTGTCAGTGGGGTCAGAAAAATACATTTGTTTTCTCTTTGAATTAAGTTTTTATTTTTCTGACCCCACTGACAGATATTTGTTCTTGTTTTCAGCAAAAACCCACCAAATTTTAACACATTTTTCAGAAAAGAAGACATAATATCTTAAGTCATTTTGCATCTCAATTAAATATGTAGATATTTATACTGGAAAACAAGACATAAAAATACCAAGTAGGAAAATATATATATATATATATTTTTTTTTTGCAGTACAGTCAGGGTTGGTGATTATACTTTATAAACAGTATGATAACTGCAATGTTTGTTTATGTTTATTGGCAGTGTGTGGTTTTTCCATCGGGGGTCACAGTAAATAAAGGCTGATTCCCAGCTTACAAAATTATGTTCAAATAACTTTTTTCGAACAAGTTATGAAAACATTATTTCAGAATTTTACCTGAACGTTCAATTGTCCGGTTTTCAGATGTTTTAAAACCCTTTTCTGCTTGGTTATGCTAATGTTAAAGAGGCCATGTCCTTTTTCAAATTCCTGATATTGTTTTTGGGCTTTACTAGAATAGATTTTCATGCTTGATTGTTCAAAAACACCTTTTTCCCCAAATTGTCCATTGTTGCAGCTCCTCTCTTCCAAGTCTGTCAGTAACTCTCTGTTTAGTTCCTGTCTCTATGAAGCTCCTCCTTCTAAAACCACAATGTGCTCTGATTGGTCAGCTCAACCAGTGTGTTGTGATTGGTCAAGTGTTTGGAAAATGTCTCGCCCCTTACCATTACCACGATTTTCAACACACTACTAACTAACTCAACCAGGCCCCGCCTCTTTATTTTGCGTATGCCTTGGGCGGGAATTATTGAAATTAGGTGACGTGTTTGTTCCCGGAAGAAAACGTAAGACTACAATGGAGGAGTTTCAGAATAATTCAAAATACCCCACAGATAATTTTTTATAGCTTGTCAAATTTGCCCCTATTTGGGTGCGAGCAAAAACACGTTTTGTGTGTGTCCCTTTAAATGCAAATGAGCTGCTGCTCCCGGCCCCCTTTCCAGAAGAGGGCGGAGCTTTAACAGCTCGCGCTTCGGTTGCTCAACAACAACAAAGCTGGAGAATCTCACGCAGCCAAAATGAGGATTGTCAGTAACGGTGTTCAGCCTTACATTGTTCAAACCGGAGTCGACACTGATGGAGAGACTCAGGAAGAAGTTACGACTTTTAGAATGAAACTGGACATTTCTGAACGGTTAGTAGATAAATGTATGTAGTTGCTGTGGAGTTGAGTTGAATTGATCCTCGTTTGTGAAGCAGTCCGGCGTAAAATGACGGCATGTCAACAACACTCTACTACAACAACTCTTCCTCTTCTCTAAAGCAGCCCAACATGGCCTCGCCCCCTTTGTTGCGTGTTCTCGGGGGTGGGGTTTATGTAAATTTTAGGAAGAAGCTCGTTGTAGTCCCTACCAGCCGTTTGTTGTAGTCCTTAAAAAGTGATTTCTGTAAAAGAAAAATATCTCCCTTTGCATTGAACTTTGAGCGTCATAACTTTGCAGTTACGTTTGCAGCAACATTACACACTAACTAAACTTTAAAAGTACCTTCACAGAACATTAGCCAAAGTTCTTTAAACGTTCCCTGTTAGATGGATGTACCTTGATGTGCTCCTCGAGCTGGGCCTGATGTTGTCTCAGCAGGTTCTGGTGCTGTTTCTGGAACTCAGAGATGAGTAGCTGTTTCTGGATCTGCTGCTGTCTCTGGATCAGAAGCAGCTCGCGCTGTAACTGCTTCTCCCAATCATCAGAATCACGGTCCCAGTCCAGCATACTGACCCCAGACGTGCCCACTGCGGACAACCCCTCTGAATCTGAGAGAGAAAGAGTGCAAATACACTTCAAACAAGATTTAATGCAATAAAGTCACACTTGAGATTCGATAACTGTTTAGCTTTTCCAGTAACATGCTACTTTGCCCAACAAGTTTGATTCATTTAAGCTAACAAAAGTTTAAATACCTCAGTTTTACTGCTCACACAGATTGCAAACTGATTTCTGAGACTAGTTCATATGTGTTTTTGTCAGATATGAAGGATTGCAGTGTTAGCTGCATAAAAACGATGAATTAAAACCCTCCTTTAGGCTCTTTAAATAAACCCAAGGGCAATTACGGGCATAATCTACAGGGAGGGTCTTTTTATGGGGTCTGTTTCAAATGCCTCGAGCATAAACACGGAGGTATTTCAACAACCTCCTGTTCGAGGCCGAAATATTATTTGAGCTCAATCTAAAGCGAGACACCATGTGACTGTCATGTTTGAGTTGCACTTAATGTATTTTTACACAAGTGAAAAAAGGAAAGGCATTTGGTATATGTGTAGTATATGTGTGTGTTCAGAGAGAGAATGATCTGGTCTCATGCCCTAAAAAGCCGCGCTGTAAAAACACACTCGTAAAATGACCTTAATCTGCTGCTCCAAACTCCTCACTAATAAACCTATTAGTGCATATGCTGTTTTCCACATGTGTTCTTTATAAAGCGCACAAAAAGAACCATATGAATGAAACAACAATGAGACAGATTTTCATATCTTATCTCTTTTAGTATCAGTATATCAATAATATATATAGTATCTCAATTGTTTCTTAGATGTTTCTTGTCTCCTGTCTCCACTTGAGATTCAGATGTATCCATCCATGTATCCATTTATCCATGTATCCATTTCCACCACATGAGGAAAAATGCTTTGGTAAATCATAATTATAAGATTAAAATTATGACATGAAAAGTCAAAATGATGACATATCAAGTTACTATGACATCAATCATTATAAATCTGAATTATGAGACAAAAACACCACAATAATGACATGTTTTTATGTAATATTTATGACTTAGTGTCTCATATTCTGAATTATGTCGTAATTTTGTCTTTTTATGTCATAAATATTTCTTTTTGTCATAGATTATGATCAATTAATTAATCTTCATAATGATTATGATTATGACATGAACAGTTGAAATGATGACATACCAAGTCATTATGACAAGTCATTATGAGATAAAAAGTCAGAATTATGAGATAAAAAGTATTTATGACTTACTATTTCATAATTTCTGCTTTTTATGCCATAATGACTTTTTATCTCATTATGACTTAGTATCTCATAATTTTGAATTGATATAATTTTGTCTTGTCATAATTATTTCTCTTCGTCATATTCTTTTTGTTATGACTTTTTATGTGATAGTTATGACTTAGTATGTCATAATTTCGACTTTTCATATAACTATGACTGTCATAATTGTGACTTATGAAATAATTTTGACTTTTTATGTGATAACTGTGACTAAGTGTCATAATTGTGACTTTTATCTCATAATTTTTTACTTTTTATGCCATATATTTTTGTTAGTTATGACTTAGCATGTCATAATTGTGATTTATTATGTTGTAATTTTTTTTATATTTTATGTGATAGTTGTGACTTAGTATTTTATAATTGTGACTTTTATCTCATAATTTTTACTTTTTATGCCATATATTTTTATGTTAGTTATGACTTAGTATGTCATAATTTCAACTTTTTCTCAATTATGACTTGGCATGTTATATTTGTGACTTATTATGTCATAATTTTGATATTTTATTATGACCTTTTATCATTATTAAGACTTAGTATCTTATAATTTTGATTTTTCATAATTTCAGCTTAACATAGTTATGACTTAATCTCATGATTATGATTAGTATATCATAAATTTGACATTTATCTCATAGTTTTTACCTTTTATGTCATAATTCTGACTTTCTATTTTTATGATTTACCAAAGCATGATTTCTTTTTTGGCTACACTTTATTTCAATGGTTCACTTTAGGCATTCTACTGTGGCTGAAACTGGACTTCCATAAAGAAGAGATGTCAAAGATGTGCTCTGATTTGACAAGATACCAAAGTCTGCAATCATACGTCAGGGATCTCAATATGAACTCAAACATTTTTGTCTAATTCTTCTATGATCAGTGCTCTCCACATTCATTTATATTGTACTGTAGCTCTATACTCTTACCATATGTCAACAATTCTCTCATTTGTGTTTATTTAACACAATAAAATCTTCCTCTGGTCACACGCAGTTATTCTTTGATGGTGGGTTATGGGGGTAACAGTTGCATTCGACTCAGAATATCAGCATCACGACCACGTTCGGGCGATGAAATAAAAACCGCCACGTTGTGAAACTATCTCTTGCCACAGAGACTCCATCGGGCCCCCGGCCCAGAATACACAAACCACAAAAAGCACACGCCACCAAAACAGAACCACAACACTGGCCAAAGGTGTCAATCAACACCAAAAATACTGCGGCATGTGCTCTGAACGCAATAAAAGATGCCCATGAGACTGTAAAAAATCTTCATCAATCTCATCTTCAATCTCATCATTTGTTTCTCCTGTTGTTATTAAAAAAAAAAAGAGTGTGCATTATAAATAAAGCCTTCCGGTATGTAGTTACGTGAGGAGTTAACTCAGACGGAATGATAACCAGGGCTAATCTTAGCATCCTAATGCCTTAAGCCCAAAATACGGTGGCTAAGAATAGTCAGGCTTGAAGTCAAGAGGCCAGAACATTCAACATGCAGCCGCGGGCAGTAACGGAGTGCAGAGGGGTAAATAACTGCCCTCTCACGCCATTCCTAAAGCGGGACGCCGCTCACAAACACACCTGAGCACAACACAACACTTGTCAAAAGATGTTTCTCAGAAACGACAAATCAAGTATGAAGTAAACATGCATTCACCTGCTAAACACTGATTTTACTTGACAACATTAGATTCTGCTATGAAAATCTAATGATATATTCAGCAAGGACCCGATAAATTGATCAAAAGTGACAGTAAAGAATGTTACAAAAGATTTCTGTTTCAAATAAATGCTTTCTATTTATTAAAAAAAAATAGCAGTTTGCACAAAAAATATGTTTTCAACATTGATAATATTTAACAAATGTTTCCTGAGCAGCAAATCAGTATATTAGAATGATTTCTGAAGGATCATGTGACACTGAAGACTGGAGTAATGATGATCTGAGAGTTTTAAAATAAATGAATTCAGCTAAATATTTGCGCTTGTATGGAAACAGTGTGCAACAATGGGGGTTGTGCTATCAATTTTACCTTCTTAGTATGCCCCTTCTCATCACCAGCCAAGTACATACATTTAGTATGTAGTAGAAATATGCTAAATGGGACGCAGACACACACTTGGACGAGCTCTCATTCCCTGCAGAACAACTCCAGGTGTCTGAGGGAAACAACGTCTCACAGTCAAGTCGACACATGCTAAAAACAGGAGCTGCACTGTTGAACTCTTACGCTGTTAACTCATTGAGTTACCAGACTGGTAGACTCGAAAATTAATAGCTATGTTTGGAAGCACTGTACTACTCTCACTGCAAAACTTTTTTCCAGTACAAATATCTAAAAATCAAGATAGAGAAGAAAAATAACATAAGATAAGCCATTTTGCTTCTCAAGTAAATCTTGATTTAAGACTGTTAGATATAGGTACTGGAAAACATGACAAACATATTGAGTAAGATTTTGTATAAACAATTGGATTAAAAAATGAAAAATAACTGGATGGCACTCAGTGTGAAAACTATTGAGTTTAGCATGCTACTGATTAAACGGGTCATGAATTGAGAAATCAACTTTTCCTTGAGCTTTTGATATATAAGAGGTCATCGTTCTATTAGAATATCCTGTAAGTTGCAGAACTGAAAACTTCCTTGTAGAAATCAACGCTTATTTCATCATTGCAACATTAGCCCCGCCCACTAGCGTGAGATGACAAGGAGAGAAGAGCGATACAGGACAAAAATAACATTACCTTTCAAAGGATCCTAATGCTGGGAATAACAATATGAATGTCTCAGTTGAGGTTTATTTATTTGTATTCGGTACATTCCACTGTGGATTTTTTGGTAAATCAATCACATTTTGGTGCAGGCTTTGAAAACAGACTTTTACGATATGGACTCGACAGTAATGCGACAACATGTAAGTAACTGTGTTAATTCTAATGCCTGATCTGATATTAATGATTCATGTACAGTCAGATGTTCTTTGTCTATGTGTCAGTAAATCAAACCAGTCAACGGTCAACTTCACGTTGTTTCTCTTAGTAGGATGAAAATAATCGGTTATTTAAACAGTGATTAAATTATATATAGTAAGCGATCAAATAACGATCCCTTTACAATCGCTGGAGCTGTCAATCAAACAGCCTGAGTTTATCAAGGACTGAGTTCTGGACTTGCGACAAAATTCCCGTTTTATTCAAAGAATCTCTTAGTTACACTGAGTTTGCACTGTTAGTTAAGATGAAAGCATTCGTTAGTGTGCAGAAATCGAGTTGTAAAGATGTTAGCCAATCACAGCAGTGGGTGTCTACACTGAAGTCTCACAGCAGACACGCCCCTAAAACAGAGCATTCAAATCAGAGTGCTAAAATGCCTTTTATTTCTAAATTATTACAATTTTTGATGTAAAAACCATACTAACATTATAAGTGCACCCCAGGAAACATTATAAAACAATAAAACAACGCAGTTCATGACCTCTTTAAAATGTTTATCACTGCACAATTCATTGTACTTTTTCAATTAGGCAAAATGCAGTATATGCAGCACAGTATTTAGTAAGTAATAAGCTAACATAACTTGCCAAAACATAGCAAAAATGAGTTCGATTGTGAGTCCAGCTTCATTAAATGAATCAAGATTTATGAAGATATACTGATCTGAGATCAGCAACCTGCAGCTGATTTAAATAACCTGACTAACAGGTGAGCGTCTGGTGTTTATATAACTACAACAGAATCACTTGACGTGAGTCACTTGCTTTTGAGTCACAATGAATGTGACATGAAACAAAACATAAAACTATCTGTGATGTCTCAATATAGATTTGACCTGGTTAAGAGATGTTGAATTATCTACACACACAGTGTGATGAAAACTCCCAATAACTCACATCACAAATAGAACACAGCAGAGATCTCTATATGAACTCAAACACTTCTCCTCGAGTTCTCCCGAGAGCACATGATCTGAGCTGCTCTTCATTTTATAGCTCTATACTCTTACCGCATGACAACTTTTTGTGTCTTTTTTTTCTTCTAATGAATTTTTAGGAGAGAATACTGATATGTAAATGAAACTCCTGAGCAACATTTGAGATAATTTAACCGAGCTCTTCCTCACATGCAAGAAAATCTCCTTAATATTTCAGTTGTTCTCGTACACTGCAGAAAATGATTTTCTTACTCAGTATTGACAAACATCTAAACATCTTAAATCCAGACATATTTACTTGAGAATCAAAAGAAAAAACTAGGCGGATTTATACTGAAATCGTCTTTATGTGGAAAGCTGGAGAAGCTTTTGTTATTTAGCGACACCGGTGGCCGTTAAGTGAACTGCAGCCAGCAACTTCCTGTTATACTCACGTAAAGTTCTTTTTTGTTCTTCGAAGTAAAAAGAAGTTGGAAATACCTTTGCAGCGATATATTGTTAACAAACATCCCGGCGACGGTTAGATATGTAATATATGCTGCCCGCTTTCCTCTCAATAACAAAATAAACACAACAAAAATGACAGCGGTTTCAAAACAGCAAAGAAAGCTTCTGATCACAGCGATGTGGATATTTTTGCTCAAGTTCTGCAATTCACGGCATCATGTCGACAGATGAGGTAATTAAAATTGCACTATTATCATAGTTTGTTTAAAAAGTAGCCTATATATAAACTAAAGTAAACTATAGGTCTATAGATCTGGCTATATAATGTGAGACTAAAGTTTGAATTAATCCCTTTTCTTTGTATGACACATTGACATTACAGTACAAAATGGCTCTTTCGACATTATCCTGAACATTGTATAGCTAAGCATTTTTCATTAAACGGAAGAGAGGCTCACATCCTTTTGATTTTCCCGGCAAAAACGTCCCGAGTGCTTCACATACAAATCAGTCTTTCATAGACAACCTAGGAAGTCGGGAAAGGTCTCGTTTTTTAAGTTTAATTACAAGCTGTTGACACATTGGCAAAAAAATGATCACATGAAAATACTTACATACGGCCGTTTAAAACAAGAAAAAAAATGTCTGCCAATGGGGTCCAAAAAAATAAACTTAATTTAAAAAGAAAATATGTTATATTTCTTACCCCACTAGCATGTATTTGTTCTTGTTTTAAGCATAAACTCAGGAGAAAAAAAAAAACGTTATATCTCATTTCATTTTGTTTCTCAAGTAAATGTTTAGATATTTTACTAAAAAAACAAGACAATACCTTTTAAGAAAATAATCTGCAGCGTAGACAGCAATGAGATCTAATGGAAAGCAAATGGAGACTTAGGCCACCTGCTTCTGAGGTTTTCACTTGACAAAACATCTCTATACATTTGTGTTCCATCATCGGATTTGGAATTCTAAGAGAAACATCAATTTAGAACTCTGAGATCTGAGACAATGTTGCTGATGTAACTCTGGGACGAGTGTTCAGGTGTTGTACCTGATCCGATGGCAGCGGCGTGAGCGTCCAGGCTTCTCCTCCTCCACTCTGCGGTGATGCTGGAGTCAGCTTCATAAATGGTCTGCAGCATAACTCGAGCTTCAGACCTCGCTCTCAGCGTCCCAACTTCCTCTCCTTTGATCCGTCTCTCTCTTGCACAGTCGTTCTGGTTGTTCCGGGCCTCTTTTTGCCTCTTCTGTCTTTTCTTCTAGCTGTGCCTGCCGAGTTTCATCAGGTAGATCAGCGAGGAGACGTCACAGGTGAGAACAACAGCTCTGTTCCTGCCTCTCAACCTCTGTACAGGAAACTCTCTCTGTCTGTCTGTCTCACGCTTTCTCTCTCTGTTACTCTTCCTAACCGCGCTGTCTCTCTTACTGCACTCTCTCTCTCTCTCTCTCGCTCAGGTGCCAAGAATAGCAGCAGGACCAGCCCAGGACAGAAATAGGCCGGGCCAGACCAGGGGAGTAGAGCAGCGGCCAGACGCTCAAAATAGCAACACAAAAACACAGCTGTCTGCCTTCATCTCTTCCCTGCGCACTCTCTTTCGCCTTTCATTTATCTCTGCATGGGTGAGTCGCATGAAGAAACGACCAGCTCGTGTTTCACCACAAAACCAAAAGAAAGGACTAGGCAATTAGGTTTAACATAAAGAAAATGAAGCCTGAAAGGAAATTAAGCACATTTCATCCTACTAAATACTCATGACTGTGACACAAAAATGTTTTATTATTCGTGTAACACAAGAAATATTTTTTTCTCATTTCTGCAACAAGAAAAAAATAACACTCTCATTACTTTAATGCAAAAATATTTGCATTTTTTACTTTAACAAGAAAATAAGTTCTCATTATTGTAATCTATTATACAATTAATAAAATTAAATTAAGTGTAAAATGAAAAATATGAATTATATTGTAATTTGTTTTATTTTACTATTCTAATTTAAATCAACATTAATTAAATTTATATAAATATGTCTTACATTACAGCAATGGATTCTCATAATTGTAAAATTATCATGTAAAATGATCAAATAATCATTATTAAAATTATTAAAATTAAATAAATCATAAATTTATAAATATTATTGTAATGTAACTTTTTTGTATTGTAATGTATTTATTTTAAATTAAAATAAATTAAATTTAGTACATATTTTGTCATTTATAATTGAAGCAATAGCAGAAATAAGGAGAAATATGGTTAACTGTCACAATAATGTCAAAATGATATACTGTATATAGATACATATATATACATTTAGATTTCTTTCTTTTGATCTTGGGGTAAAATATGAGCTGTCCGAGATCGTGAGATTCCTTCTCCTGATGACCTTTTGAATCTCTCTATCTCTCTCTCAGTTTCTCCCTGTTCGTGTCAGACTGTTTTTCCTCAAGCTCTTGTGAACAATCTTTCTGTCATTGTGTGTTTTTCTTCTGTTTGATCTTTCCTCTTATCTGTTTACACTGAAGAGCTTTCAGACAGGTCTGTCTCATGTTCTTCTCTTCACCTGTTTCTCTCAGCGGTTTAATCTCAGTAAAAGCATTAGCAGCACGCAGGCCGATTTCAAAGGGAGATTCAGATACATTCTGTTGACATTAAGCAGTCGACTTCCTGTTTTTTCCAAAGATTCGTCAGTAAACAAACAAACAACAAACAAGTCTTTGGTTCTATCTGCAAATGGCATTTAGATTCAAATGCACAGAGAGATTTGGACTTTGCAGACAAAAAGGGTTTTTTTTTTTAAAATAGCCAAAAACCTTTGAATTTAATTTACAGTTGTAAAGCCTGATTTGCTATTGCAAGTTGGAGTTGATTAAAGTTGATTATAGGCTGATAAATCCTCCTCCTTATTTCTCATTCTATGTGCATTAGACAAATATTTGGATACAGTAAAATCTCTCACTGGAGTGCAGGTGAGTCATCAATGTGTTTGGATCTTTTTCCTGGCATTTTATTTTTGCCAGCTTGTAGGTTTACACCAGCAATGAATAATTTTAAAATGAAAATGTATTAATGTAATGTTACTTTTTGTATTGTAATTTATTTTATTATTGAAAATCAACATTAATTAAATTCAGTACAAATACTATGGTGACAAATACATACAAATACATACAAATGATTTGTATGTTGCGATGGATGGATGGATGGATGGATGGATGGATGGATGGATGGATGGATGGATGGATGGATGGATGGATGGATGGATGGATGGATGGATGGATGTTAGATAGACAATGGATAGATAGATGGATGTATGGATGGATGGATGGATGGACAGATAGACAGACAGACAATGGATGGATAGATAGATATAGAAAGACGTTGGATAGATAGATAGATAGATAGATAGATAGATAGATAGATAGATAGATAGATAGATAGATATAGAAAGACATTAGATAGATAGATAGATAGATAGATAGATAGATAGATAGATAGATAGATAGATGATAGATAGATAGATAGATAGATAGATAGATAGATAGATAGATAGATAGATAGATAGATAGATAGATAGATAGATAGATAGATAGATAGATGGATGGATGGATGGATGGATAGACAATGGATGGATAGATAGATATAGAAAGACGTTGATAGATAGATAGATAGATAGATAGATAGATAGATAGATAGATAGATAGATAGATAGATAGATAGATAGATAGATAGACAGATAGACAGATAGATAGATAGATAGATAGATTAAATTTCCTCCTCTATTTCTTATCTGATGATTTCATAGTCTCTTTAAACGTCATCATGAAAACACCACTAAAGTTCCCTGCAGGGAAAACACCTGACAATCAGCCAGTTCAAAGGAAAAATAGGACATAAAACACCGGCTACTGACGTGGAATACCCTCAGGCCTGCCGAATGAATTAGGAAACAGAGGAAATCTTTTTGTAATCCATAAAAAGCACAATTCCCAGGAGTGAGACATTCCTAATGCATGACAGAGATGAAGTTCCTCTGTGGCCACAAATGGCTTCGCAACTTTAGTTTCCCAAGCAGTTTTTAGTGCTATTTGCTAAGGCGTGCATCACCCAGCACCTTAGCAACCACCCAGAACACCCTAGCAACCACATGACAACATGCTAAAAACTTTGGCAACTGCATAACAACACCCTATCAACACCTTAGAATTGTGGCTGTGAATTGTGCACAGGGAACCCCCTACTTTCAGCAGAAAATGTAGTCAATACATGCATGCTGTTGATAATACAGTACATCATTGTTGTCAATGTACGGATGGCTTGAATCTTGACACACACACACACACACACACACACACACACAGACCTATAGCTTTCCTGCTCTTCCTCACCAGACAAAACAATGGCAGTGTTGTTAAATAGGTCATCTGCACAGGTCTGTGACAGAGAAACAGACACTCCCAAGGTAAAAGGGGACAGATAAAAATAACCACGACTGCAAAACAGCCTGTTCTATCTATAAAGACCTTCAACTCTTTCTCTCCGGCTGAATACAAGAGTACTGAGATCTGCATATTGCACAGTATGTTCTATATATACTGCCTAAAGCAAGAAACATACAGTTTGTGAATGCTTCTTGTGTTTCTGTGACAGTAACTACTTGTGTATATGGTATAAGAGTATATTTCAGGCCTAATGATATGTGAAACTGGATGCATTATGTAATGAGAAACATTTCAGACAACAGCTGTATTGTTATGACATGATGTCACTACATTACTTGTTTAATCAGCACCAGATCATAATCTTGAAAATCAAATTAATATTCTTATTTTGCCTTTTTGATTTTTCGTTTTTGCAGTCTAATCAAATGAGACTCGGAAAACCCTCTACAGATCAAACCTCACGACACACAAAAGGAATAAATGGCATCAGGAGGGTCACAAATAAAAATGCACCACTGTAAACACCATATTTAGTTGCTTAAACACATAAAAATACACACTCATTAACACACACATGCATCTGTGGAGCTTTTAGGGTCAGTTTGCAACAGCGCCATCTTGAGGCTAAAATACACAAGTGCATGACTTTGTATTAGTGTAGGTGGAGATATGATGCAAACCAGATGTGTGTGTGTGTGTGTGTGTGTGTACTTCTGTTCAAAAGGGTGATATATTTTTCAAAGAAATAAATACTATTATTCAGCAAGAATTAATTAAAATGATCAAAAGTAACAGACTTTTACTTTGATACAATTAGATTCAATTTCAAATAAATTCTTTAGATCTTTCTGTTCATCAAAGAATCCTGAAAAAAAAAATGTATCACAAAGCTGCACAACCTTTTTCAACATTGATAATAATCAGAATGTTTCTTGAGCAGCAAATCATCATATTAGAACGATTTCTGAAGGATCATGTGACACTGAAGACTGGAGTAATGATGCTGAAAATGCAGCTTTGATTTTTAATTGCAATAATATTTCACAATATTACTGTTTTTTTTTTTTTTTACTGTATTTTTGCTCAAATAAATGCAGCCTTGGTGAGCAGAAAACATTTTAAAATCTTATCGACCCAAAACTTTTTCAATGTTGCGTATATACATATGTTCTGTAAGTTTGCTCGTTCATGTGTGTGTGCGCGTGCATATATGTATGGTTTGTGAATCTGAGTGTGTCTGTGTGTGTGTGTTTTTTTGAGGGAAACATCATGCATATGTCAGTGTGTCAGGAATGTTGCTGGTCTCCACCCTCGGAGATCTGAGGATGGATGAGGCAGTATGAAGCTGAAGTCTTCTGTGTTGACATCACTCAAACAATCCCACCATCTGCGTCACTCAACACACACTCATGAACTCAAAACCTCCAGAATGTCACAAAATATCAGCAGAGCTGCTACACTGATGCACACTACAATCTAAATTCTCAGATTGTAGAATAATAATAAAGTCATCAAAACTATAACAATTTTAATCAGTAAAAGACTAATCTATCAGATGCACATCATGTCAGAGAGAATCCGTGTGCTGAAAGAGACACCTGTCAGCTGGGTGTCCATCTGTCTCCCTAAAGCAGCCAAAAACACCTCCAAAGTGTGCTAAATATATCTAAAGCTATGACTGAGAGACATCTACCTTCACACCAGGTGTGTTTGAGAGCATAGGAGAGGTCAACAGGTCAAGCTACACTCTTAAAAATAAAGGTTCTTTATTAGAATCAACGGTTCCATGAAGAACCTTTAACATCATAGAACCTTTCCGTTGCACTAACGATTCTTTTTAGTGGAAAAAGGTTCTATAGTTTTTTTAAATGTTCTTCACACTAAGAAAAAAACGGTTCTTTTAAGAACTGTTCGCTGAATTGTTCTTCAGAGAACCTAAAAGGATTGTTCTATGACATCACTGTGAAACCTTTATTGCGTTACTTAATTTATGGGAAATGACATCATTTATGTATGCGAGTGATGGAGAGGTACCTGTAGTGGCGAGCTCATCGGGAAGTCAGCCAATGATGAAGAGTGTACAGCATCACGTGACTCCTTTAACAATACAAAAACACATTGACCATTATAACCACTTTGAGATGCAAAATAAAGAGCTCTTTATGTAACTGCGTGCAAATCAATCATTGCAGCTTCTTTCAGCCAAAACAACGGTTTGATATATCTGTTGCACCGTTTCATGAGTTGTTTTGCATTTCATATTTTTATATTTTACTAAAATAGTCCATAATAGGCTGTTTAAATGGCTGTTCAGTGTCCACACCCTTATTCACAGCAGACCTGTTGATATAACCTGTGGATCTGATCTTCACCCTGTTGCCATACAATTCACCCATGGATGAATCATGTGAAATCTCATCTGTGCACATTAATGCGCTCAAATCAGCTGAGATGCACTGGAGGAACAGGTTCTGTGTGGCGTTCTCAGTGTAAATGCAGTGTGTGTGTGTGTGTGTGTGTGTATGGCTGCTGTCAGTTCTATTTTTAGCACAGTGATGTGTCCCCCATGCGTCCTATGAGCAGAGGATGCTGGATATATTCTGTACCTGTTACCAAGAGCTTGAAACCCTTCTTTAAGAAGAAAACTACAAAAATGATTCAGATTTGTTTTTGCATTTGCATTATATATTTTACAGTTTACTATTATTACTGATAAGACTGTATTATAAGCCATTATATATGCTAAATTTATGAGATGGACTTTCATGTAAAATTGCTCTAATTATTACCATATAATTGCATGCATGCATTATAATGTCACAAATGCATGACCCTAATTTTACACAAAAGCATTGATCTGACATCTATCTATCTATCTATCTGTATGTATGTCTGTCTAAGAGGATGATAAAATGAAACATGCAGCTGGCTCTTACCTGTAAAAGTGTATATCTGTTCCTGCTCGGTTGTGGGATGCTGTAAGAGAAACGATGGCGATCACACACTCATTCATAAAAACGCACCGCGGATCTTCAGCGCTCACAGTAGACGAACGCGCGCGCGCGCAGCAGCCAGACGCGAGATCTAAAAATAGCGCATCCGCGCAATAGAAGAGATGCAGCAGAAGAACCTGTTACTCACACTGACTGTCTCTCACATCACAATACTGTCTTATGTTACTCAAGAGATGCTGACAGTCTAAATAACATAATGCAATGAGTGTCACATGATCTTTTGCATCATAATACAGGCGTTCTGACACAGATATCATTATCAAAGATAAAAATCTATAGCAAATTTTATTTTGCTTTATTTTATTTTAATTTAGACTATCAGGAACTGTTGAAAAAAAATCGAGCCTACGTTATAGTAAAGAAAAATTACAAATGAGATATTTTAATTGTTTCTCTTCAGTATTTTTTCTATTTCGTAGGCTATATTTAGTTACTTTATTTTACTTTATTGTTTGTCACATAATTAACACAAGTATACAAGGAGTGAAAATCTTTGTGCATGGATCCTGGCAGTAATGCATCACAAGAAATGTAACAAATAATTAACTACAGTTATACACACACACACACACACAAATACACTTTACACAAAAATATCCCCTTAAAATTTGATTTTGCCAGGTAAGACATGCTCCTGAAACAGCATTCCTGTCTGAAAGTGTAGTCCTAACCCTATCCTACCCCTAAACTAACACTACCCATAAGTTATCCCTAAAATCAGATGGGAATGATAGGTAAATCTAACCCCGGTTGTAAGCCTAAACTTGACATAAACTGTAAACTTGTCCCTCAAATCTGCCTGGTTGATTGGAATCAGTGTTGGGTAAGTTACTTCAAAAAAGTAATTAATTACTAATTACATCATCAATGTTGTATTTAAAATACTTTTTTAATTACTCTGTCTGAAAAGTAATTTAATTACTCAATAAGTAACTTACTAATTACTTCTTAAAATCCCTATAAACCTTGACCGGATAGACAATAGAAAGGAAACTCTTTTAATAATTTAGTCAAACATTAAATAGTTTAGCTTTTTAAAACATTTTAACTTTATTAAAACATATACTATAATACTTTTATTTACTTTAAAACATTTTTTAATAACAAATAGGGATGTCACTATAGCAAAAATCTAGTAGTCGGTACCGATACCACCAAAAGTGCACAATACTCAATACACAATAATAAAATATATAAAAATACAAATAAAACAATTCTATAATTTTTTTTTCCAGGTAGGTCTAATAGTAGTAAGTAAAAATGCCACAGAAATTGAATATAAAATAACTCTGCATAGTCATAACTGTATAAATTAAATATAGATGAATCCTTATTTTAGCTTTTCTTTTGTTGTTTGATTATCATTTATAATACAGACAGCCAATAGTAGACGGTATCATGTTTTAAAGGCTGCTGTCACTAAGACATATTGGACGGAGACAATATGCTGTTACACATGCTGTTCACATTCACATAACCAACACGAATATACGCCAAGACGGTCATTTTGACATAACCGTGTGTGTATTTGAACATTTATGTGTAATAATCCGCGAAAATCTGACACTCGCGAGAGGCGCGCAGTTTTTTCTCCTTAGGACATAGCGTACATTTTACCGTAATGTTCTTGCCTACCTGTGTCAAAAAAGTAAAATAATTGTAAAATTCCCATTCTGCAAAACAGCCACTCGCTTCTGCCGACATCTTCAGACAGCGACTACACAGCCAACTGGTGCGAAGTTGCGAACTCACGCGCAACTCACTACAGCTAACGATTTTAAAGCGTCAGCGTTCACTTTTACCTTTAGACGACAAATTTAGATTTTAAATTCAATATTGATTTAAACAGAACTGCTGAACTAATTTACAATATGTAACGCAAGTACATTATTAGTAACTGTAATTAAATTACCTAAAAATGAACAGTAATCCCTTAATTTACTTTTTCAGTGGATAAGTAATTTAATTACAGTAACGCGTTACTTACGTGTTACACCCAACACTGATTGGAATGTTGTTCCAGTATCAACAAGGATGTTGTACTTGTTGTAAATCACATTCACCGTAAAACGTTAAAGAAATGATTACCAGTTTTAGGAAAAAATACTATTTTGTAGCCGTTAAAAAAATAATGTCCATGTTTTTTGTCAACTATGCTATCCCTATATGCCTAATCATGACGTCAGAGCATTTATTTACATTCAGGAATTTCAGTAGCTTAATGCATTCCATTTTTATTAAATCATCATCCAACAAGGCTTATCAGTATATCACATTTGTCAGGAAATCATGTGCATTACTGCAGTTATGGTATTTTTTATCTCCTGGTTCTTCCTGATGTATAAGCTATCTGTTCTTCTCACTTATGCTCATAAACCTAAAAAAGATCCAAAGTCTATTTAGGACCATTCAGTGTGACGTCATGGCCCAGCGTCAACCTGCCTTTATTCTGTTGTGTGACTGATATGGAGGAAACTTAGATTTCTCACTTGGACTACTTTATAAAATTAGGACTTAGCCTATGATGCATAGGCTTACCTGGAATCTGAAATAGAATAGAAATGTGAAGATTATTCTTCATTTTCATTTCAGTACCTAATGTAGCCTATCTGATGATGGTTCTCCTTCCTCACCCCTGCCTGCAGTGTGACCCGAGCGGGGCTTTCAACAACTGGAAACAGGTAAATGCCAATGCAGCAGCTGGTTAAAATTGAATACATTTATATAAAAGGGGGGAAAATCAAGCTTTCACACCACACAACCCAGCTAACCAAAATGTGTTCTAAAACATTTCGGTAATGTTCCCATTAAGTTATTAAAGTTATTATTTTTATGTTTGTTTTTCTCTCTCTCTCTCTCTCTCTCTTCTTGGTTATACGAACGTTAAGGGAACATTCCATTTTATCATTCTGCAAACATTATGGGAATGTTACTTTTGAACGTTCTCAAAAAAACATTCTAAAATAAGTAGTAACATTTAAAAAATGTTAGACAAACGTTTAACTAAAACGTTCCAGAAAAAGACGTTCCATGAATGATGTGTATCAATATTTTTGTGTTGACGTTTTAAAAACATTATTAAAGAACAGATACATTTAAACGAATGTATTAACGTTACTGGAAGAACGTTTGTTCAGAAAACCATGCCAGAACGTTATCCACCGTTAACGTTAACATCCTTCATGCAATGTTTACACAGATAATTGACACAACTAGAACACTTTTAGGGTTTCTTTGTCACATGATGAGAGCACTGAGTAGGTCAAAACTGCTGTATCAGTGCTGGTTCAGCAGAGGACTGCGCTCAAATGACGCACGAGTTCTGAAAAAAAAAAAAAAAAAATATTTTTTCCACTAGCCGAGGCACGTTACTATTATAGATCGTTGATGCGGGTCTGTGCTATTTAAATGTACTAAATATCATAAAGCACGAGTCATGGGTAAGATAGGTGTGTCATCACACGCTGACCAATCACGGAATACGCTATAGGTAACTTTTTGACTAGTATGCCCATTCTACAGCGCCCAGCAACACACAGAATACCATAGGGCTCACGGCTACATTATAAACAACATTATACAACATTATAAATGAGGCACTATATTCAAATATATATACACTCATACATACTCACATGAAGTTAAATATAGCCTATTTTAATAGATTTTTATTAATAAAAAACATAGTAATATTATTTGGCGAATTCAGGCAGCCTTCCGGGTGATAGAATTCTGCCAACCAATCAGTGCTTGCTTTTCTCATCACATGACCTTTCCTCAGAAGCGCTCCGGAGTGTATGCTCTAGTTCTGCGTTGTGACTCCTTGTCGAGCTCGCGCTCATGGCGGCTGCAGGGAGGGCGCGCGCAGTCCTGAAGCGCCTCAGTTTATGAACGTGAGAAGAAAGAAAAACGCTAAAAAAATGTGGCGGGGATAAACAGAACAACCGTTTTTACATTTTAAATAATGTTTGCAGAGGTAAGCCACGATTTCCCCTCACTGGATAGATAGTTGTGTCTTTTATTGTATTTCCTGCTGTATTGAGCTGCTGTTAGCTTAGCCGTGTGTTACCTGAGCAGGTAAATAAACACACACACACTGAAGTACACACACAGTTACACACATTAACACACACACGCGTGTCTTGTGTGC
Source organism: Elopichthys bambusa (assembly GCA_037101425.1). Taxonomy (NCBI): domain Eukaryota; kingdom Metazoa; phylum Chordata; class Actinopteri; order Cypriniformes; family Xenocyprididae; genus Elopichthys; species Elopichthys bambusa. The sequence goes on from CM074448.1 coordinate 28,701,399, forward strand.
GGGATTACACACACTAATGCGATGAGATTAGATGTTTCTGAGCACTGACAGTAAGTCTTCAGCTAGCTCAGCTAACATCAGCTGTCTGTGTGTATTTACAAGTATGTGTGTTTACGTGAGTAATGTGTGTGTGACAGTTGTGTGTATAGGGACCATGGGTGGAGATGATGGGCTTTTGGGTGTTTTCTGCGTGTCTCTGCTTACTGATGTTGCGAATTGCTGGAAATGACAAGATGTTTCGTGCCATTGTATGTGTCATATGAGCGTCTGATTAAGTATTTACATTACATCAAACGTATGTTGAAGAAAATGCTAGTTTTGTGTGTATAGGGAAAATAAATCCTTGTAAAGGTTGCAGTTCAGGCCATAAAGTTAGCTATGATGACATACCTGATAACACATTGTTTTTTTGTGTCAGTATCTGATCATAATGTTGATATTAAAAACGTAAGGTATACAAAGTAAAAACGCCTATTTAAGCTCTATACTTTCTGGTTATGAATATGTTTATGATGAGAAGCCTGGTTTTGTTTCTTTTGCACTTGTCTTATGTTTTTTTAACCTCTCATATGTTTATTGTTTACTAAAATAAACAATATACTTAAATTAGAAACACTTGTTTTGGCAAAATGTAGTCCACGTTTGTTATATCATGCCTGGATGTGGTATTTCAGCCTCTTATCGTGTACTTGTAAAGTGTAAACGTCTATTTTGCTTTTATGGGGGCAATTAAACCCATGCAGACTTTGTTTCGGATGATAAAGTTGGTCAAGTTCAGCCTGCTTGTATGAGTGTTCTTGTATATGAATTTTATTTCAGTTTCTGAGCATATATTTATAAAGTGACAAACTTGTTTGGGCTCTAAGCAATATTTAAACCTATGCAAACATGTGGTATAGTTGGTTATGGTGGCAAGATAACAGTCTGGTTGCATGACATTTGCTGTGTGGAGCTTCTAATTGTATAGTTTTTAAAGTAAACACCTGTTTGGGACATTTGCAATAAGCAGACTGTCTGGTTGCATTTTTTTTTTTAGGCGCATATATGCTGTATGCAATTTTAGCATCAAATCTGGTAAACACGGAACAACAGGAAAAGTCATAGAAAGTAATTTATAATTGTGCGAATCTGATTTTTTTTGTGCATAAGTGTGCTACCTTTTAGTTGTGAATGATTGTTTAAACTCATGCAAATATTGTAGTATAGTTATTCATATATAATGATAGACCTGATAAGATGTTGTGTGACACTTGCCCTGTGTTGGGGTTATTTTAGGTTATTTATCACATTTATTTAAAATTTTAAAATGGTTTAAAGATTAAACACCTGATTTGTGATGAAGACAAGCCTGTCAATTGGTTGCATGCCATATTTCATCGCTGGAAAACATGCATTTGTCAAAAGTTTCACTGCATTGGTGAAGTCTGGCTGTGTTTCGTCACCTGATAACAGGTGGATGAGGTGAATCCTCTTTAGTCACATGACCCGCTGTAAGAACGTCCACACGTGTCTCTGTGGGCATATTAGGACTTGAACGCATTCACTCTGTTTGCATTTTAGGGCTGAACCTTGAAGTTAATGCATTACTACAAATGTTTTACTAGCCTGATGAACCACAGCATTTCAGGTCAGCCTGCGGTGATGCATGTGACGTTATGTTACAGGTCATTTAGTTTGTTTGTAGTAAATTAGAATGGAATTATAATCATATAAAATTATCATAGGAATGTCATGCACAAACAACAGGGTTTCTTCACATTTCACATCCCTTAGGAGTAAATTATAAGTATGCGTTCTTGTACGGTATACAGCTGGGTTGTGTGTCAATAGAGGAATGCAAAACTGTAAATGGCCAGCAGCACTTGACTCAGAGTCAGGCTCGTGTTACGACACGAGTAGCTCAGTTCACCTGTGCGCTGAAGCTATCCCAGCATGCTGGACGCAGTCTCTGTCTGTGCCCTGTTTATTCAGAGCTGTCCGATATATGCTCATGTAAATCTCATTATCTGCTCCTTATCAAAGCTTTGTGAAGCTGTGTTAATTAGATGGGTATTATTATCTAATACTGACAGGCTGTTATTTCACAGCTAACCCATGTTTGTAGCCTGTGCAATGAAGGAATGTGTTTGTTTTTGCAGTGATATAGTTATATGTAACAATAACAATTTTGTTTCACCCGTTTTATCATCTGCCAGGCAAAAATATTATGTCTGATTTAGGGATGCACCAATATGAACATTTTGGCCGATACAATAACCGATAAATCTTTATATTTGCAAGCCGATAACCGATAGCCTATATTGGCCGATTAATCTAAATCCAAATTTTTATATAATTTTTGAGAGTCTGATTACAAAAAAAAGTTTCACAAGATTTTGTTTCACTTGTTTTATCATCTGTCAGGCAAAAAATATTATGTCTGATTTAGGGATGCACCGATATGAACATTTTGGCCGATACGATAACCGATAATTCTTTATATTTGAAAGATGATAACCGATATATTGGCCTATTAATCGAAATCCAAATTTTTATATAATTTTTGAGAGTCTGATGATTACAAAAACAAAAGTTTCACAAGTTTAAAAAAAAAAAAAAAAACATTTTTTTTTTTTTTTTTTTTACCCGTTTTATCATCTGTCAGGCAAAAAATATTATGTCTGATTTAGAGATGCACCAATATGAACATTTTGGCCGATACGATAACCGATAGTTCTTTGTATTTGAAAGCCGATAACCGATATATTGGCCGATTAATCTAAATCCAAATTTTTATATAATTTTTGAGAGCCTGATTACAAAAACAAAAGTTTCACAAGAATTTGTTTCACCCGTTTTATCATCTGTCAGGCAAAAATATTATGTCTGAATTAGGGATGCACCAATAACCGATAATTCTTTATATTTGAAAGCCAATAACCAGTATATTTGCCGATTAATCAAATCCAAATTTTTTATGACGAAAACAAGTCTCACCATTAAAACCCATGTCCCAAGCACAAAATTATAATGTTTTCATTATAATTTTATGTAGCCTATATGACAGATTTATGCTGCACGTTGCACTTAACTGTATTTTCCAATTTGAAGTGACTCCAATCATATTTCAAACAATTCAAAACCGTGGTGAACAGTGCACATTTGAAGTGTCTCAGATGAAGAAAATAATCCATTATTTATCGGCTTTAATATATCGGCCAATAACATTTAAAAATGAACATATATCGGCTGATACCCATATATCGTGCATCCCTAGTCTGATTTCTTAGAAGAGTAATAGAGCTCTAAAGTATGAGTCATAGTTACAGTAATAGTAATAGTTACTACTACTACCTGTTTTCTCAGGGGTGACATTTTAGAAACATTATTTTATTTAAATGGCAATACGTTTATTGTAGTTTTTTTGGTCTGTAGAAAACTTTTACTCTTTTATATATATATATATATATATATATATATATATATATGTGTATATATGTGTGTGCAGAAGGCATAGATCTGGATTATACACACAGCTTTTGGTCTCAGGGCATCAGCACTCGAGCCTGGGGTATTTACACCGGTCTTAAAATAGACTTCTGTGACCAGCCTGAATTAAATGCCAAAGCCTGATAAGTTTTGTGCGAGATCACTCTTCAAACCTTTAGGAACTCTTTGACACTCGCTGTGATCATCCTATAAGCTCTCCTCAGCGCCGATTCACTTTATTGGGTTGGAGTGTGTGAAATGGCTTTATCTTAGCTGAGGATCATGTTCTGGAAACATCCATGTATTTAGCTGTAACATGCACTTCCGTGCAGCATCATGTTAATGAATTTTGCTGTTTAAGAAGATGAAGCTTGTTTGCTCCTGTCGGTAGATAATAATCTTAACCTGGTTAAAGTCTTTGGTGACCTGTTCTGTCAGGACTGAATGAGATCATCACTGTTAAGAGTCATATTAATGTTATAGTTTTACACCTTTCTGTCTCATATGAAAGCCTGATGATTAATTGGTTTATTTATTAGACTGTAATAATGTCTCCTTGTGTCAGTCCCCAAAAACTTACAGCATGTCTCTTTTACTGGATGGAGACCATCACCTCACCTTATGCACAATATTAGAAAAAACTGACATTGTGATGTTTGTTTTTTGGTTTTTTTTTTGTTTTTTTAGAACAACCTGTACATTTTACAGTATAAAACTGGAATTTACAAACAAGAACATTTAAATTTAAACCAGTAAATTCAACAATGCACACTGCTACTAATATCTGTTTTGTACCTTTAACATATACTGACAATCACCATAGTAATGCAGGTGGTAAAAGAGAAAGAATCATGAATAAGTTTATCACAAGTAGGGTTGTCAAAATTACCGGCTTCGCTACCAAGTTGCTAATAAAAATTTTTAAAAATGTGACGATACCAGCATTTCACATTTCACCCTAGCATTCTTAAACACCTATGATTGGCTATTGTGTTGCATGCGTGCACACAACAGATTTGTCTGTGATTGGCTGCAATGATCGACATGTTTTTGTAGCTTTTCCATAGGCAGAAGTATATACTAGTATATAGAAGGTGCACAGAGTCAAGTTCGGTGTTTGCGTGGCTCGGAGTGCGCGCACAGAAAACAGCGTGTGAATTCTGAATTGAGTTCTCTTTCGCGTCTTCTTGCACTCGAATGGTTTAAAATCACTTGAATGTCTAAACTGACTGGTTCTAAACTAAAACACGTGCAAATGATAAACTTTCACTCTATGATGGTTAAACTTTGCAGTTAATCCGAGAATCACATGTGTTTCGAACTGTTGGGCCCTGTCCGTACAGATCAACTACAGTACGATCCCTGTATTTGACATCACACATGCTTGGATGCGCACATCGCGATATCGATGCTAAAATGATATATCATGCAGCCCTACCTTATGTGATCTGCTCTGATGTGAAAGATAAAACGGCTGTTGGATTATTGTGTGTTTGACAACAAAGAGAGCAGCTTTGGTTTTCTAGTCCACCATATGTAGTAATCTGCTTTTATCTTCTTTAGAGGTGAGTTTGGTCATGATAAGAGCTGAAACGGGTTTTTTAGAGCACATGAAAGTTAAATTGCATGTGCGTTTGTGCAAACCTCTTTATCTAAAAAACACAGTGCATAAACTACTAATGTTAACTAGCCATAAATAACCATAAATTGTTAGACATTTTGAACTTTTTGATAAAACCAGTGAACGTTGATTCAGAACAGATTTTTCTCTGATGTTGACTTTGTCTTTGGTTTCCCTTATAGCTGACCCTTTTCTCTGTTATCTGGTGTCACTGTTTTGATGACGTTTACTTGCGCACATTGAGACCAAATGCACAGCAGACAAGTTTATTGCACTTTATCATTTTGAGGTAAAAACATCTGTGTAGAGAAACTGTGTTTCTCATTTGTGGTGACCTTGTTCGTCATTACATGGAATGTAGTATGTCTGTCATCCATGTGTGAACAAAAAAGAAAAAAAGGAACTACACTGACTATTTAATCAATTAAATTGGTCATTGTTTATATTTACTCATCCTTATGTTGTTCTTGTTTGATTGGCTTTATTCCACAGAGCACCGAAGAAAGTTTGAATAACGTGCTGCTCACTGTTTTCAATGTGGCTGGAACCGTCATGCTTCAAAATAAGCACAAAAGCACCTTTAGAGTCATCTATATGACTTTTTACTTAGGGTGTGACAAGACAGCTCACAAGACGAGACAAGACTGACTTCACGAGAACGAGACAAGACTTTTCACAATATTTTTAAGAAATCCTCAGTGATGAAACACATGACTAGAAAAATAGTCTGCAGGTGCATTTGAAATGTTTTAACTAATTATCTTGTAATGAATGTCATTTCAATTCTACTTTCTGGGTATGAATTATCATATTCAGTAAAAGACAGCAATACTCAAGCACTGTAGGTTTTGCCTGACTGGCTTCTCTTCTGTATGATTTCATATGAGAACTTTTGACCTCCTAACTGAACTCCTTTCCACAAATTGATCATAGAAATAAAAACTGTATAATAAAAATGGATAACACAGTTTTCAATACGGGGTATTAAAAATCGCATTTGCATTTTACTTTTGATTTCTGTGAATAGGGAGCAGCGATGCTGAGCGCAAATTCTACAAGATAAGACATTTATCAGACGCTTAGGCTCTGTTGTGCAACGAATCCTCTGCCATGGTCTTGTCAGTCATCTCGTCACTTACTCTCGTCACGTGATCAGTGAATTCTGATTCCTGCTGTACTATGTACGACTCTGCTGCTTGTGTTGGATAAGCTGGATGAAATTGAAGTGACCACTATCAAAATGAAGGGAACGTTTTTTATTCATATAAAACATAAAACAACAGTGGAGGCGTAATGTAAACATAGCGGTGGCATATTCTATCCCAATTTCACCCTCACACTCCATCATGGCAATATCGCAAGACAGCTTTTCATCTTGACGAGAAATCTCATCGCACTTTAGTTCTTGTCACACCCCCACTTTTTACCCATCTTTTGATTTCATACAACTAACTGGTCAAAATTTAAGTCATTATTCACTGATAATCTTCCCCTCAAACTCAAATGAACAGTGAATTGGTGCAAACAAATGATTGATTATGACTTAAATTTCACCACAGACGTTGTGTTGAACGTTTTTATGGTGCTTTTTTGTCATTTTAGGCAAGAAATTCATTTGTGTTCCATGGATGAAAGAGACAATTTTGAAACAACATGATGAGCGTGAATAAATAATGACAGAAGTTTAATTTTTTGGCTGAATTATTCCCTTAATTGAGACAAACAGACATGTCTGTTGAGGAGAGATGTGCTGTTACTTTACAAAGTAATCAGACTCATGATTTTACATAATGGACAATAAAACAGGTGATAAAATCCCACAGATGCACATTAAAGGATAGACACGATCTAAATAGAGACAAAGGACCACAGAGACTTGAGGGTCCAGTACTGTTAAAAGTTGAGTCTTAAGCAATCCTCAAAAAAAGGTAATGTAAAAATGTCATTTGTCTTGCTCTAATAGCATCCACCATAGCAATTTGTTGTTTGTAAACTGATGGAATAGTTTGCCAGCAGCTGATTTGCAGTCCTCTGACACTCCACACATGTGAAAGCCTGTCTGTTCGTCTCTTTAATAACACATACATGCATTGTGTCTGTGGTATAGGATGATCTCTAGAATGCTACAGCAGCATCCAGAGCGGGTTTGTTACGCTGTTTGTCCAGATCCTGATTCAACCGGTTACAGAGGTCAGCAGGTCAGGACTAGAGTTTGTGGTACTGCAATGAATCACAGAGTTAAATCAGTGCATTTACAAGAACTGCACACTTTGACAGGAGAAGACCATTTGTTTGACTTGTAAAGTGGCCAACCATTCATCTTTTATATGATGTTTAGAGGTGGGTTTATCTGAAATCTTAGATATCTAGATTGCTTTCTTTTACTCTTTTGCAGTCTTTATTTTTCTTTCCTTTGCCATTTCTTTTTTTACACTCTCTTTGCATTTTTTCTTTTGCTCTCATTATTTTCTCCATTACGAACATTTACGGTGTTCTCACAAGCAGAAGCCGTCATAGATTTGGAAACTTCTACAGTAGTGAACTGAAACTACAACAAATTACGTGCTCATTTGCTCCAATAGTAAAAGAAAAAATCCATAAGAGTTTCTGTGATTTTCCAAAGAAATTTTTTTTTTTGAGAGAATCATTATTAGTCATTATGTATTGGAAACACTCACTCAGCAGCGTTAACTAAATTTCTGTAATTTAATGTCAGGGTAATATAACAGAAAGTATAGTGTTATAAATGTACATAATTACTTTTTAAAATGTATTGAAATATAGAAAACGTTGCAAGATTTACACTGTTAAAGTCACCATGAAATCAAAATGAACAATTGTTGTTTTTAAGGAATATTGCAATACTTATTATAAATGTTTAATCCACGCACATCATTATTTTATTTTTAATTCATGTGCCTCGTAATCTCGAATCAGAATAACTTCCCCTCCCTCTTGCAGTGACATCTCTTCTCTGATGATGCGTTTAATGATGTGAGGGCGGGGCAACCTATCACTCACTTGAGATCCACCAATAGCAAACCGTATCGACTATCAAGTCCCGCCCTACATTTGTTCTTGTTCCAGAAGCCGTTTCACTCGGATATACGTCACAATAGAGAATAAAATACTATCGCAACTTCTGTTTCATGCTGACTTTAATAACTGTGGAAATGCGTCATTACAGTCTATGAAAAGGGTCTGTGAACATTTGATCATATTTTTGGGTGATGTTTATTTAACATGTCAGCAGAGCAGGACACACTCCAGGTCTGACCCTTCAGATCTGAGGCGCCCAGAGAGATGTGTGTGTGTTTGTGTGAGCGAGCGATCATCTCAGGACAAGGAAGAGAAGGCCAGAGATTGGGTCACTTAGTTTCCTGTCCTGGAAAAAACAGGAAACCTGTCCACTGGACCCATTCTCAGTCACACTCTCTCATCTCATCTGTGTCATCTCTCCTATAGTCTTTTAAAAAACTTTACCCGTCTGCTGAAGGCTCTAGCAGCGATATAATTTCTTCTTCCGGGTCTTTATGATGATGATCAGGAGCAAAATGCAACTTTTTTTTTTTTGCATGTTGGCCTGTAACTTTGCTACTTTAATTGCAATGCAAGAATGAGAATCTGACTGCTACTGATTTTATGTGGCAAGAGTGAATCACATTAAAGAGATATATGAATGCTAAAGAAAAGCTTCACCTATTTGAACAGTAACTAGGACAGCAAAAGTATTTTTCTACATCTTAAGCCACAACATGAATACAAGCAAAATCACGAGGAGTCTTGATGTTTTTGTGACAGGTGCTCGCAACAAAACAATGCCGCTTTCCTGAAGATAAAATATTATTTTAATGAAATAGTGCAAAATGCAATTACATGGCCAGGAAATTTCCACAGTTCACCAGCTTTTGGAAAAACATTTTAGACCCTGATGATTATGTTTAATTTCAGTTGTTCAGTAGCTGCGGTCGTGACATAGCTTTTCTTCTGTGTTTTTAATTATACTTTATTCATGCTGCTTTCATTCTGATCAATTTGCAAGAGCACTCACAGTGAGCCAAAGATAATAAATAAAGTTGTTAACTGTGTGTTGTCTTTCAGGCCAGTCTGTCCATCTGGGGATGGGGGGGTCTGGGAGTCGTCCTCTTCCTCATCTCGTTTGGACCCTTTGCCATCTTTTATCTGGCCTTCTACATCCTCTGTTTCATTGGAGGGTAAGTGGATCACAACTAATACTTGTTTCAAACACCATCAATGTGTTTAAACGTCTGTAACACCTGTTGACGCTCTAGTATGATGCTGCAATCTCTCCTCTCTCTCCAGGGGTTTTGTAGTGCTGCTTTTATTTGGAAAGACAAACTCAGAAAAGCACCTGGAAAGGTGCGAACACTCCTACCTGCCATCTACACAGCCGGCCATACTGAAGGTGTGCAAACGCTCGCATATCTGTCTTCCTTTTGATTTGATTTTAATTTATTGTATTTACCACAACACACAAAAGCATTTAAGCAATACAATTGCTTAACAATTGCAATAAAGTCAAAATTGCGTGATAAAAACTCACAATTGCGAAAAAAGTCAGAATTGCGACTTTATATCATGCAATTCTGACTTTAAAACTTGCATTTCTCACTTTATATCATGTAATTCTGACTTTAAAACTCAAAGAATTGTGAGATAAAAAGTCGCAATTTAGCTTCCATAGCTTTGAGTTTTTGTATTTCTAAGACCGTTTTATATCAAGTGAAATGCTTGTGAAGTGACTTTAAAATAGTGCTTGTGTTCCACTTCTGAGTTTTAAGTCTGTATTTGTTCCTCAGGTTTCGGAAGAGATGAAATCAGAGTCCAAACCCATCAAGATCGACCGTCGTCTGACAGGATCCAATATCATAGATGAGCCACTGCAGCAGGTACTGTCAACAAAACCAAACAGACCGATGAACATGACGCGGCTGAAAGTGCTCGCTCATGTGTTTGAGGAACATGTGGTTTCTCTACTGATGAGGATTTCTCAGACTGTTGAGTCGTCGCTTCACAAACATCGTTTGCTTCCGCCTGTGACATGAGTAAGACTCTAGATCAGCTAGTTTGAGAGTTTAGTTTTTATAAAACTGATGAGCACATGACACTCACTTCAACTTATTTTCAGTCAGTGCTTTACTGAATCAGGTTTGAGTCTGCTTACAATGCATATATTCTGCTAGGGTCACTTTTTTGATGGAACCATTTTCTACACTTTAGCTTTTATTTGCTTCCATAAAGGCCACTTTTATTGTTAGCCAAATAGGTTCCTCACACCATAAAGCCGCAATGTTGATGTTGCATGACAATTTTTCACCCTCTCTTTGACATTTAGAAAACAGGTTTTTTTCATTACTACACCTTGGATATGTAAGTGACATACCTGTCTCACTTAAAATGTTGTTTAAGTTGCGAAATACTGAAAACATGAGCGATTGTACGTTCCAAAACACCTACTCAGCTGCCTGCATAGACAGCTACCTTTTAAGACATCATCCTAACTCTCATGTACTATGATTTAGAACGCTCTATATAGGTAGCAACAATTATGAGATATAACGACGATTTAATGATGATATAACAATCAAGCAGTTTTGATTTGCTATATAGTACGTACCACTGTACACGAGTGTGCTGTATGTGTCCGGGTAAAGTTGGACATACTTAATAATTGTATAATTCATTATTAATTATTAATTCATTAATTTCCATTAAATTGAATACATTTCTATGTAAATCTTTGCAGTGCGTTTTTGGATTAGTTTGCCTGAGAAATTAACTAAAACAAGGTATCTTAGAAGGCAGCATGATGTTACCTACTGTTTTGAACAGCCTCCATGTGGGCAGATTGCCTTTTCCATGATATGACCCCGTTAAAATCGTAGTACAAGAGCTCTTCATGACCAAAATCATTGTGTAACTCATTCTATACTAGTCTGACATTTTGAGGAAATTGCGTTAAAGTTAAACACAGTCATGAGAGTGTGTCAGCAGGTTTGCGAGCCCTACTGTTCAATGTGGACCCCTTTGTGGTAGAAGTGATGGGTTATTGTGCTTGTGCCAAGAGGAATTCAGGGCACATGATCAAGAAAAATACATTTCCTTGTGCCTGATGTTTTTCACACACATATGTACTTATATATGTTTATTAAGAGTGTGCGTCATAACTTTTTCATTATGGGGTGATATTTGCCACACTGAATTGATTTCCTGGGGCATTTTTACCTTTATAAGGGCATTTTTTTCTAACCTTATTAGATGTATGCATCATCTATTTGAATGAAATACTTTTTGAAACTTTGTATTGCTAGCACTTCTCATGTTTATTGCCTCTTAAATGAATCTTTTGTATCGCTTTGGATAAAAGAGTCTGCTAAATGAGTAAATGTAAATGCACTTTAAATATGAAACTAAAACCTCCAGTAGGTGGCGACAAGTCACTGTATTAATGAGTGAGTCATTGAGTCATTCATTCAACTGATTCATTCAAATTCATTCAAAAACACTGATTCATTTAAGAACCAAACACCACTGTTTGTTGCTTCGGAGTCACACAACGGTTCTGTTGCGGTTTGGAGCTATTTTTATTGCCAAAATAGAGCAAAAACAGACAATATTTACAATGTTGTGTCTGAAATGTATACCTCTCGCTCACTTCTAATGTATATACTCTTTCATGATCTTTTTGACATTATTTTAATCAAATAGTGTCCTTTTCTGATTCTCTTCTCATGTCATTCATCAGGTCATCCAGTTTGCTTTGAGGGACTATATCCAGTATTGGTACTACACACTGAGTGATGATGAAACGTTCCTCTTGGAGATCCGTCAGACAGTCCAGAATGCCCTCGTCCAGTTCTCCACCAGGTGAGACACCTGTCTGGCCCGTTTACCCTCACATCTGCTTAAAAATCACTGCTACAGAAGGTTCCAGGCCTGATGCAACACCTAACCACAAACCAAACTCTGCATTCAGGAGTTCTTACACATTTTCCTTGGTGAACACAATGTTGAAATGGAGACTGTAACTCCCATGATTCATTGATGCTCAATCTTTCCGTTCCTCAGGTCTAAAGAGGTGGACTGGCAGCCGTATTTCACCACCAGACTGGTGGATGATTTTGCAACTCATCTGCGTGTTTTCAGGAAAGCTCAAGAGAGGCTGAATGAGAGAGAAGATCCGAAACAACGTAATTATCATTCTTTCCTCTCAATTCACATTGTCTGCAAAACCTAGACAAAACGTGTATCAATGGACCGATTAAACCAAGAATAGCAATAATGATACCACTTTACAATAAGGTCCCATTAGTTAAATGTTTAGTGTAAAGATCTCAATATCAGGACTAAAATTGTAACAATGTAATAAATAGTTAATTTCCTAATGCCAATTTACTGAAAGGGCTTTAAATCTTTAATGGGAACTATATTAATGACTCATAATGTCAGCATGTGCATGACGTTATTTGTGTGTTTGCGGCAGGTGACGCTCCTGAGGAGCTGTTGGACTCGTTTTTTGAGGCGGAGGTAGAAATGGAGAGGAATATTTGTAGAGACATGGTGTGCATGTCACGCAAGGATGAAGAAGGTAAGACGAACTTAGAGCAAGTCAGATTTGTGTATATAGACAGATCAAAGAATCCAGCCCAGTGATTCAGGGCGTATTTTATGTCAACAATAGTAATGAATAAGTTGTACATGCTTCTCTAGGGCAGATCTTATAGACCAGCCAAGCTGAAAGACTTGATTAGCAAAAAATACAAACACACACCCAGTCATTAATGCATTGACATGCTTTGAAAACGCTTTAGTGACTGACTGACAATCAGAGAAAACAAGAAAGCCATTTTGGGTGGAATCATGGTATGTGTGTGTGTATATATGTGCCTTGGGAATATAAAATATCACATGTGATCACATCTGCAATCCACCATCATCAGATGAATTATAACAAATAATTTACTCACCCTTGTGTCTTTTCAAAACCAAATGACTTTCTTTATTCTGTGGAACACAAAAAGGAGTTTTGATGAATGTTCACGCTACTTTTTTCAATTGCTGAAAGTGATTAGGAACAGGAACTGTTGAATCTCAAAAATGCACAAAAACACCATGAAAGTAGTTTGTTCAACTTGTGCGCAACAGCAAAAATGCGGTGCTGTTGCGCATTTTACGCGCCCACAGTTTCAGATCAGTTCGCAGTCATTGAATACATTTATGCCAAGCGATTGCTTATTCATCTACTGTTGATGAATTTTGACAGTGTTTACTTAATGGTGTTTATACTGTAATATAGTGAAAATGGCTGTAATAGTACATATTTTATCTCCCTCATGTTTTGATTGAGTAGATGGCAGAATTAAATCATAGACATTTCAAAATAAGATTGCGTATTTCAGGCTTTTTTATAATTAAAAGTCCCACATTGTGCATAAAAGTCTGTATCTGGCATTGAATTCAGTGTAAACTCTTGTAGCTTCTCTATACGTCAGAGGAAGGAAAGACTACAAACATAATCTAACACATTCAGTATATAGTTTTTTACTAGTATCTGCACAGTAATCTGTAATAATATCGTTCAACCTTTAATTCGTATGTATCGTATTAATATGTTGGTATGTTAACCTTTTTCAATACATAATGAATAAAACATGTCTTGAGCATTTTAAGCTTGCTTGTTTAATTAAGTAAAAGACTCTGAGACACATGATTTATTTTGAGATTGTATTTGTTTGTTCTGAATAGATATACAGTTTTAATTTTATTTGTGCAGATCTTTAAAAATCTTAAAAGCCTTAAATTTGATTTTAAAAACCCTGCAGATATCCTGCAATAGCTTTGGTTGAGGATCAGACTGTTCTGTATGTTGTGTATGTGCTGTAGGTTTGACTGTTGCATGTTTTTGGTACAGGTTACCTGCGGGATCTCTGTGAAGTGTTGCTGTACCTGTTACTACCTTCTGGAGATTTCCACAACAAGAATATGAGATACTTCCTTAGGGTGAGACATAAACACACACATGCTAAATCAGTCCCAAATGCATTAAAATAATCCATCTTTCAACTAATGTCATGGAAAGTGACACGGGAGGAATACTGTAAAGCTGTGTTTACATGGAAGAAACCATTACAGATCTAAAAATGCAAGCACTTTCTGCCTTCTAATTAAAACTATTAAAATGGTTTTCATTATTTGAAATAAAGATGGCATAAAATATAAATATTAGATAAAAAATATATAAATATTTAGATAAAAATATATAAATATTTAGATAAAAATTAGATCAATCTGAAATAAAAAAGTAAAGCTAAATAGAAATATAAAAAAATGAATAAAAATGACAAAAGCATGTAACAAAATTACTAAAACTTAAACTAACATTTAAATAAAAATTGAAAGTATTAAAATAAAAGATTATTCAAAATATTAATAAATACTATTATAATACATAAAATATCACTCATTGTACTTTAATCTGCAGTAAATTTATTTTCTTTAAAATGCCATTTCATTTTGAAAGATTATTCTCTGTGGTTATTGAAGTATATCACAGATGCTGTTGATAGAGCTTAAGTAGTATTAAATCCTTTAAGACACCAGTTCAGGGATTTACCGAAAGCAGGATTCAGGTTTTGAACTCATGAAGTAGCTTATCTGGTCCTGACAGGTCTTGCTGCTGAGACTAAAAGATTAGAGCTCCAGCTTTGGTGTTTTGCAACTGGACAAACTTGTTGATGATGATTAATTGATTGATTTTTTTTTGATGTCCTGCAGGAAGTTTTGGCTAGAGGAGTCCTGCTGCCTTTAATTAACCAGCTCAGTGACCCTGATTACATCAATCAGTTCGTCATCTGGATGGTAAGACCTACTCTGTTCGTATAGTAGAGAAGTGTGATGTAAATGTATTTGCTTTCCCCTTAAAACATTTTTGTGTGTTTAGATTCGTGACTCAAGCTGTAACTATGAGGCCTTCTTGAACATCTTAAAGCTGACGGACAAACCACCCGAGCTGGAGGCCGTCAAAGACAAAGTCCTGGAGGAGCTTCAGCATCTCCGATCTCTGGACACGGGCGCAGACGGTAAACACGCATGCACTCCACACTTGTGTTTGCATACATACGCTTAAATGTCAGGGTTTTTTTTTTTTTTTTTTGGTTGGAAAATAAACAATGAATTCTGGGGTATATTTTGGAAAATATGAGGCGAAGTTCAGGGCTTTATAATAACAAACATTGTTTGCTCTTCATTTTCTTCCTCTCTCTCCTTACTCACAGATATCAACATAATAAAGAATCAAATGAATAGTTTGCTTTTTGTGAAGAAAGTCTGTGAAACACGAATACAAAGGCTACAATCAGGAAAGGTAACCAAATCCCCCCTGTTTCATTTATACTTCCTGTATTGTAATTCATGAATATTAATTTAAAAACATTAATGTTTGCTAAGAATATTTTTTCAGATTATTTTTAAGAGTAGTGTAAATAAAACATTAAATAATTGCTCCTAATGCATTTTCAGTCTGCAGTATTTTAATACATTTATATTTTGTAGGCGTTTTATTTGTTTTATATAATTAAGAAAATTAAACAGATAATTATACAGACCATTAAAATAATTTTAAAAAGTACCTTTATTTATAATAATTTTTTTGGAAAATACAGAAATAACTGTTTTCCAAAAACATAATGAAATATTTTGGATGTTACTTTTGACTTTCAAAATGTAATTATTATTTAAAATTAACTTTTGAAATCATTTTAATTATTAACAGTGATTAATCAGTTGTCTGACAATTAACATTTCACCCTCAGAATGACTAATTAACATGTTGTGGTTGTTTTTGCCAAACAGGAAGTTGACACTCTGAAACTCGCAGCTAATTTTGGGAAGTTGTGTGTGATTCCGTTGGAACATATCCTAGTGCATAACATCGCGTTGCAGTTCTTCATGGGTGAGTCGAGACGGATACACAAATTGTCCTTTTGTTTGAATCATCAGCTCGTCCCTTATTGCTTCTTATCTTTCTCTATAGACTACATGCAGCACATGGGTGGTCAGGCGGTTCTGTTCTTCTGGCTGACGGTGGAGGGTTATCGGGTCACGGCGCAGCAGCAGTTGGAGGTCTTACAGAGCAGCCAGAGGGATGGAAAGAAGCAGAGCACCCAGACAACCAAAGGGCTGCTGAGAGCTGCTGCGGTGGGCGTCTATGACCAGTACCTGTCTGAGAAGGTGAGATGATTTAGATTTACCAGTTCTTAAACTTAACAAAAAAACAAACTGAGGTTTACCGCATATAGTGCCTGGTGGTGTGACTACATATCGCGGTGAGCGAAGATATAAAGTGATGATTGACAGGTTCTTTTTCCAATCAGGCCTCTCCTAGGGTGCAGGTGGATGAAGCGTCTGTAACCAGACTGGCTCAAAAACTCAGCAAAGAGGATCCTACGCCTGAGATATTTGATGAGATCCAGAGAAAGGTCAGTGTGTATATATGTGAGAATGGTGTTTTCTAACCAATAAAAAGGCCACTAATTGAGCTCACTGTGTTTTTAGGTGTATGATATGATGTTGAAGGATGAGCGGTATTACCCGTCTTTTAGGCAGCACCCGCTGTATGTGCGGATGCTGGCCGAGCTAGACATGCTAAAGGAACCCAGTTTCAGGGGATCTGATGACGGGGACGGAGGTAAGAAACATATACGGGATCAGATCTGTCATTAATGATAGCAACAACGAGTCCAAGCATCATCTCCTAAGGCAATGTCTACATTAATCCGGATACGTTTTAAAATGGTATTTTCATTTTGAAATTGTTCTCTGTCCACACTAGCATATTGGAAAAATCTTAAATCATCTTACTACGCATGCGAAAACATAATAAATGCTCACAAGAGACCAGACGTAATACATTTCTCATGTTATTCTTCTGGCACGATCGTTTTATCAGTGAAATATCTCACCACTTACTGACGCATTCAGGTCACACTTCGATTACCACTCCATGTATTGTCTAAAACGCAAGTGCTGTCCTGCAGCAAAACATAAGGGCAATTGTAATTACATTTTCTGTTATCTTTGCAGAAATCTAATATGAAGACTGTACAAAGTAACATTTATCTTTAACAACAGTGTGAAAATGAATACACATAGCAGGTACATATTGGTATAAACATATAAACTATTGGTTTGATATGCATCACATGACTAAACATGCATCATCGTTACCCCACAGATCATTTATTATAGCTTGTCATATTTGCCCCTTTTTGGGTGTGAGCAAAAACACGCTGTTTTGTGTGTGTTGCTTTAAATGCAAATGAGCTGCTGCTCCTGGCCCCCTTTCCAGAAGAGGGTGGAGCTTCAACAGCTCACGCTTTGGTTGCTCAACAACAACAAAGCTGGAGAATCTCACGCAGCCAAAATGACAATTGTCAGTAACGGTGTTCAGGGTTCTTGGTAGAGCATCTTCAAAGAGCCTAGTTTTCACAGGACAAAAACACCTCAGTGTGAACAGAAGGCCAAAACGTAGAGGAAAAAGATGCATTTTCAAATATATCTGAATTAGTGTAGACGTAGCATAAAATGAATTAATATTTCTCTGTTTCTCCAGAGTCATTCAACGGGTCTCCAACAGGAAGCATTAATTTAGTATGTTAAATAAAACTGTTCATATCTATATATACATACATTGTGCTGAATGTGTTTGATGTGTTTCTAATGAATGTGTGTGTTTTGTAGTCATTAGATGACCTCAGCAGCGGGAGCGTGGATGAGTCTGCTCAGCTTCATGCCTTTATCTCTGATACAGGTGAGAATTTTGCCTGAATTTTGCCATTTTAAAAGACAAATACTGTTTCAAAGTTTCAAGTCTGTGATTTAAAGAGATGTTCAGTGTTCATCACGTCAGAGTCCTGCACGCGGGCGGTTTCCGATGGGTGACCCGCCAAATTTTATGTAACGGGTGGAATAATATTTACGTGTCGGGTGCGGTGCGGGTCGTTTTTACATGAGAAAAATAGTTTTGTCTACCTGATGTAGAAGGGTTTTTTTTGTTTGTTTTTTTTTTAATGCAAACAGACAATTACAATATTTACAGATTAGAAATTAAATGCAAGATAAAGGAGCTTGTAGGAAAGTACAACAGACATAACCAGAGTAAAAAAAAAAAAAAAAAAATTATTTAAATTTTTTTTTAATGACAATAATAATGATGATAATAATAGTATCACACAAAAAACTAGAGAATGGAGGATGAGAAGGGTGACAATAGCAATAGTAATGGCAATAATAATAATAATAACAATAACAATAATAATGATAAATTCAATTAATTCGAAATGACAAATAGTAATAATAGTATTAGTAATAGTAGTAATAGTATTAATAACCATATTAACAAATAAACTCATTTCATCTGGAATGAGGGGGAGGTTAAAGGATCAGCAAGAGGACGAATAAAAATAATAGTAGTAGTAATAGCAATGATAATAATAATAATTGTAATATTGATACAGCTATTAATAATAATAATAATAATAGTAGTTGTAATAGCAATGATAATAATAATAATAGTAATAATATTAATAATGGTAATATTGATACAGTTATTAATGATAAGGTATTAAAAGGCTGCCTCTGATCCCCCCACAGGTTAGATCCCCGCTAGCGTCATGCTGCAATGGGCCATCAAGATGTAGGAGATTTAATGCGGGTACGGGTCGGGTCGCGGTTTTTATGTCGGTCGGGTCGGGTGCAGGCTAAAATTAGTGTTTCTGTCGGATATCGGGTCGGGTGTGCTGTTAATAAATGCGGGTGCGGGTTTATCAAACAGGACCCGTGCATCACGTCTTCTCATTTTCAAGCTTCATTTATTTGAAGGATGCAACACTCTTCCTGCCACTTTGTTTTCATTCCTATTCTGTGACACTATCATTCCATCAACTTTATTTCTTTATTTTCTTACATTCATTTTCTTTTCCTCTGTCCCTGTGTTGCTTTGTCTTCTGTCGTCCTCTCTCTGCTGTATGTCTGTCTTGTCGTTCTTGTTCTCTTCCCCCTGCTGGCTATTGCTCCATCATTTCCATCACTCCTGCCTCTCTGTAGTTGATGCTTTTCTAAACCAACTTCCTATGGCAGGCGTTTGTAACGATCATGGGAAGACGTACGCCCTCTACACCATCACCGTCATACGCAAGAACTCAGATGGCAGTGAGGACATCTGGAAGACATACCGCCGCTACAGCGATTTTCACGACTTCCACATGCGCATCACAGAGCTGGTGAGAGAATCGAGGGGAAAGCTGAAGAATTTTACCCAAAAATGGACATCATGCGGCACCTATCAGGGTAGATTGTGTACTGCCTTTAAGTTATGGAGATTTTTTAAAACTATTTATTTATTACTATATAATTTATAAACTATATTTTACTATTTTATTGTGTATTTTTTTATTTTACATTACCTTTTTTTTACTATATAATAGTAAAAAAAAAAAAAAGTCAATTAAATCTGTGTAACTTAAAGGCAGTACAACAAACCACCCTGATGTATAAATTATTGACAATTGTAATAAATGTTTTTATTGTTATGAATGTTATAATTTAATTGTTATAAATATTTTTTTTCCATTAATGCAATTTGGGGGTAAATGTGCTGAAGTCACAATGATGAATAATGTCATATATATTAATCATTGTGACTTCATCATCGTGATATATAAATCATAATTAACTAGCCAAAGTATTTACTAAACTAACATTCTGCAAAAACAGATTCCATGTTAGTCTGGATATGCGTAAAATTTGCTCTGCCAGTGTGAACAAAGTCATTTTCTGACCTAAATGACTTTTATGGAGTTTGCTGACATCTGTGTTCTTTCTTTAGTTTGAGAGCCTTGGTCCGATTCTCAAGCTTCCTGGCAAAAAGACCTTTAACAACATGGACAGGGAGTTTTTGGAGAAAAGGAAGAAGGACCTGAACTCATATTTACAGGTGGGTCAGATCAGGACTGTGTTTATTTTGGATTCTGCTAGCTCAGGTGTTTTGATCCAGGTGTGCTGAGAGCTGAATTTGTCTTACAGCTGCTGTTGAATCCTGAGATGGTGAAGGCCTGTCCCATGCTGTTGCCCTACGTCTATGACTTTCTGGAAAACAAAGCATACAGCAAAGGCAAAGGGGAATTTGCACGCAAGGTGAGAAACACCACATACAGGCCGCATGCAGAAAATATGCTCTGAATAATCGGTGAAGGAGTATAAATCCAGATATAGCCAGAAATCAATCTAGGCATGTTTTTCACCAAATGAACGCAAATTAAGAATCATATTTATCCATCTTTTTAATGCACCAACATAAAACATCAGTATTTACCTATATACACTACTGTTCAAAAGTTTGTGGTCAGTAAGATTTTTTTAATGTTTTTTTTTTTCTGTTCACCAAGGCTGCATTTATTTGATCAAAAATGCAGTAAAAACAGAAATAATGTGAAATATTATTGTGATTTAAAATAGCCATTTTCCATGTGAATATATTGTAAACTAATTTATTCCTGTGATCAAAGCTGAATTTTAAGCATCATTACTCCTTTTTTTCAGGACTCTTTCATTAATAGAAAGTTAAAAACAGCATTTATTTGAAATAGAAATATTTTGTGATTACTTTACTAATAGATTTAATGCATCGTTGCTGAATAAAAAGTATTAATTACATTGGAGAAGAAAAAAAAACTTACTGACCTCAAATTTAGTGTATATTTTTGCAAGAAAATTTAATGCTTGTAAAATGAAGCATGGAGACATCAGTAAATGCAAACTACTCATTAAATCAATGCACTGCAACATAAATCATTAATGAATCCAAATGAAAAACCCATTGATGCTATCTATAACAAACTGTGCCAGTCACACAAACAGCGATTTGGAGTTACCAAAAGTCATTGAATTCAATGAGAGTTGGCGATTCAGGACAACATGAGGAATATCAACCACTGACGGAGCGGGAAAGTTGAACAGGTTTATGTTAATTAGCAGCAGCAAAGACGATTAAGCTCCCATGATCCACGTCTGCAGTTCAGTAAGAACACCTGCTAGCGACGAACAGTGATTAAATTGCTGTCAGCGTCAACGCAACCCAATGTATTCATCCAGAGGGGAGCGGCATAGTTGTTGTCTGATGGGATTCGCAGTTTTTGTAAATTTGTCCTGTTCTCTGGACTCGGACAGATGGACACGTTTGTGAATCCTCTCCGGAGCTCCATGCGGAACGTGTCCAATGCTGTGAAGTCACTGCCGGACAGCCTGGCCGAAGGAGTGTCCAAAGTCTCGGCGGACGTGGGCCAGGATTTTAAGAAACTTGGCCAGGATATTAAACAATCCATATTTAAGGTAGAGCACGTCAGCGAGAAATGCGAAAGACCTCAGAAACTGGACACTTTACATGTTGACTTTATTTAGCCTGTTTCTGTATAACTGGGAAACTTAGTCTCTGCCTTTAGTCAGTAATTTCACATGCATAGCTGAGCTGGTGCAAAAATACGGTTGCACATAGGCATAGTATTTGAGCTCGACTGGTGATATTTTATGAGCTTTTATCAATGAACGTATGCTCCACAGGTGCCTCCTTTACTCCAAAAATCTGACATCGATCCTGAACACTGCCGCGTCTCGGCCCAGCTGGACGACAACGTAAGTCAACATCACATCATAAACTTGGCTAAATCACTCTAACACAGCCTCAAGAGGTTTGTTGCTTTTATAAAACACCGCAATATTTTTAAAGGCACTAATAATAATGACATTTATTTTAATAATTGTAAGCAATTATAGTATAAGTTTAATGGTTTAATGTTTAAAAGCAAAGAAATTATGACATCAGTGTTAATATTAATGTTATTAATATTTTTTTTTTTCAAATTAAAATTATTTTAATTTAATAAAATAAAAATAATGTTTATTATTGTTGTTTATAATATACTCATTTTATTATTTTACAGTACAGTAATAATGTTTAAAAGCAAATAAATTATGACATTAGTATTAGTATTGATGTTATTAATATTAGTGTTTTTTATTTTTCAAATTAAAATCATTTTTTTTATTTTAATTTAAATTTTTATAATTAAATAAAATTAAAATATTTTTTTATTGTTCATTTTATTATACTCGTTTTTTTTATTTTACAGTACAGTATTAATATTACCACAGAAATGTATTTATTTTTTTATTTACTTTTTATGATGTTCATTTAATAAAATAGTTTATTATTATTATTATTAATCACTCTTTTTTTTTTTTTTTTTTTTTCATTTTACAGTACAGTATTGTTATTACCATAGTAATGTATTTCTTTATTGGATTTAAATTTTTATAATTTAATATAATAATAATAATAATAATTATTATTATTATTATTATTATTATTATTATTAAATACTTATTTTTAATTTTACAGTACAATAGTATTATTAACGTAGTAATTTGTTTCTTAAATTAATTTTTATTTTATTTAAAAATATAGAATCATTTTTTTATTATTAAATACTTTAATTGAATTGTTATAATTTAATAAAATGATAATAATACTTAGTTTTTAAATACCTATTTTTTATTTTACAGTACAATAGTATTGTTGGCATAGTTATGTATTTATTGATTTTACTTTTATAATTTAATAAAATGATATTTATTTATTATTATTATTATTATTGCATAATCATATTGAATAGGTTCCATAATAACAACAGTGTCAGTGTGGCCTGAGACAACTGTAAATCCACATTTTAAAGGTGATATTTAAAAATATTCTTCTTGGACCGCTGACCCTCCTATGGGGGTTTTCCTCATTGTCCCCTTTTTTTAACCCCAGTTTGTTTGCATCCCTGTTTAATGGTCATTTTTTCAGTGACTTTGCATGAGATCTATCTAATCAGATTTTATACTTGGAGCTGTGAGTTTCATAAATATTATGTTGTTGTGCAGGTGGATGATAATATTCCACTGAGGGTAATGTTGCTGTTGATGGACGAAGTGTTTGACCTAAAGGAGAGAAATCAGTGGCTGCGGAGAAACATCAAAAACCTCCTACAGCAGCTCATCAAAGCGACGTATGGAGACACGATTAACAGGTGCGATGGACACGTGATCATACACGCATTATGACTTATTTTTCTCCTCTCTGTTCAACGGCAAACATTTGTTTTTGCTTCATTGCAGGAAAATCGTGGATCACGTTGACTACATGACCTCGCCTGAGCAAGTGTCTGATTATGTGAAGAGATTCAGGTGATGATTACATGCGTGTATTGTCTGTTCTGAAATATATGTGCTTCTGGTTCTTCTTCTGATTGGATTTTGTGACTTCGCAGAGACTCTTACTGGCCAAATGGGATTCTCGCCGAGACGCCGCCCCGCAGAGACAAAAGCCTCCGCATGAGAACACGGGTCGCTGCCAAAACCACACTGCTGGGCATCATGCCAGGTACATACAATGAGTATTATGGAAAGTGTTATAACAAATAGTGTCAAAAGTACCAACAGTTACACGCTACTGTGTGTATCTGTGTAAGCGCTCAGTGAAGAGTGTCAAAGATGTCTATTTACAACATGTTTTTGAAGCGTTGATCATTGTAGCCAATCAGAGACATATCTGTTGAGCGTGTGAACACAATGGCCAATCAGAGGTGTTTAAGAATCCGCTCAAAATGCTTGGGGGAAATGTTGGTATCGTCACATTTTTAAAGTACCTGAAATTTGGTACTTTTGACAACAGTAATACCAATTAATTCGACTTGAAATTTTGACTGTTTTCTCCTCCCATCAGATGAGTTGAAGCACATCATCGGGGCGGACACCACGCGCAAGGGCATCCTGCGTGTCTTCGACATGTTCCAGCACCAGTCTCTGAACCGGCGGCTGGTCTACGTCTTTCTGGAGGGCTTCCTGGAGACCTTGTTTCCTCAGTACAAGTTCCCCGAGCTGTTTGTGAAGCTCCACTCACGCTCGCCACGTGTACTAAAATATTCACAAAAAATGCGCAGCTTGCACAAGAGGTGACAGACGGACGATTCTCCCACCGACGTAGAAGGGGAGGAGTCAGCGGCCGTCGACCTGCCACAGCGGCGTCTGAACGGAGGCGCGTGTGGTTCTGCAGACCGGATGTTGCGGCAGTAAACGCTTGAACACATGCCTCCCTCTTAGTGCCTCCTGGCTGTTCTCGTTTAAAGCACTGCATTGACACGGCCGTAGCATAGAGGATTCATTTTGTCATCGTCTGACACTTCGGTCACCTCTGAACCACTATGAAAGACTGGGCACTAAGTGATCGTTCTCTCCGTTTGTGTTTGTTTGGATGACACTGTGTAGATATATACGATTTTTGGGGGTTTATTTTGGGTTTGTTTTGTATTCGGCAGTGGTCGCCTCATCGTCAGTACAGTATGGTGAACGAAATCTGACCGAACCAACCTATGCACCTTAACACTCATCACAAGCAGAACCATATGATAAGGGTCAGCAGCAATGTATTATGATGTTCATTTACATACATTTTGTGGCACTGAAACTGAAATAGGCGTAACGTTATCCAGACAACCAATCGGTTGCATGAAGTGGGCAGGGTTTAAAACAGGCCACGCCCCCCAGCCTTTCACTTACATTTAATAAAAAAATGACTTAAATCATTATTTAAAGCCCTCAAACATGGTGGAATTCATATTTGCATGGCCGTCTTCGACGTTCGGGTGGCTACGCATACGGAGATATGCTTTAAACGAATGTACCTGTCTCTAGTGAGCCGATGTTTGTGTGTGTCCTGTTTTTATAACTCAATCCGGTGGAGGCTCGTGTACATGTTTGTTTTTAAAAGTATTTTATTTTAGAATAGCAAGTGTAGCACTAAACTGCAACTGTCCGACGCCGAAGACTGTTTGAGTGTGAGATATAGAGTCAGCCTTAAATCCAAGACCAAGAGACGTGTGCTGTAGACGTAGCTTCCCCTCAAACACACACACACACGGTCACGCCCTCCTGCACACACATCAAGGCGATATTGACAGTCCAACTCAGAGAATATGTTATTCTTTTTTTTGTGCAATATGTTTCTTTAATGCATGTTATATAATAATCATGTATGGGATAGTTTTCAAGTATATTCGAGTGAAGAATTTCAGAAGCGAATCAGAAACCACACGAAACTCTTCGAAACCACCTGAACATTCCGTTGTTGTAAGTGGCTTGTTTTAAAGGACTTGTTTTATAAGTCTGGCTTTTATGTTTGTGTTGGGGATGTTTTTGTTTTTAACGTTTCGTCACTCCTGCCGTTTTCTTGACAATTTGGATTTGTTTGCCGTGTTTTGCTTTTAGGAACGAGTGAAAGCACATTGTAGACGAATAGACTCAAAACAGAGGTCAGAGGTCGTCTGGCATTTGAGAACACTCTTTCTTACCGTTAAACACTCTCCAGTCACACTTATGATATATCTACACTTTGCAAAAACGTGCACAGGTCATATTTAACCCTTAAGTGAAAGTACATCAATTATACTTTGCATAAAGAAAATGAAGCCTTTTTTTCATGACAGTTAAGCACATTTACCTCCTTAATTCTCATTACTGTGATGTGAAATAAATCTTATAAATATACACTGCCCGGCCAAAAAAAAGTTTTTTTTTTTTGTTTTTTGTTTTTGTTTGGGCAGTGGGTATTACAATTAAAATGAATTATGTAATAATATGCATCAAATAAATGTAAAAATAATATAATAATTATGTAAAAATATGTAAACTATTAAACAAATACAAATAAATTATTTTTCATGTTATGTAATAATAATTAGATTTTTCTTTCAATTTAAGTCATGAGAATTGGAGCAGAAATTGTCTTCGAAAACATATTTGTCTTTACGCAAATATATAATTTATTAAGATTTTTTTGGAGTGAATATTACCTGTCTCAGGTTTCGTGAGCTTCATCCTTAAGACCTGGTTCAGATCAACAGAAAATAGACAAGAACTAATCGTGTGTTTTAAAATAAAAACAGCACTTAAACTCTTTATTGAACACATCGTTTAAGTTGCTCTTATTTTGCTGTAAATGATTGGCTAGCGTCACGCAGGTTTACTCTTGTGATTTGCCTGTTTGTGGTCTTTCTCTACTGTGATTGGCTGGCACTGAGAAGCTAAACTCTGCTGTGATTGGTCGTGTCACACAGGAGCACACTTCCCCTTTAAATTCACTCAGTGGTTGATACAAACATTTCCGATTCCTGACTTGATTTTGTTTATTGAATCCCCGTCTGTGTGAATCTATGAAAATGAACTGTGCATATTGGTGTCTAGTATGTGTCAGCGGTGTGCCTAAATGTACTGTCAATTATATTTTCTTATTTTTCTTTAACAAAGTAAGTTGATTTGAATGTCACAGTCATTTTAATAGGCTGAAAAGGACTCTAAAAGGAGTAGAGTGTTTGCATTATGCTTCTAAAACATTCATTTTGAGCAGCTTAACTCAGTATAACACTAATAAAATTAACTCCAACTCACTGCCCTGTTCAGAGTGCTGTCATTTACTGTATGTGTATGAATGCCATGATTGAGACGGAAATAAAAGGAAAGTCTTGACTAAGAATGAAGCATGGGAACTCTGAAAGCTTGACATTTATGTGCGGGTTTGTCTTTTAAGTTGATTTATTTGATTCTTGCATTGATTTAAGATCTTTTAACCAGAATAAATATCAGAAACTGTTTTTGAGAGGGAAATGTTATTCTAAGATATTGTTGGCTGATATATATATATATATATATATATATACTATATTTTCCAGGGTCAGAAAACAATTCACTCTTTCCCCGCCATTGACGGAATTTTCCAGCAATCCATGTTTTCACTGTTATACAGTAGGGGGTGCTATTACACATCTTCTGAAAGAGTACAGAACCTCTGGATCAAAACACAGGCGAAGAAGAAGCAGAAACAAGCGAAAGAAGCATTGATTATGGACATGCATATGAATGAGATCATGCAGGTGGGGAAAGAGTTAAATTGCCAACCAATATTTAAAATGTGAATACAAAAATGCCCCAGAATTCCTTTTGTTTTAAACTGATATTTAACATCTTGGATACCAGGAATCATGAATTTATTCATTGACTGTCTATTGATGAGTTTTTGTGGGTTTATGTCTCAAAAACATGGATATGACACACTAGTGACCTGCGACTGTTAGATATCTGTGTTTAATAAAGCACGTAAAAAGAGGGGTAGCTTATCCTGTCAGCTTAAACACCTCTCAGAATGAACTACCGCCTTAATAATGGATGTAAAAACCTCAATAAAGGGCGTAAAAAGAGTGGTAGCTCATCTTGTCAGCTCTAAACACCTCTCAGAATGAACTACCACCTTAATAAAGGGTGTAAAAAGAGGAATAGCACATCCTGTGAGCTCTGAAAACACCTCAGAATGAACCGAAGGATGTAAAAACCTACATCACTACGTTGAATACGCAGAGAAGTACTACTAGTAGTAGTAGTAGTAGTAGTAGTAGTGGTGGTCGTTACATTCAAGCTATTTTAAGGCATGAAGAAATTATTTCACAGGAAAAAAATATTTAAATATAAATATTATTTAATGATCAAAGATCAGCAGTAAGGGGCGTGTCCACTCATGAGAGGGGAGGTGCCTGTGTTGCATAGCCTGTTCATGAATTTGGGGGCGGTGCTATCGTGAAATGGGCGTGGTCATTTTGGGTAAGGGCGTGTTTTTTTGGCGATTTTCAAATATTAACAGCGTTTCTCAGAAATCGCTTACTGCACCTTTAATGCACTTCAAGGACGTTTTCTTACATTGCTTGGCATTATTGTTGGTGACATCAAGATGGCGCCAAAGAACACATTAACAAACGTGATCATTTCTAGCTGCAGCTGTGGTTATTATGGGAAGGAACGTTTTAGACAAATGTTAGGTTGTGAGAAGGGCCTCGGGATCTTTCTTAGATCTAAAGGTCAGAGTGATTCAGTGACACGTCTGCTATTTTTACACACACAGCTCTAGTATTTTTATCTGCTGGAGAGGCCAGTTTCCTTTTCTTAGATTCCCCAGGAGGAGAACTGACCATCTGTCTAATTAATACACCCTAAAGCACTGACTTCTAAATTGTTCACATGCCAAAGCAGTCTATTTGAGTATATGTTGTTAGCATTTTCAAGACCGGAGACATTATCATATCTGTATTGAGTTGGGGGGGAGGGATATAAATGTATTTAATTAAAAAAAAAAAAAAAAATGTTTTTGTTATTACATAAAATGTAAATATTTTAAATTATTCGATTACAATCCAATTATTTCATTTAATCTATTTTAATATTAAATTATAAAATACATTTATTAAATTTATATTGTATAATAATTTTTTTTTATGACTCTTAAGACAAGGTAAATGAACACAACATTCAGCTTGTTTGAATATATTTGAACAGTTTTTTGACAGTTTGATGAGAAAAACAACACTTAGAAGGGAACAACCGGAACAACATCTCTGAAAGGAAACATCGATGACTTCACTCTTGCATCGCAGTCGGTTTCAGCCAATCAGGTGCGTCCTCGATGTGGCATTGTTGCGGAATGTCAGGCATAGATATTTTCAGACGACAAAAGAATGTCCACTCTGGATTTACTTCCGGATTAAGTGAAATTGAGTCAACTGATTTGACTTCCACGATAATAAGCGATAATGCTAAAATCTTTGACAAGCAGTCAGACATATTCAGATCAGTTTCCCTTTTGAGTTTAACACGAATAATCATTAAACAGTGTGTTACCATAATGTTGTACTTTGAATATAATTGAGCAAGCAGTTAACCCACTTGTTATTTGTTCTCGTGAATATGTAAGATATGAAAAGTTTTGTTTAAAAGTTAAATATTAAAAGTTTTTACATGATAAAAATTAAATAAATAATAAAGTCCTACTAATATTTTATTGACGTTATATTAATTTTTCACGCTTTTTTGCATTTTGTGGATGTAATGCTTGGCTACATAATTACCAGATTTAGATCATTTGACTTTTATAATAATTCATCATATTTTAGCGCATCTGCAGCGCCCTCTATCGATCTCGCGGCTGTAACTGCAGTGAGAGTCACTGCAGAGTGGAAACACTAGAAATAAAAGCTTCTGTGGCTTTGTGCTTGTGCCGCTTGTGTTTGTCTATTTCAGGAAGAGGAGAGGAAACTCGAGCCCAGCACACATTGACATGTAAGGCAGAACATTATCCCGCGGCTGTCTGAGATGTTTCGGGCTCTTTTAGGCTTTTAAAGCGCCAGTCCGGCTTCATTTCCGCATGAATTCGAGCGCTGGAGGAGAAAGAAGAAGATGGTGCTGCGGATCCGAGAGCAGGTCTGTGATCAGTTACCTGCGCACACCTGAAACACACACCTCACCTGTGCTCAGATCTCAGGCTTGCTGCATTAAGATGCACAACTTTAAATGTTTAAAGGAGTTCAGACAGAATGAGACAGTCTAAGCTTTTAAAATTTGCAAGTTTAAGTGGTTTAGTAATGGGTTTGTTGCTGCAAATGACCAGATGCGTTGTTGCATTAATGCATTCTATGCTTATTTAAGGGTTTATTTAGCAATTTACCTAGCATTAATATATATATATATATATATATATATATATATATATACCCTAAAACACTTTGAGTAAAAGTATGAGTATGTGTATATAATCTGCATAGTGCTCAAATAACATGGACATGAATTCTTTGGAGCATCAAAATTTTAACTTTAAATAAGAAAAAGTATATTTTTATACTTGCCATTTCGTTCACATTTTTATTTATTTATTTTTAATTAATTAAATAACTTATTTTATTTTAATTTTATTCATTCATTTATTATTATTATTATTATTTTACATTTTTTTTAAATTTTCATTGTCTTTTTAATTTATTTTATTTTATTTTTACAGTTCAGTAATTGTTTTTTGGCTGAATTTGCACTTTTTTTTACTAGATGCTATTTCGTTTAAAACATTTTTTAATTAATTATTTAAATTTTATATTTATTTATTTATTATTACTATTATTATTTTATAAAATTATTATATTTTATATATTTTTTTTACATTCTTTAAATTGTCTTAAATCTTTTTAAATTTATTTTTATTTTATTTGTTACAGTTCATTAAATGGTCTTTTTGGCTAAATTTGCATATTTTTGTATTTTTTGACTGGTTGCCGTTTTGTTTAAAATGTTATTTATTTTTTAATTTATTAATTAATAATTTTATTTATTTATTATTATATATTATTTAATTATATTTTATTTTATATAATTTTATTTTTAATGGTCTTAAATCTGTTTAATTTTTTTACAAGCAAAGAGCCATGTTTAATATATTTGCCATTTTAAAGTCAAGTTGATCTGCATCTTCAGCCGTGATTGACAGATTCTGGCTGTTGTTAATGTTATTAAGGCCTGCTTGGTGTAAAACATGAGGAATTTATGATTGACAGAAAGAAAGTTTAACAGCAGTCTGCTTATTAAATGAAGCATCATCCCTCATGTGATGCAACGAAACCTGCATTTAGAAAACACTTTTCCACTTACTTCATTTTGGGCTGTTAAATTTGGTTGAGAGGAGAAGATAGTGAAGACTTGAAGACTTTATAAGATAAATGATATTTGATGGATTTGTGAGAACAGTAAATATCCATATAAATAGCATGAGACTGATGTTAGACGACACAGGAGTGACGACACACAGGAAGTGGCTTTCACATACAGCAGCCGCAGTCTTTGTTTGTATTATGGTTTATAAGTGGACAAAGAGAGAATGAAGGCTGAAATAGCAGAACCTGCTGAAAGAAAGACATGGGCTTGAATTCAGCTGGGTTACATTGGTCTAGCTGTTCCACAGGGCCCAAAATCCCAATAAACCATCAAACCAGACCAGCTGGACCAGTGTGAACCAGCACAGCTGAAACAAACCAACCACACATGTTTGTACACTGTTTATCATGAACAGACACCTCTTCTCATGTGGTTGTGCTTCTCTCGTCCTCTAGAGGGCATCTGACATCATCAAATCCCTTCAGACTCGATTCTGAGACTTTTAAACAAGCTCCTGCATGTTTAATTACGCTTCAAGCCTTACCAATAGTTATTAATAATAGTAATTTAATGCTGGTTAATGTAAAACAGGTCACACACAATCAACTGCAAACTCCATTCTGATACAAAACACAATTTTTACATTTATTTCCTCGTTAAATATCCCGTTTCACGCAAAAATCCGTCACAAATGCAGGAATCTGCCCTATAGTTCACATAGCTTGCGTCTAGCATGATATTTTTGTCAGTTCTGGCTGTTTTTATGGAGGTCAGTGAAGGTCACACATTATATCTTATGATTTTGCTGATTCTAAACAAATGATTTACTCAAATTCAGTCGGTAAACTCTATCTATGGCAGGTTTCAAAACTATGATACTAACTTCTGTTGTTCATTATGTTGTTTTGATGCCTGGATTCTCTTGATTCAGGTTATGTTATGTTCCGCACTGGGTCTTAGTATGAACTGTATTTCATAGTGTCAAATCAGCCATATAACAGTAACTATCATCAGCTCTCTGAATCAGATACACAGTGTCTGTAATGATGCTTCTGTGGTTCTGCTGCAGGCAGCTTGTGACAGAATGTTTTCATTGGTTGCATTATCTGGAAGATGAGCTTGTTATAGGCTGCATGGGCACAGGGGGCGGAGCTTAGAGGACTGTTATAAAAGTCTTTTTTTCTTTTGTATGATAGTTTTCTTTTGAATGATAGTATCTGTGTGTGTGTGTGTATATATATATATATATATATATATATATATATATATATATATATATATATATATATATATATAAACAAAGTTTTCAGTTCTTATTTCATATTTCAAGTTTTAGACTCCAGGGTCTAGGTAGGAAAATGTTTTGCTGTATCTTGCATCAGTATGTCAGAAAATGTCAACAGATTCCTGCAGTTCCTGAAATAATACTGTGGCGTGATCTGCTGGGGGCAGTGTGCATCCCATCATGCATTGCAGTCATAATTAATTGTAAACTTCTTCTTTTTTTAGTTCATGATTGCAAAAGCGACGTTGCATTTTTTTTCTGCTCGAAATTTGCAGACTTTCTCCTTGAGAGTTTAATTATTAGTGTAAAGTTTGTCTTTTAAGTTACTTTTACCTGCGGAACAGCTGTTGCATTTTTATGTAATGAGACGCTTTGATGAATTGGTGAAAAAGTGAGGTTCCTTTACTTTATTTATAGCAATAAAAATATAAATCCTATGTGATATAACTCCTAGAGACATTAGATGAAGTATTCTCTAACATCAACATTAACAAATCTACTGTAGTTATAAACACATTAAATGAAGATAATGAGTAGTAAAGTAAGTAGTAGAAGTAAATAATCAATCATTAACCCTTAACCTAACCCTTTTCTCAATTTCTACACAAATTGAAGTGTGTCCTGCATTCATCCATCAGGCTTAACCATTCAGCCTTGTTATCAGAGTTATTGTGGGAAAAAAAGAGATATATAAATACTTTGTTGTATGGTAAATATCCTATGAATATATCACTAAATACAAAGCAACATTTGGTCCCAAACCAGCCGCTACTGAGTGAGTGACAGCTTCACTTCCACACAACCTGTAACTCTGCTATATTTTGTACCCTATTTGTGCAAAGTTCCTTAAAATAAGCGTTACATGTTGTAGACGGTGACTTGTCATGATTTTGAACCTGTGAGTACAGTAAAGATTCCTGACCTCTGGGAGTTTTCCAGTCAGTAACAGACACAGATAACAGGTGTGTGATTCATTCAGACTTATACTGAAGCTGCTTTCATGTTCCTTTTATGGTGTGGGTTTTTTTTGTTTTTTTTGTCAAACGTTCGAAACGTTGATAAGTCATTTCGTTTGGAGAACGTCTTGTTGTAACATGCTTAGAAGTGCCATTAGATGTTCTGGATACTTGTGGTGCAATACTATCTGATAAATCTCGAAGAAAATCCCTCATGCAAAAGTTGCTAGTGTTAGTTTCAGAAATTTAGTTGGATAACAAGTGGTTTTCTTTGAGTTGTTTGTTACCGGCGGTGTGGTTCCTCAAATTGGAAAGGCTCTGTTGTGCAGAAATCACATCTGATTAATAATTCTGTGTGTGACTGTTCAAGTGTGATGTGTGTGTGTGTGTGTGTGTGTGTGTGTGTGTGTGTGTGTGTGTGTGTGTGTGTGTTCAGCACATCTCTCCATTAACGAGTGTGGTGAGTGTTGTGGTGGGCTGGAGCAAGAGGAGGAGGAAGAGGAGGGTGATGAGATGAAGATAAGTCAATGGAGAATGAGTCACAGATCAGACATGTTCTCATAGAGATTGGAGACACACACACATTTATTACACACATAATAATTTACATTATTATGTCAGTTAAGCATATTTTCCACTGAAATCCCTCTTATTACAATATATTTGGACGTTTTACTTAAAGGGGACCTAAAATGCCCCTTTTACAAGATGTAATATAAGTCTCTGGTGTCCCAGAATGTGTCTGTGAAGTTTCAGCTCAAAATACCCCACAGATCATTTATTATAGCTTGTCAAATTTGCCCCTATTTGGGTGTGAGCAAAAACACACCACTTTTGTGCATGTCCCTTTAAATATAAATGAGCTGTTGCTCCCGGCCCCCTTTCCAGAAGAGGGTGGAGCTTTAACAGCTCACGCTTCGGTTACTCAACAACAACAAAGCTGGAGAATCTCACGCAGCCAAAATGAGGATTGTCAATAACGGTGTTCAGCCTTACATTGTTCAAACCGGAGTCGACACTGATGGAGAGACTCAGGAAGAAGTTACAACTTTTAGAATGAAACCGGACGTTTCTGAATGGTTAGTGGATAAATTTATGCAGTTGCTGTGGATTCAACTCATCGACTAGCATGTGCATCATGTTAATCTTTTTTCGTTGAATTGACCCTCGTTTGTGAAGCAGTCCGGCGTAAAATGACGGCATGTCAACAACACTCTACTACAACAACTCTTCCTCTTCTCTAAAGCAGCCCAACATGGCCTCACCCCCTTTGTTGTGTGTTCTTGGGGGTGGAGTTTATGTAAATTTTGGGGTTTGTGATGTCACTAACCCAGGAAGAAGCTTGTTGTAGTCTCTACCAGCTGTTTGTTGTAGTCCTTAAAAAGCGATTTCTGTAAAAGAAAATATCTCACTTTGCATTGAACTTTGAGCGTCGTAACTTTGCAGATGTTGTTTATGATCAAACAGCAACATTACACACTAACTAAAGTTAAAACAGTGAAATCATAACCAACCACCCTGTTCATCTTATGGAAAATACTGTAATGCAATGATTTAATAATATTATAATGATATTTTATAATGAATTCAAATCAGCATGAATTAAATTTAGTTTAAGAAATACTACCATGATGTATAACAACTTTAAAATGTTATAAAAATTAACCTGGAAAATGTTTTTGTTGTCTTCATATTCCATATAATGCGTAATATGACCTACACGTGTTTTTGACAGGATTTTACGCAAATAACAGTCTTACTGTTACAGATTTTCTTTGTAAATTTAAGTAATAAGAATATAAATAATAATTTTATTCATTTTTACTCTCGAGAACAACCCCAAAGGCTTTGTCAGATTGAACCCACTTCTGGAAACAATTTTCTCTCTGAAGTAAAAAACAAAACACAGTGACCTTGTTCATGATCCTGACAGAGAATAATTTGATCTGTTCCTGACTGTGTTTGTCCCATCAGCTCTTTGTGCATCATATTTCATTGGTGTTAAAGGCTCGCGCGCGCTCTCTCTCTCTCTCTCTCTCTCTCTCTCTCTCTCTCTCTCTCTCTCTCTCTCTCTCTCTGCAGTAGGGTTGGTTGGTGTGTTATTGCGGTGGGGGTTGGATCTGTGTGTGTGTAAAGTGCAGGTTTCAGCAGGCTGAAGCTCACACACCATTGTCCTCTCAGATCAGAGAGAGAGAGAGAGAGCGAGTGAGTGAGTGTGTGAGTGAGTGTGTGTGTGTGTTTGTGTGTGTGTATGAGGACGCTGCACGCATCTTCTCACTGCAGCACTGCTGATGTTCCTGCTCTGAGGAATTCCCTGTTCACGGGGATGTGTGGGTTTGGAAGAGGGATTTAACGCTCGCGCTGGGTACTAACGGATACTAATGGCACCAGACCTGAATATCGCGGTCAGATCGCGCGCGTCGAGCGGGAGTTTTATGTGAGGAGCAGCGCTCGTGTGTGTGTTTGAAAGGCAGCTATGCGGTCGGAGCGCATGAGTCGCGTGTGTATCGTGGTCCTTGAGGAGGTGGAAGATGACGAACCCTCCCCTCTGCATTCCAAAGCCACTCCGGACCACATTTCCCAGAATTCCTCTCAGGACGAGAAGGTGAGGTGGCTGATTTGACTATTAGGATAGGTGAGGATAATAGTTTCTTTGTGTGTGTGTGTGTGTGTGTGTAAAGCAGCAGGTATCAGTGTGAACTTCGACAAAAGAAAGAGAAGAAAAGCTAAATGACTTGGTTGCTTTATTAGCTGCATGTCATGATCTGTCTATTATCTGAAGACAGATACAGACATGTTCATCTGTCTCAGTCAGATCTGATTGGGGTTCCAGGTAAGGAGATGTTTGGTGCTGCCAGCTGAGGTCCAAAAATTCCTTTGGAAACCCTGGATCATCTGACCAGGAGCAATTTGGGGACCTTTGACCTGGACGGAAACACAGCTGTCAGATTCAAATGTCACAACAGCATTAGTTAGGACACGCTTCACACGTTCAGGCCTTTCTAAAAATTAAACGTGACATGGCGTGAGATGCAGAAAAAACAGCGAGATGGATTGGAAAGGCCAAAGATGTCCATCAAAAAACAACAAAATGCTGCAGCAAAATGTAAGAACATGTCCTGTTGTGAACAGGCCTCAGGCCAGAAATGAATTCAAGTATGCAAATGCAGACATAAACAAACCTCATGCACTCTTTAGAATGTGATTTCAAATGAAAAGATTTTTACTAAAATAAGGTCAAATTTAGTTTTAGAGTTTATTTATGAGATAAACTTTAAAAACTTTTTGTAAATAGTTTTTTTTTTCCTATTTTTCTTTATCTAAATTAATTGTAAATTTAATTTTTTTAATTAATTTTATTTTTATTAATTTATTAATTAATTTGGTTTTACTTTTTAATCAAAGACGTAAAAAACTTTGTAATATTTTTTTAATTTATTTTTTCTTATTACTAATATTTATTTATTTTTTAAATTAGATTCTTTTTAAATAAAAGATAAACTTAAAAGAGAAAACTTTCTGTAAGTTTTATTTATTGTTTGTTTCTTTATTTTTTTAACCTGGCTGTGGTACTTACCTTCACTGGGCCATTATTCAGGGAGCTAAACATGGTCATTAAGTCTCATTTATTGCAAGATTTTCTTCAGACTGTAATAGACCTAAAAAAGAAAACTAATAAAAGAGGAACACATTATGTTAATGATCACTAGCAGTGTTGTACATGTTTTTGTGTTGCGTTATTATCTGTGTTCTTAAGCATTTCAGACCAAAATGCATCTTGTATAGCTAATAGTTTTCTTGACAACAGCAGGTGTGTAAAATGGAAACTCTAGACAAATTAACAGGATAATCAGCAGTTTAGTGGCAGAACCAGAACTCCGTTCCGTGGATTTTTCCAGCTGGTTTTGTTCTTTAATAGTTAAAAGCATCCAGTCTATTTGGTTCTGACTGGTTTCAATTTTTAGGACCTTCAGGCTGAAGTTTTTGTTGTTGTAACAAGCCACGTTTCCTTGAACAGAGGAAACCTCCCTGCATTCTTTCTTTTACAACATTCCCTCCTGTCTTTCTCTCACTGTGTTTAAAAACAATGCCTGCTTTCAGCTGCTGCATCATCATGTGTTTGTGAGGTGAATCCACATACAGAAAACCTGCAGTGATTGCAGCAGGTGTGTGTGTGTGTGTGTGTGTGTGTGTGTTTATGAGTACATTCAGTAGGTGTCCGCTCCTCTCAGCTACTCTCTTGCATAAATCAAACAGGGTGTGACTGGTGGGCGGAGCTGGGCATGGTCAAAGAGGGTGTGAGAGGTGGGCGGAGCTGGGTGTGGCCAAACAGGGTGTGGTTGGTGGGCGGAGCTGGGTGTGGCTGGTGGGCGAAGCTGTGCGTGACCAAACAGGGTGTGACTGGTGGGCGGAGTTGGGCGTGGTCAAAGAGGGTGTGGTTGGTGGGCGGAGCTGGGTGTGGCCAAACAGTGTGTGGCTGTAGTATAGTCTGTCCTTATTTGGAATAACCTTGAATAAGATATTTATGACGTTTTCATTGGTTTGATTAGTGTTATTTTAGTATTATTTATACATTATTATATAAAGAGTTGTGCATGACCAAACAGGGTATGACTGGTGGGCGGAGCTGGGCATGTTCAAAGAGGGTGTAAGTGGTGGGCAGAGCTGGGCGTGGCCAAACAGGGTGTGGCTGGTGGGCGGAGCTAGGCGTGGCCAAACAGGGTGTGGCTGGTGGGCGGAGTTGGGCGTGGTCAAAGAGGGTGTGAGTGGTGGGCGGAGTTGGGCGTGGTCAAAGAGGGTGTGGTTGGTGGGCGGAGCTGGGTGTGGCCAAACAGTGTGTGGCTGTAGTATAGTCTGTCCTTATTTGGAATAACCTTGAATAAGATATTTATGACGTTTTCATTGGTTTGATTAGTGTTATTTTAGTATTATTTATACATTATTATATAAAGAGTTGTGCATGACCAAACAGGGTATGACTGGTGGGCGGAGCTGGGCATGGTCAAAGAGGGTGTAAGTGGTGGGCAGAGCTGGGCGTGGCCAAACAGGGTGTGGCTGGTGGGTGGAGTTGGGCGTGGTCAAAGAGGGTGTGGCTGGTGGGCGGAGTTGGGCGTGGTCAAAGAGGATGTGGCTGTAGTATAGTCTGTCCTTATTTGGAATAACCTTGAATAAGATATTTATGACGTTTTCATTGGTTTGATTAGTGTTATTTTAGTATTATTTATACATTATTATATAAAGAGTTGTGCATGACCAAACAGGGTATGACTGGTGGGCGGAGCTGGGCATGGTCAAAGAGGGTGTGAGTGGTGGGCAGAGCTGGGTGTGGCCAAACAGGGTGTGGCTGGTGGGCGGAGCTAGGCGTGGCCAAACAGGGTGTGGCTGGTGGGCGGAGCTGGGTGTGGCCAAACAGGGTGTGGCTGGTGGGCGGAGCTGGGTGTGGCCAAACAGGGTGTGGCTGGTGGGCGGAGCTAGGCGTGGCCAAACAGGGTGTGGCTGGTGGGCGGAGTTGGGCGTGGTCAAAGAGGGTGTGAGTGGTGGGCGGAGTTGGGCGTGGTCAAAGAGGATGTGGCTGTAGTATAGCCTGTCCTTATTTGGAATAACCTTGAATAAGAGATTTATGGCATGTTTTCATTGGTTTGATTAGTGTTATTTTAGTATTACTTATACATTATTATAGGTTTTATTATTATTTTGATTTAGCATTTATTTTTATATTTTAATTTGAGTTTTTTTTTAGTTCCAGTTTTTGTTATTTTTAAATATTACTATTTAGGTTTAATTTGTTTTAAATTTTTAGTTGTATTTATTTTTTTAATTTCAGTGCTTCAACTTAAACTTTTTTCAGTTAGTTGCCAAGGCAACATTTAATTTTAATTTTGCATTTTTCTTCTAATAATTGTTTTATTTTTATTTCAGCTTTGCTTCAATTAACAAAAATGTTTTTAATAGCGTTAATTAATAATAATAAAACTGGTTTGATTAATTCACATTCATATTCTGTCCACCAAAATGATATTTTCACAATCAGATATTGCATTTATGAATTTATAAGTATCAGCCAAGCAAATAATGTGCCTTTTTTTTTTTTTTTTTTTTTTTTTTTTTTAAAACGAACATTTACACTTTATTATAATCTAGAATTATACTTGCTTTAACATGCATAACCATCATTCTCATGATCAGCTACAATGTAAACATGATTATTGGCCAAAATCTCTATATATTAATGGATCTCCATCAAACTGTATTCCTTTGACCTGGTTGGAAATCTTCATTTATAATCTGTCCAGTATAAACTGTTGATCTTAATTCTGTTTAAAGTAAAGTAAGTGAGCACAGAGTCTCATCTCTTCATATTCTCACAGATTATGTTAGAACTGATTTCATACACTATTAAATACATTAATGGATTTTTCTCTTTGGCGTCTTGACGAATCAGTGGTATCTTTTGTTCTGCTGTCTATAATAAACCGCTTGACGTTTGATTTTCAGAATTCATAATTTCTGCATAGATTAAACACAGCATTTCATTCATTTAGCTTCTTTTCATCTTCACACAACATTTTCAACACATTAAAAAGGAGCTTGTCATAATTTCAGTTTTGATCAATATGATGCTTCTCTGAGTTTAACAATATCTTCATTGTCATATTTAACAGTTTCTCTCTCATTCCCCCACAGCCCTCTCTGATTAAAGCCATATTTAATGTGGACGCAGATGAAGTTCGCTCTCTCATATTCAAGAAAGAAGATGTCAATGTACAGGTAAATGTCCATTACTTGCTTTTTTGCTAAACTATTCCTTTAAATTCCATTGAAATTCTCTGTAAATGGGGCCTTTTTAGTCTTTATTGCATCTGGCTGGGTATTGAAACCAATTCATTGATCTCTCAGTGATGGATGGTCTTCTGAAATGGACACAGTGGCAGTTTCTGTACATTATTATCCTATGGCTCTTTATCTGAGAGGTTAATACTCTGTCATGAGCCTGCATTTGGACTGAAGATGGTTATTTCAATGCTCACTGTTTAGTGAAGAGTCTGTTTTCATCGCCAATGCTCGGTCTGGTCTGGAGTGACGCCCATTTGACTGCCAACCAATCACTGATGGTCTTTTGGGTCACATGACTCTGTGTGGCTTGGCCTCCTGTTTTCCATTCTCATTCCAGACCAGATGGAAAACAGAAGCCTGCAGGGTGGCATGACACTGGAGAATGAATGATTGCCGCTCTTTCGTAATTGCCTTTATTGATGAAAATGTACGAGCCGGCCGCTTTACTCAGGCATCGGGAGAAATGTTTAAAGCTACAGTGATCGCAGAAGATCTCAGGAACCTGTGTGTGTCTCATGTTTCTGCATGCCGTCTCAAGAGATCTGTGGCCGCATTGATCGGTGTGGATCTCTCACACACATACAAATGCATCACTGTGTGCCGTGCACAAGAATCCAGTGTGTGTATCATATATCACACACCCTGCTGAAACCACACATATATCAGAAAGTAAGCTTTCAAATGGAGTAAAAAACACATGCAAATCAGAGGTGAATTAGAAAATTACCACTTTCAATGTAGTATAAACAGCAGATAAGTATAAAACCACCAGCTTTACTCTGTTTTGGATGTGTATTTTTGAGCCGCAGTAGTTATAGAGAATTTGATTTGTTGTTTTTCTCTCACACCAATCTGCAGTAGAGACATATTGATTTTTTTCTAAAGAAATTAAATCTTTTATTCAGCAAGGATGCATTAAATTGATCAGAAGTGACTGACATTTTATAATGTTACAAAAGCTTTCTATTTAAAAAAAAAAAAAAAATACTGTTCTTTTGAACTTTCTGTTAATCAAAGAATCCTGACAAAAAATCAGTTTCCACAAAAATATGAAGCAGCACAACCGTTTTCAACATTAATAATAATCATAAATGTTTCTTGAGCAGCAAATCAGCATATTAGAATGATTTCTGAAGGATCATGTGACACTGAAGACTGGAGTAATGATGCTGAAAATTCAGCTTTGATCACATGAATAAATTATATTTTACTATATATTCACATAGAAAACAGTTATTTTAAATTTTAATAATATTTCACTATTATTATTATTATTATTATATTACAGTTTTACTGTATTTTTGATCAAATTAAATGCAGCCTTTGTGAGCCGAAGAGACTTCTTTCAAAAACATTAAGAAATCTTATCTACCCCATCTGTTTGAACGGTAGTGTTTATATTGTGTATTGCTGAAGTAGTATGTGTAGCATGCTAATTTGAGTTTTCAACATGATTTTTATTAATGGCTGTGATTGTGACTCCTCAGGACAGTGAGAAGAGGACGCCGCTCCACGCGGCTGCGTACCTGGGCGACGCTGAGATCATAGAGCTGCTCATCCTGTCAGGTATGAAGGATCGTTTCACTCCGCATAAGTTATAAGAACACAAGTGCAGTGACTGGACTATAGGAATTCATTACTATACCAATGCTTTTGTATAATCTGTTTTGGATGAAAAATCTCGATTTTACAGCCCTAGTTTGAAAGTTTGGGGTTTGAAAGAAGTATTAGTTTTGAATATAGTAGTTGAATATTTATTAAAACGTATTTTATTCCTGTGATCAAAGCTGAATTTTCAGCATCATTACTCCAGTCTTCAGTGTCACATGATCCTTCAGAAATCATTCTAATATGCTGATTTGAAACATTTCTGCTTATTATCAATACTGAAAACAGTTGTGCTGCTTCATAATTCTGTGGAAATTATGAAACATTTTTGCAGGATTCTTTGATGAATAGAAAGTTAATTTATTTGTAATATAAAATACGTCTTTACAGTCCCTTTTGATCAATTCAATGCATCCTTGATTAATTAAAAGTATTAATTTCTTTAAAAAACAATTGTACTGACCCCAAACTTTTGAACAGTAATGTGCGTCATTGAAACGTCCATTTAGATGCACGTGTTTTCATCTAAATAAGCATTTAAACACCCTAGAAACCTCTTAGCAATCGCTAACAACACTATTCTGACATTATGTACAGTATATAATATAAAATGCCTAATTTATGTAAATTATATCAGCCAGAAGCCTTTCTAGATTTTGCAATCGATTGTTGAAAACTCATATTTGTTGAGCTCTACACTAATGACACACTGACAAAACACATACACATCATGTGACTTCCTGAAATGGCTGTACGGTATGTACGTGTGTAAAGGGTGCTGTCAACATGAATGACAGAGTAAAAGGAACAGGTGCTGCTGTATTTTAAGCAACAGATGTGATCTCACAGGAGTTTATGGGAAGCTCCACATATCTGGCTTCAGCTGTGACATTAATAACTGTAATTCATTTTGCATATCCTTTCTCTCTCTTTCTCTCAGGGGCGAGAGTAAATGCCAAAGATAATAAATGGCTCACTCCTCTTCATCGGGCCGTAGCTTCCTGTAGTGAGGTACAACACGTCCTCCACGTCGTCGGAACAACAAATATAAACAAACAAATGTTTTTAGGCTCATTAATGTCCTCATTGTGTGTCCAGGAGGCCGTCCAGGTGTTGTTGAAACACTCTGCGGATGTCAATGCGCGGGATAAAAACTGGCAGACGCCGCTGCACGTGGCCGCGGCCCATAAAGCAGTGCGCTGCGCCGAGGCATTGGTGCCATTGCTAAGCAATGTCAACGTGTCGGACCGCGCCGGACGTACGCCTCTACACCATGCGGCCTTCAGCGGACACCTGGAGGTCAGACGTTCACTCTCACTGTCGTTTCTCATACACACAGATCAACAGGTGCACAATATCTGCCTGTCATAGCAGAAGAAACAAGACCTGTTTACACAAAAAATGAAACGAAAAGCGAAACGTATGACAGACTAAAGAGATCTTTACACCAAGAGTGAAATAAGAATGTCTGGGTGTTCACATGCTTTAAAGGCACAATATGTAACATTTTTTGGATTAAAATATCCAAAAACCACTAGAACAGTGTTATATATTTTGTTGACTTGTGTACTTACATTATCCCAAATGTTTCCAAGAATGTTTAAATCCAGAGAAATAAGCCATTTTAACCAGGACAAGGACTGTGTCCATGCGTCGCCTGTCAATGACATCATATCTGCGTTACCCTTGATTTCCAGTCTTATTTTGTAGAAACCATAGAAACACCAAAGACGCTTGAATATATTATGTGTTTTATTAGACAGGTGAGCAACTGTTTGGATACATTCATCGACAGAAAACTAATCATGTTATATAGCTCAACACAGTAAGTCTTATTGTTTAAAGGGCACCTATAATGCCCCTTTCACAAGATCTAATATAAGTCTCTGGTGTCCCCAGAATGTGTCTGTGAAGTTTCAGCTCAAAATACCCCACAGATCATTTATTATAGCTTGTCAAATTTGTCCCTATTTGGGTGTGAGCAAAAACACACCGTTTTTGTGCATGTCCCTTTAAATGCAAATGAGCTGCTGCTCCCGGCCCCCTTTCCAGAAGAGGGCGGAGCTTTAACAGCTCACGCTTCGGTTGCTCAACAACAACAAAGCTGGAGAATCTCACGCAGCCAAAATGAGGATTGTCAGTAACGGTGTTCAGCCTTACATTGTTCAAACCGGAGTCAACACTGATGGAGAGACTCAGGAAGAAGTTACAACTTTTAGAATGAATTGTCAGGGTTTATGTAAGTTTTAGGGTTAGTGATGTCACCAACCCAGGAAGAAGCTCGTTGTAGTCCCTACTAGCCGTTTGTTGTAGTCCTTAAAAAGCGATTTCTGTAAAAGAAAATATCTCCCTTTGCATTGAACTTTGAGCATTGTAACTTCGCAGATGGTGTTTATACTCAAACAGCAACATTACACAATGTTAAAAAAGTAAAATCATAATCAACCACCCCTTTAAATCTTGTTTTCTTGATTTACCATGTGTTACCATGTCTAATATCAATCTAGCGCACTGCAGTGTGCAACAAGTGTCTCAGCCGCAGAGTGAACGCAGAGAGTAGCATTATAACAACTTTCAACACACAAATGTATCTAATATGATAAACAGCGCTGCTTTACCCCACAATACTTATGACCGGAAGAAGCAAAAGTGCTTGTCTGTGGCATAATAGAAGTTTGCTGCTCTCGAACCGTGTCTTGCATTCATCTCTCATTAGCAATCGCTCCAGCGGCCTCGTTCTGCTCCAACACCCTGCTTCATACTACAGTAATGTTAATAAATCTTTAATACATTAGCTCATCCATGAATATGATTTCTGCCCAAGTCCCATCAGATTCTTTTCCACCGGCTGTAGACGCGAAGACAACACCTCTCATGATTCCGTGAAATCAAGGCATCATTAAGCTACGCCTTTGTTTTGAATAAGTGACCTCTGGCGGTGAAAAATTACGTATTGTGTCTTAAATGCAAAATACAGAAACATAGTCTCTGATCATATCAATTTCACACAGGTTAATGCATTTTTCTAATTTTACAGATTACACTACCGTTCACCAGTTTATAGTCATTAAGATGTTTTTGTAGGACACATTAAATTGATCAAAAGCGACAGTAAAAACATTTATAATATCACAAAATATTTCTGTTTCAAATAAATGATGTTCTTTTGAACTTTCTGTGAAGCAACACAACTGTTTTTTAAATTGTAATAATATTTCACAATATTACTGTTTTTACTTTATTTTTGATCAAATAAATGCAGCCTTGGTGAGCAGAAAAGACTTCTTTCAAAAACAGCCTCAAACCTTTAAATGCTAGTGTATATTTGCATTTGAACTTTCCAAACAAAGTCAGACCATCTTAAAAGTCATGTGACCCAAGACTAGTTAGCACAAACTTTGCC
Source organism: Elopichthys bambusa (assembly GCA_037101425.1). Classification (NCBI taxonomy): domain Eukaryota; kingdom Metazoa; phylum Chordata; class Actinopteri; order Cypriniformes; family Xenocyprididae; genus Elopichthys; species Elopichthys bambusa. The sequence continues at coordinate 28,746,206 of CM074448.1, forward strand.
CTTCTTTCTGCTCCACTATGTCTTCTTTCTACACTGAGATCAACAGATTGAGGTCTGTCTAGAATGCCGCTGGCAAACACATGACCCAAAAGCTGATATATTATTGATCAGTCAGGGTTTTTATTCCAGGCAGACCTGGGAAAAACAACCAGAGATGTGTCCGAAACCACCCCCATGCTCTAAAATAGGGCACTATTTGCGGAGACACCACTACACCATTTGTAGCGGTGTCTGAAACCACAGTGGACGTTACTGAGTCCGAATTCGCTCTCTTTTTCATTCACTCCTTCAAGTGAACTGTATTAGTGGACTAATGTAGGGGATAGTGAATGAGAGTATAGGAGGCGATTTCGAACACTGCTCAGGTCTCAAACAAAGTCAAATAACATGAATTTAATTTTATTGGAACATATTGGAGCATTTAAATGGATTTTAATGTATACTTCCCATCTTGACTCTGGCTAAAATCTTTAAATCTGGCATATGTGCATGTGTAATCTTTAGTGTCTTTATTGCAGATGGTTCAGTTGCTTGTGTCCAGAGGTGCAAACATCAATGCTTTTGATAAGAAGGACAGACGAGCTGTTCACTGGGCCGCATACATGGGTGAAAAACATCAACATCAGAACAAACAGAAAACATGTTTCTGTCATTGATCTGAAATCACTTACTCCCTCTCTGTCTCTCTCTGTCTCAGGTCATTTAGAGGTCATGAAGTTACTGGTGTCTCATGGTGCTGAGGTTTGTTGTAAGGATAAGAAATCATACACTTCGCTTCACGCCGCTGCCTCCAGTGGAATGATCAATGTGGTGAAATACCTGCTGAATCTGGGTGTTGATGTAAGTAAGCCCCGCCCATACGTACATACAACTCCGCCTCTTGGTCATCACGTGAACTAAGATTGTTTTTATATGGAGAACACATTCTGTATGTATAGCCAAAGCTACAGAAGTTCAAATTAAATACCTTACACAAGTTACTACATGCAAACATTCATAGAACTCACTTTGTTATATCCCGTTTTTCTTAAATTATAAAAGAAAGAAATCAAATTTGGGGGTAAAAGGGGTTTGTACCATTAAATCATCCTACAAGTTTCATAGGTTATTATAAACAAAGCATTTATTTAACCAATCCCAGAGTCAGGAACAAGTAGATGGATTATATGTTTCCTGTCAGAGGATTATATGTTTGTTCGGAGCATTTGACTGCAGATTGTTTTATAATAAAGGCACAATGTAATGGAGAGTTCGCAAAGAAACTTTTGTTGAAAGGTGAAACAGCCAACAGTTTCTGACAGCAGCTGCATCACAAACCATAGGTAAACAATAATGCATAATGCTTTTTATATGGATAATGTTTACAAAACAGTTACTCGCATGCAATAGCGAGGAGGCATTGATACGGTTTCCTACGCAATCATAACAGTATATAATATAATATCCAGCAGACTATTTAATATATTATACTGTATAATTGACTGTAATTATGACTGTATTTACATAATATGCATTAATCTGCACCAAGGCATTTACTGGATCTATAATAATACAGTAAAACTGTTATTACGGTTTAGTTTAAAATAACTGTTGAAACATTAACCAAATGATCTGTCCCTCTTTGTCTTTAGATTAACGAGCCGAACGCGTATGGAAACAGTCCTCTGCACCTGGCGTGTTTTAACGGGCAGGACGTGGTGGTGAATGAGCTGATAGAAGCAGGTGCTGATGTCAATCAAGTGAACGAGAAGGGCTTCTCCCCGCTGCACTTCACCGCTGCCTCCCGCCAGGGGGCGCTGTGTCTGGAGCTGCTCGTGGCCAACAGGGCTAACGTCAACAGCAGGGTAAGTGACTTTTACCAATTTTTAAGTTAGGGTCGGTTCACACAGAACTCGGTTTTGTAAGTAAGATTTTTTTTTTTTTTTTTTTTCAAAGGAACTAACACTTTTATAATACTAAAATAACTTCTTTTCCAGAGTAAAGATGGTAAAACTCCTCTCCACATGGCGGCCATTCACGGGAGATACTCCAGATCACAGGCCATCATTCAGAACGGTGAGTGTGTTATCCTACTCGTTTCTTGTTCGTTTTCCTCTCCAGTTACTCGTCATCCTCTGTTTTCTCGTTTGTAGGCTCAGAGATCGACTGCGAGGATGAGAACGGAAACTCTCCGCTTCATATAGCGGCTCGTTACGGTCACGAGCTGCTCATCAACACTCTCATGACGAACGGTGCAGATACGGCAAAGTGAGTGACAGGACGTGTGTTTACACAGTTACGCCTGGTTTATGAGCCCATGCTGATCATGTGACTGTGACTCCACCTCTGTAGGCGGGGCATCCACGGCATGTTCCCGCTGCATCTGGCGGCGCTTAGCGGATTTTCAGACTGCTGCCGGAAACTGCTCTCCTCAGGTGAATCACATTTATCTTCAAGATTTATGTTCACTCAGGCATTTATAACAGCAGTTATAAAACAGACTTTTCCCTTTATCAGGGAAGTTCATTTGTGTACTGCTCTTGATAATGGTTATCTGTTGGTTCAGGTTTTGACATCGACACGCCGGATGACTTTGGCAGGACGTGTTTGCATGCGGCCGCTGCAGGAGGGTGAGTCACAGTGCTGCTTCTCTCTGACTGGCTCATCAGCTCCCCCTGTGACCTGGATGCTTTATTGTCCCATCTCTCCTCCTTTAGGAATCTGGAGTGTTTAAATCTGTTGCTCAACACAGGTGCAGACTTTAACAGGAAAGACAGATTTGGGAGGTGAGTTACATTAGATGATCAAACCTAAATAAACCCCAAAATCAAAAGAAAATCAATAGATGCTCTGCTTTTCAAAAGTTTTGTTTATGTAATATTATTACAATTTAAAATAACTGCTTTCTGTTTGAATGTATATTAAAATGTAATTTATTCCTGTGATCAAAGCTGAATTTTCAGCATCATTACTCCAGTCTTCAGTGTCACATGATCCTACAGAAATCATTCTAAAATGATGATTTGATGCTCAAGAAACATTTTTGATTATTATCAATGTTGAAACTGCTTCATATTTCTGTGGAAACTGTGATGCATTTTACTTCTCAGGATTCTTTGATGAATAGAAAGTTTAAAAGAAGAGCATGTATTTGAAATAGAAATCATTTTTAACATAATAAATGTCTTTACTGTCACTTTCTGAATAAAAGCCCTTGCTGAATAAAATTATTAATACAATTATAAAAACAAAACTCTTACTGACACAAAACTTTAGAGTGGTAGTAGAATATTATTTGTATCATCACATTTTTATGTATATTATTCACACACTGTTATGTATATTCATTTATAATTAATATAAACACAAAAATTATTTATAGATCATTTATGTATTAATAATATAGATTACAAACCCGATTCCAAAAGAGTTGGGACACTGTACAAATTGTGAATAAAAAAGGAATGCAGTAATTTACAAATCTCATAAACTTATTCACAATAGAATATAGATAACATATCAAATGTTGAAAGTGAGACATTTTGAAATGTCATGCCAAATATTGGCTCATTTTGGATTTCATGAGAGCTACACATTCCAAAAAAGTTGGGACAGGTAGCAATAAGAGGCCGGAAAAGTTGTAAATATAAATGTACATATAAAGAACAGCTAGAGGACCAATTTGCAACTTATTAGGTCAACTGGCAACATGATTGGGTATAAAAAGAGCCTCTCAGAGTGGCAGTGTCTCTCAGAAGTCAAGATGGGCAGAGGATCACCAATTCCCCCAATGCTGCGGCGAAAAATAGTGGAGCAATATCAGAAAGGAGTTTCTCAGAGAAAAATTGTAGAGAGTTTGAAGTTATCATCATCTACAGTGCATAATATCATCCAAAGATTCAGAGAATCTGGAACAATCTCTGTGCGTAAGGGTCAAGGCCGGAAAACCATACTGGATGCCGTGATTTTCAGGCCCTTAGACGGCACTGCATCACATACAGGAATGCTACTGTAATGGAAATCACAACATGGGCTCAGGAATACTTCCAGAAAACATTGTCGGTGAACACAATCCACCGTGCCATTCGCTGTTGCCGGCTAAAACTCTACAGGTCAAAAAAGAAGCCACATCTAAACATGATCCAGAAGCGCAGGCGTTTTCTCTGGGCCAAGGCTCATTTAAAATGGACTGTGGCAAAGTGGAAAACTGTTCTGTGGTCAGACAAATCAAAATTTGAAGTTCTTTTTGGAAAACTGGGACGCCATGTCATCCGGACTAAAGAGGACAAGGACAACCCAAGTTGTTATCAGCGCTCAGTTCAGAAGCCTGCATCTCTGATGGTATGGGGTTGCATGAGTGCGTGTGGCATGGGCAGCTTACACATCTGGAAAGGCACCATCAATGCTGAAAGGTATATCCAAGTTCTAGAACAACATATGCTCCCATCCAGACGTCGTCTCTTTCAGGGAAGACCTTGCATTTTCCAACATGACAATGCCAGACCACATACTGCATCAATTACAACATCATGGCTGCGTAGATGAAGGATCCGGGTACTGAAATGGCCAGCCTGCAGTCCAGTTCTTTCACCCACAGAAAACATTTGGCGCATCATAAAGAGGAAGATGTGACAAAGAAGACCTAAGACAGCCTGTATTAGACAAGAATGGGACAACATTCCTATTCCTAAACTTGAGCAACTTGTCTCCTCAGTCCCCAGACGTTTACAGACTGTTATAAAAAGAAGAGGGGATGCCACGCAGTGGTAAACATGGCCTTGTCCCAACTTTTTTGAGATGTGTTGATGCCGTGAAATTTAAAATCAACTTATTTTTCCCTTAAAATGATACATTTTCTCAGTTTAAACATTTGATGTCATCTATGTTGTATTCTGAATAAAATATTGAAATTTGAAACTTCCACATCATTGCATTCCTTTTTTATTCATCATTTGTACAGTGTCCCAACTTTTTTGGAATCGGGTTTGTATATTATAATAATAATAATAATAATAATAATATAGTAATATTCATATATGATATAGTTTATATGTTCTCTATATAATATCTAGTTTAAATTATAGTATATAAAGTATATTATAACAATATATTATGGTAGTTTGTTGAATTTATAAATATATCTCTATGTGTATATATAAAAGTAATGTTTTTTTCCCCCATTTTGGGTTGAAATATGACCATGTCCACAACTTTTAATAAAGTCAGCTGGTTTTATTAAAGCAGCCTGGGATTTATATTCTCCTCCAGATTCCCAGCAGCACAGTGATAAAACAGATTACAGGAATCCAGCAGGAGGAATATGGTTATCATGTACGATTTATCTCTCTCTCTCAGGACGGCGCTGCATTACGCTGCTGCGAACTGTAACTATCAGTGTCTGTTTGCTCTGGTGGGCTCCGGGGCCAGTGTGAACGAGCGGGACGTCGGGGGCTGCAGCCCACTGCACTACACGGCTGCGGCCGACTCCGATGGCAGGTGAGTAACACAAACACACTGTCATTCATCACACTGGAAATGGAAGGTCGAGTCAAGCACACTCTCCATTGTGTGTTTTTACATAATGTGCTCTAGTTGCACATACTGTGTCAGCAAATGTAGTAGGTCATCCGGGTTTTTCAGGCACACAGAAAATGTGTTTGTTGTGCACAGATACTGCATACTACTTTCTTTCACAAATATGAACTAATGGTGCTGTCTTTAAAATTGTATACGTTATCATTAAAAAACAATTTCTCTATGGAGAAAATGAATGGAGTTTTATTTCCATCTGTTGAATGTTTGAGCTTATGTCTCTCTTTGTCTGTCTGTCAGGTGTCTGGAGTATCTGTTGAGGAATGATGCGAATCCAGGTCTCAGGGATAAAGACGGATACAGTGCTGTTCACTACGCTTCAGCGTACGGTCACCGAGTGTGTCTGGAGATGGTTAGTACATCATCTGAACACACTGAACTTAAAACACTCCTCAATACTGCTCTGTCTTCAGTGTGTTTCTCTGTGTTTTATTTTGTAGATTGCCAATGAAACGCCGTTAGATGTGGTGAGTTTAAATCTGCATTGAATCTGTGGACTGAACAAAACGCTGTGCTGCCCTCTAATGGACACAGTAATCAACATGAGTTCAAAATTAACCCTGTAAAAAAAAAAAAAAAAAAAAAAAAAAACATTTTTGTATTCTTTTATAAACTATCAAAATGTAATACCCTTTTCCTCTAAAATCATTTTATGTTGATATCAACAAGCAAAGAGTGGGAAAAAATACTATTAATGAATTATAATAATAATAACATTTCATGATCCAATCTCATGCTGATAAATAAAATAAATTCCTGTCCTTATTTTTTCGGAATATTGATTTGCTCTAAATTGTGAATGCCATTTCCTCTTTTTCACTTTATTCCTTTTGTTTAACTGTTTTAAATTGTGTTTTAAGTTTTTCATAAAGTCATGAATATATGTATATTTCAGCTGTTGGACACGTCTGCATCAAGCATCTTACACGACACTGACGTCCAGCCTCCCATCAGCCCTTTACACTTAGCGGTGAGTTACAGATATATATATATTAGAATTATTTAAACCACTATAGATCCACTATATATCAAAAATAATATCAAAATTAATAAAACTTTAAATACAGTTAAAATAAAAAGTAAAAATCACATTTAAAATATGAATAGATACTATAATAGTATATAAATAATACTAAAATAACACCATATTGCATTGATTTTGCCACAGTTAAGTGATGTTCTCTAGGCTGAAAGTTCAATAAATAAAAGGCAAATAAAATGTTTTCTAAATAATTACATGTAATATTAGTAATAATCACAATAATCATAAGAGATCTTCAACCAAATAATACTGTTCATTAGTCTAAGTTTAGGTTTGAGTGTCAACAATGCAAGTCAAAAGTCAGCTTCAGTGCTTTAAAACATGGCTCATCCAGTCAGATTTTAACATTTAAGTCTGTTTTATAATATTTGTATATAACACAGTAGGTTGTATGTTGAATAAAATAATGAAATTTGAAAACTGAAGTTGGTACGTTTATTTGTGTGTGTGTGTGTTTTTTCCAGGCATATCACGGTCACCACCACGCTCTTGAGGTTCTGGTCCAGTCTCTGCTGGATCTGGACGTGAGGACGCCTCAAGGTCACACGGCTCTGAGTCTGGCTGCGTTTAAGGGTCACGTGGAGTGTGTGGATATCCTAATCAATCAGGGCGCGTCCATGCTGCTGAAGGACTACACACACAAGAGAAGCGCCGTACACTCTGCAGGTCAACAACAGTGCTTTCTTTCCCCGTCTTTCTTTTCTGATTGAGACTGATGGTACATGAGCTGATGTGTCAGATCATGTGTTATTTTATTGTGTACGTTTGATTCTGTCCATCTGCAGCCATGAACGGTCACTCGGAGTGTCTGCGTCTGCTCATCCATAACGCCGATCAGCAAACAGCCGTCGATATACGTGATGGAAAGGGACAGTGAGTTTCAGGGCTTCTGGATCTCAGATATATGCTTGAATACTGTCAGTCTGATGAATAGGTTCATTGTGTGTGTTGTTGTTGTTGTTGTCAGGACTCCTCTGATGTTGGCGGTTCTGGGCGGACACACAGACTGTGTGTATCTTCTGCTGAGTAAAGGAGCCAGTGTGGAGGCCAGGGATAAATGGGGCCGGACGGCCCTCCACCGCGGGGTCAGTCTCACACCTCTCACAAATTGTGAAATTGATTTGAAAAAACTCAATGGTCGGGGAAAAAAATAGTCACACTTGTGTTGTTCGTGGTCAGAAATGACCGCCATAGGAAATGAATATGAAAAAAGACAGCAGTTTTTGGGGGGTACAATCTACAAATCAGCCACGATACAGAGAAAAAGCACACAGCGGTGAAGGGGTGACACTCCTAAATCAATCAAGAGTGCAAAATAGACACATGAACTGGTGTGGCTGTAAGAATATGAGCCGGAAGACTCAAATAAGAGGTTGAAATCAGAAATTTTATTGAATTTTATATGTAACAAAATATCTTTCTCTGTGTTCAGGTTTGACTGTAGTAAAATTGATGGAAATACTGACACTTTTAAATCAACATTTCAAACAAAAAATATCTAAACCTTGACAAAAAGTAGTTTTTGAGAATGTCTAAATATATTTAAATCCACAACCTAATCAAAGTAAGTTTTTATGTCTAAAAACAACTATATAATTTACAAGCCTCTTTATATAGAGCTATATAGGAATCTAGTGGTTAAACTACGGCATTACAGGCACTAATCTGACTTCAGAAATTGTTTTTTAAAGGCCTTCTTTCTATTTTAACATGAAATACATTTTTAATTGAAAAATTAATATTAATTTTTATTATTTTCAATGGGGAAAAAAATGTATCAAAAGTATTGCATAAATATTAATTAGTAACATAAAATTCTCTCCAAATACAAAATGAAAAAGTAAAAAATATTATTGAACAAAAATATATTACATTGATTTTACTGAAAATAAAACATTTCAGGTGTTCAGTCACTTTTGACCGCGAACAACACTCCCAAATGAACAAAACAAGAGGGTTAATTTTATTTATTTATTTATTTACAAAAACCGAGTTTTGTGGTGATCCATATTATTCCACAAATGTTGCTTACAAATCTGTTCCAAACCTGGAACAGTATGTTTTATTTATTTATTTGTTTGTTTGTTTATGTATTTATTTAACAAAAACTGTAATGAGTTGAAATTATTTACTGTGATAATCCACATTATGCCACAAATTACAGTTACAGACTTGTAGGTCTGACTGAACCTGTAACAAAAGTCATTGTTCAGAGTCATTCTAAGGTAAGAGCGTATCTCTGTCCATGTGATAATCGCTCCTCTTCACTGTGTCTCAGGCGGTGATGGGTCAAGAGGCGTGTGTGGAGGCGCTGCTGCAGCACGGCTCTAGTTTCCTGGTTCAGGACAGTAGGGGGCGCTCTCCTCTGCACCTGGCGGCTGCTTGTGGTCACGTTGGGGTTCTGAGGGCCCTTATGAAGATCCAAAAGAGCGTCCTCGTCCTCAAGGACAACTGTGGTTACACACCGCTGCACTGGGCGTGTTACAACGGTAAACATGCCTCCATCCAAGCAAACTGATGAATACTTTTATTCCTCAAGGATGCATTAAATTGATCAAATGACAGTAAAGAAAATTTTTTATTGCAAATAAATGCTGTTCTTTCTATTCACGTTGTGTTGATCTGTCGATCTCAGGTCATGACGCGTGTGTGGAGCTGCTCTTAGAGCAGGACGTGTTTCACAAGATGGAGGGAAACTCCTTCAGTCCACTGCACTGCGCTGTGTAAGAAACTCCTGCTGATATGATGTGCTTCCTCCTGGATGTTCGTATGAAAGCATCACATCTCTCCTCTCTCTCTGTTTCAGTATTAATGATAACGAATCTGCTGCTGAGATGCTGATTGAAACTTTAGGTCCAGCAATCGTAAACGCCACAGACTCGCAGTCCAGGTGAGAACAGGGTTTCTGTAGGAACAGCAGCACATTATATTCTTTAGTTCATGTGTTTTGTGTGTCCCGTAGGACGCCGCTGCACGCCGCCGCTTACACTGATCACGTGGAGTGTTTGCAGCTTCTGCTGGGTCACAACGCTCAGGTCAACTCCACTGACATGCTGGGAAAAACACCGCTCATGATGGCAGCCGAGAACGGACAGACCAACGCCGTAGGTGAGACACACACTGTGCTCTGAAGATATATGTATTTTTCTTGAGTTACAAAGAGTTCAGAGATCAAACAGCAGAAATAAAGTAATATTTCTTGAGTTTTAATACACTACCCTTCAAAAGTTTGGGGTCGGTAACAATTTTTAATTGAAGAGTCTCTTCTGCTCACCAAGGCTGCGTTTATTTGATAAAAATACAGTAAAATTGTGAAATATTATTACAGTTTAAATTAACTGTTTTCTATGTGTAAAATGTAATTTATTCATGTGATCAAGGCTGAATTTTCAGCATCATTACTCCAGTCTTCAGTGTCACATGATCCTTCAGAAATCATTCTAATATGATGATTTGCTGCTCAAAAAGCATTTCTGATTATTATCAATATTGAAAAAAAATTGTGTACAGGATTCTTTGATTAATAGAAAGTTCAAAGTTTGTCTTTTTTTTTTTTTTTTTTTTTAGCTTGTAGTTTTTGTAATTTTAGTACTTCAACTTTAATAATTTCATCTAACCTGATCTAATTATTTTATTTTATTTTTTTATTTTATTTAAATTGGGTTGCTGTGACTCGAGGGCGATAGAGGTTCCTTTCAATGTCCGTATCATTAAATCAGATGTGTAGTTATTCATGAAGTCACTGTAAACATGCTCGTCAAGATCTGTCAGAAAGCAGCTGGATATGTTGATGGTGATGATGACGAGTGTTTTGTTTCTGCAGAGGTGCTGGTGAGCAGCGCAAAAGCAGATTTCACATTACAGGACGCACACAGAAACACAGCCCTGCATCTGGCCTGCAGTAAGGTACAAACACAAGAGTCCAGCATCTAATGTACATACAAACAACATCAACACCAGCATGTGAACGGAGCTGCTGAGGTGTAAAATCAATTCCTCCTGCTGCTCAATGGATCAAAAAACCCTCGGTTTAAATCATAAACCCATAGTCCAAAGCTCTGAGAATCAAATATGAGTTAAAAAGCCTTTATTGTATCATATTTAAAGCATTTAAATATCATTTTAAGAAGACATATTAGTGTCAGATACAGAGAGGCAGCTGATATTTACATATATACATTTTATACAAGTAGTTTATGCTGTTATAAATATCTCATCTTGGTTTTTGACCATGTACTATATAACAACAAATGGACCAAATTTCATATTTTTGCTCATTTTTGGCCTCTGAATCACACTGAGGTGTTATTTCCTTCCATATTCTCACTATATCAGACTATATGCGCTATAAAAGACTGATGTATCAAATATGACACTTAACAAAAAACACTTTTTTTAAAGATATTTTTAAGTATTTGGTCATTTTCATTTAAAAAAAAAATAGATTTTTCTGGCTATTATTATTCTTGTCAGTGTTAATTACAATTTTTTTTTTTTTTTTTTTTTTTTCATATAATATAGTATAATAATCATATAATAATTTTCATATAAGATATACATATCTTTTACAGCTTTGCATACTTCCTTCTGTAAATGCAAATCTATTTTCACTTGTGCTTTAGGGACATGAAACCAGTGCCTTGTTAATTCTTGAGAAGGTCACGGACAGAAACCTAATCAACTGCACAAACGCAGCGCTGCAGACGTAAGTTCAGTCTCCTCACGCACGCAAAAGCTCCTTCCATTTGTTCTCCTCCTCCTCATGATCTCATGATCAAAGAGAGCTGTTTCTCTCTCTCGTGTCTCAGGCCGCTACACGTCGCCGCTCGTAACGGTCTCACGGTGGTCGTGCAGGAGCTGCTGGGTAAAGGAGCCAGTGTCCTCGCCGTGGATGAAAATGGTGAACGTTTAAAGTGTTTAAAACCACACCACATTTTTCATCAATGCAGGGTTATTATAGATAACTAAAACAGTAAAACCATAAAAAATACTTAATAAATAATCAATAAATACTTAATAATTACTTAAATAATTATAAATAAATACCTAAATTCTTTAAAAAATACTTAATAAATGTTAACTGAAATAAATAAAAATAAAATATTTAAAAAAAATTAAAAAAAACTGGCCAAGGCAACATTTTTGTTTAGTTTAACTGGTACTAAAATAAACTAAAACTGAAATAAATTAATTAATAAATTAATAAAAAATTCTAATAAGAATAACAAAAAAAAAACAACAAAATTAAAATGAAAATAGAAAAATAAAAACAAATTCAGAATATTACTAAAAACTATAATTGCATCTCAATGGTACTACAATAACACTGCATCAAAGATTTTAAATTGAAATCTCACTTTCACTTCATTGAAAAAAATACATATACAGTATACCATTCAAAAGTTTTTGGGGGAAAAAATACTTTTATTTAGTCAAAAGCAACAGTAAATTCAGATTTGCATCACAGGAATACATTTTAAAATGTATTCAAACAGAAAACTGTTCTTTTTAATTGTAACAATGTTTCACAATATTACTATTTTCACTGTATTTCTGTTTAAATAAATGCATCCTTGATGAGAAAAAAAAAACCAAACTTTTGACTGGAAGTGTGAGCTTATTGGTCAATTCCAGGTAAACAAAACTGCTGATAAAATTATTTTTGTACAATAAGTTTGCATCATGCTGATTTACATTAGCACAAATTTGCATGACACTATGCGTGAATGGTTCTGAGGTACAAATTCACTGCTGATTTTTGTTTTTCATATTTCATTTGGATCGACGTACAAAACTGTCAAATGTTATCCTTATATTGTAATCATTACAAGTTGTAATTATTGCCTAACATGTTTGTTTTGTCTGTTTAATTGAATACATGACATTAACCACACAACGTTATAATATAGCTGTACATATGGACATTACTTTGACATGCTCATATCTCAATTTATTTATAAAGCATAATAAAACAACAATAGTTGACTATGTATATACAAATATACGCTATACAATGCGTATGTTTTTCAGGTTACACTCCAGCTTTGGCTTGTGCCCCAAACAAAGACGTGGCCGACTGTTTGGCGCTGATACTCGCCACCATGATGCCCATCTCCCTCAGCAGTCCCAGCACCATATCGGGCCTCGCATTTACCACCATTAACCATTACTCCAGCACATCCAAGACCGTGACCTTTGACCCTTTACCCATGCTGCGGTCTGAGCACGTCTCCTACCGTAAATTCAATAGCCTGGGCCGCGAGGACGGCCTCATTGTCCCCGATGATGAACTCAATGATTCAGACTCAGAAACGTACTGACAACATGCCTCTGTCCCGCCCCTCAGTGTCTTAAACTAGCGCCTCATTGGCCGAATGGTGATTATGCTAATTAGGGTCGTCTCTCTATGACCGGTGAGTCTGAAGTCTCAGGAGAAAGTGGAAAAACAGGAAAATAAGAGCCAACACTGCAGTTTGACCAGTCTAGATTTGAACACTCAAGCATCACTAATACTCATTATTTAAAGCCAAATTCAGTTTGTTTTCCTTTATCAGAAGAACTCTGCTCATATTGACAGCTGTGAGACTGTAATTCCCAGCATTTATGTGGAACGTGAGGAGGCGATGAATTTTTGTAACCGCAGAAACAGGAAAAATTGAAGACGTCAGGGACCAAGAGCTGCAGACTTTGCCTCCAGCTTTACTTTTATCCCCGTTTGTGCATGAAGATTGAATTTAGGTTTGCATCATCATGGATTATTTATTATTAAAAAAATGAAGACTTTCAGGGTTCAAATTTAATGAGTATTTATTCCTCTGCTGTTGTGAGGAATTACAGTGATCTTCCTGTTTTGTGTATGTATGTGAGAGAGATTATGAATTTGAATGGTTGTGTGTGTGTGTGTGTGTGTGTGTGTGTGTGTTTGATTTATTTTATAGAGTTCAAAGACAATGAAAAGATCAGGTGTGTGACTTGACCTTTTGGTACATTGTTAATAATTATTAATAATTCTAAATAATAAATAATTTTTGCCATAAGATTCCACAGTGTCTTTTTATTACAGGACCTTGGCAACTATTTAAAAATTATATAATAATACACATTTTAATATGATATGTGTTAAAAGAATATATATGAACATGAATTAGTATGCCTACAAGAAAACATTTTATTCATCCAGTCCTGTATCCATTATTTAATATTTGCATATATTTATTGTCAGGAATCTTTTTAACACCATTTAACATTCTGTATTATCTATTTTATTATTAGTTTCCTTTATTTCAAGTATTTTTTTTTACCCTAAATTACATATTATTTTTTGTTATTTATTTAATTTACATATTTATCTATTATTTAAAGTATGTTTTTGTAAATACTTTAAATTGTAATATTTAAATGTTTTGTAAGAACTGTAAATGCCTGGCAAGATTTATTTTTGTAGGTATACAGCAGTTGAAAAATCGAAAAATCCCTTTCATTGTTATTAGCTGTTATTTATCCGTAACCTTTCATTAAAATCAGTTCCCCTCCCTCTTGCAGCATCTCTTCTCTGATGATGAGGGCGGGGCAACCTGTCACTCACACGAGATCCACCAATAGCAAGCCACAAGCATCCAATCAATTCCCCATGGTCAAAATCAAGCCCTGCCCTACATTTGTTCTTGTTTGAAAAGCAGTTTCACTCAGCTATACGTCACAATGGGGAAGAAAAGACTTCTCAACTTCTGTTTCATGCTAACCACTGCTAGTCTCTTTAGCTGTGCACTTTGTTAACATGATTGTTTTAAAAGTTCATCTCAAAAATGAAAGCTCTCTCATCACACTGATGTCCTTCTGTGGCAAAATCTTCTCAGGAAGGTTTTCAGCCATTAAATCTGGGTCTGTTTCTCACATAAAGCATTGTATGACAAGATAACTTTTGAAGTTACTTTTTTATTTTGGAATGATATTGCAAACTGGACAGAAGTCTTGCACATTTAAAAAATATAACGTACTTCCACGTTGCAAAATAAGGTGACACAAGAGCATACATATTCTTAATATCAGTAGTGTTTGACAGGGAAAAAAATCATATAAGCTTGGAATGAGGTTTTATTAAAATTATGACGTAAGGTGAAGAAATGCATTTCAATAAGATTAAATGATCTTTTCATCATTGTCCTTCTCATAGTGTCTCCCATACAGCACAGCTGTTACGAGTCCGGCGCTCATTCCCGTCCGGCTCATGTAAAAGCGGTTTCCGCTCTCCCAACCAGAATGATCCGGAATATCCAGAGTCATCCCGCTACCCAGAATTCCAGGGAACACATGACTAGTCGTAAAGGTCCCCGTCAGCCTGAAGTCCACCGCCGTTTGAGCGTGTTCAGTTTCTCCTCCGCAGCTGCTGTGACGATCACCTGTGCACTTCACCAGAGCACAAACCTCCAGGTAATATGTCCCATGCACCACATGGAGGCCGTTGAAGACTCCTAAAGCGTAAAACTCATGCGTGTCGGACCTCCGGAACAGCAGGTGGCAGCAGACAGAGCCACTACAAATGCTAATGTTCCCTTCACTGCCTCGCAAAGGGACCAAAGTGAAATTATCATACATCATGATGGAGGTAAAGGTTGCAGATGTAGCTCCTTGTGCACATTCAGAGTCTTTCTGGCAGTATTTTACACCATCATCTGGGTCAAAGCTACTTGTAGGCCAAACATGCATCTTTTCTGGTTCTTCTGACTTTAGTTTGTCTTTTGGATACCCAGAAAACGGCACCAGTGCTTTGTCTGCTCTGTCCCCAATAAATGATGGATCCAAAACAGGCACTCTACGTACTAGCAATTTCCCAGAATTCCCCTTTGTATCATGATGAATTAGTGAATCCCATGGCGTGAAGATGCCGCTGCCGGTTATGCCGTACTCAGCAGCTCGGATGTTGGCGGCCAGCAGCGTGACGCCCGTTGCGTGCGAGAACGAGCGCTGAAACTGTACAGCAGCCAGCAGGGGGAGCTGGTTCATCCACGCAGTGGGGTATACGATCTGCCGGACGCCCATGTCCTTTACTAGAGTCACCGCCGGGTCACGGAACAGAATGTCGAAGCACGTAAACACCCCGAATTGGCCCGCGAACGGTGTGGTGAACGTGACATACTCGCGCTCAGGTGGGACGTCAAACGCCGCTTCAAAGTACAAGTTCTGTTTGTGATATCGGGCCACAATGACGCCCTGGTCACTGAACACCACGTTAGTGTTGAACTGGTACTGGCCGTCCGCAGGACAGCGAGGGTCAGCGGTTCGGTTACAGCTCTGACGGGACGGCATGTTGGCCACCACGAAGAGACGGTTCTTTTGAGCCATACAGCTTAGGCTTTGGAGGACCTGGGAAAGAAAAAGTTGTTAGAAACTATGGAAAAACTGGCTTTCATCATGTCAAATGATTCTTTAAAAAGGGTAGTAAATATCAGTTTTTGTACCTCAGTGTCTGGAAATCTGTGTGGGTCAGCACACGGACTCCATGTGACCTCCTGAGGGTCAGGAACGGTCTCCAGATAACCAGCGATAGAAGCTCTAGTGAAGTTGAACCCATGGATGGCATCTTCTGGAAACACTATGATCTGGGCACCCTGTTTGATAAATGATATATAAACGTTAAGGGTCCTATAGAAATCATTTAAAATGTCTGTGTCTTAAAGGGTTAGTTCTTCTGCAAGAACCAGTGAGGCGCGTTCTCGCGTTACGCAGCACGTTTGCGCTTCCTCAAGAACCGGTGAGGTTCGTTCTCGCGTTACGCAGCACGTTTGAGCTTCCGCAAGAACCGGTGAGGTTCGTTCTCGCTTTACGCAGCACGTTTGAGCTTCCTCAAGAACCGGTGAGGTTCGTTCTCGCGTTACGCAGCACGTTTGAGCTTCCGCAAGAACCGGTGAGGTTCGTTCTCGCGTTACGCAGCACGTTTGAGCTTCCGCAAGAACCGGTGAGGTTCGTTCTCGCGTTACGCAGCACGTTTGCGCTTCCTCAAGAACCGGTGAGGTTCGTTCTCGCGTTACGCAGCACGTTTGAGCTTCCGCAAGAACCGGTGAGGTTCGTTCTCGCGTTACGCAGCACGTTTGAGCTTCCGCAAGAACCGGTGAGGTTCGTTCTCGCGTTAATACAGGACCTTGCGTTAACTATTAATTACTTAATTAATTTGTTTGTCTCTATAATTTTTAATGAATAAATTTGTCATTCCTTATTCACATTTGATCTCTGACATAATCATTGCTGGACTGCCTGGATCTCATTGCCTCAAGTTTTTTGCATCACTATAAAACTAAGCTGTGACATTTTCTGGAACGTAAATATTGCTTCAATTAATACTACGCATAGTTTTACATGTTGTATATGTTTAAATGGGTACAAATTCTTATTGCATTCCTTTTGTTGGAGTCTATTGATCAATGTTTCAAGCTCTCACACTATCAGAACGTGTACCTGCTGTGCTGCCAACACTGCCTGCTCTTCAAACACATGCAGGTTTTGCTTCATGTGCTCCAGGGCGGATCTCCGGTCCAGCGAGACTCTGGGGTTCGAGTTCAGCCGCACGCGGTGCTCGTACACCGCCGCCACATAGGACGGATGATCCGTGGTCAGGACGAGGTGCAGTCCGCTCAAATAGAGCAAAAACCCGGCGAACCCGAGCGCCATGAGCAGGGTGAACAGGGACTAATGTGGGTTAGTCTGCCTTGACCTCAGACATAAGTCCAAAAGCTCAGGTTAATCATTACAAAACCTGTCATGGATTGAAGGGGTCGCATTTTCGTGGTTAAAAACAATTTAACATACATAAACATGAGGTGCATTAGTAAACCAGGTAAACATCCATAACGTTATTTTCTAAAGTTAGAAACTAGTCGCTCGCTACTTATTTACATCTCTTCAGATAATTGACAGCAGCATTTTCTTCTTAATATATTTGCATGCATTTGTATAAAAATATGTATAATAAACAAAAGCACATTGTTGTTAATGGACTTCCGGGTGACATTACGTCACTCGCAATCCGCGATTCTATTGGTTGGCCTGAGCTCCATCTGCACAGATGTTTAACACAACAACTGATATTACTTCTGCTTCCTTAATAGTGTTGGGTGTAATTAATTACTAAGTAAATTATTAAGGCCTACTGTAATTTACTTTTCCCTTGAAAAGATTACTCTTAATTTTTCTGTAATTTAATTAGTTACTTCTGATGTAATTGCATAGACTATACAACAATTTTACATAAAACAATAGTGGATATAACATCAAAATGTAATGTTAAAGGTATGTTTTAATGTAACCTTCTCCCTTTACACACTTTGGTCAGTTCAAGAATAATTTATGAAGTTGTATACTGTTTATTTGAAAGAATTAAAAAAGCAGTTTCATGTCTATTATTGTATTGTGCAACTGGTAGAGGTTAGGGATTTAGAAAGAGAGAGTAATTAGTACAGTAATCTAAATACACTGTTGAAGATGTAACTAGTAGCTAGTAATTAATTACTTTTTTTAAGTAACTTGCACAGCACTGTTCATTAGTCGGAAATGGATAATGAAGTCGAGCATTTTGCATTGTGGGAGATAATATCTTGTGCAGTGTGCTCTAGTCTGTTGTATGGCAAATGATAGTATTCCATGCAAACAAAATGATTCTGTGTTAATATTAACTTAATGCGAGTGTGTAATATTTGACTGCTTTAGTGCTCAACATCTAAGCAAATTAGAATTAGACGTGACTTCCTCTCTGATGGCACACAGCTTTTTTGGGTTTTCTAATATGATGCTAACGTGCAGTGACTGTTGCCATTGCATCTTCAGGGTTTGTCAGCACCATCATTTTGGTGTTTGTGTGTGTTTTGAGGGAGACAACCATTGATATGTTTTCGAGTTGAAGTCAAGACCAGATCCCAGACCAGGACTAGACCCTAGAGGATGAGATTCAGACCAATTTTAATGAACTAAAATAAAGACAATGCTGCAAGTGTTGTACAGAGACCTGCACTTTGGTTTTGACACGTACACTATGTAAATTTGGTCACCACCAGTACGTGCATACTGTATAATGCATCTATGTGCACAGCCTGACTGGAAAGACTGGAAAACGGGCTGATAAACACGTCAAGAGGGGTTTAAACTAAATGGCATTCATATTTATACCGGATTCCTCAGCTACCAGAGCAATTCCATGGAGTCTCTCTGAACGATATGGGAATCATCCAACTTGGCCACTCATTTTACACTCTTGCACAGGATGGTAATCTGACACTCCATACAGAAGCTTTCCTTATGCTCTTTCTCCTGTGGGGATGGTGGGACTGCCTGGTCTTCTGATCTACATGCTCACCTCCACTACGCTTCTCAAACTCTTCCAGCTCATCTGATCATCATGATCATCAGCTCCCTGAGTCTGTCACACAGCTAAACCTACGGGATACGGGGTCTGCACAAGTTTTCAGACTGTGTCAGATTACTGATGGTTTTTGCAGATACTTACTGCTCTGATAATTATCTGTATGCTATAGAAATCTAGAACAAATATGTATGATTGTATATAAAGATTTAAGAATAAAGAAGGAAAAAAACACTTTTGTTGACTTTATTGACATTTCTAAATGATTTTCCACCTGCAGAATGGTTAAAGACAGGCAAATTATTAAAAAGGGTATGTATGTGTTTGGCATTTGAGTAATTTTATTAAGGTGAAATAAGGTGGTTTTTATACCAAAATTTTAGATCCCATTGAATTTTCACAATTCTTGATACCCATTTCGATATTACAGGGAAAAAAAGCTAATACTAGCCTAACTAATATAAGTTATGTTACTTATTGAAGACAATTAGATAATAAGTACTAAAATGAGAACAAAGAAACTAATTACAAACAGTAGGACAAATAAATGCAACACAACAGAACAAATGTACAAATCCAAATAAAGAGTTTTTCAGGTAGGTCTATAACAAGATTATTACAGAAATTAAATAAACGAATCAAATTTAAAATTAAAAACGGCATAGTCGTTTGAATTAAATATACAATGATTATTATTAAAGCTACAGAAGATGTTTAGTCAAGAGCACTAAGGTCCTGGTTTAAAGTTTGATTAGAACATTTGTTAAAAACGGATTATACCACGGGGCTGTTGAATGCTTGATTCAGATTATTCGGATTATTTGACTATTTTTGACTTATTTGAATTTTTTTTTTTTTTTTGACAATTAATTTTGTTCATTAAACGCACAGAGGTAGTTCCAGGTCTGTTAACGGCATTACAGCATTACACCACTTTCATAAGTCCTTACAGCCTACAACAGCAAAAGAACCAAAGACCACAATGACAAAGCAAACAAATATGAATTTCTTTGTTTTCCCTACTTAATTATCTATTCTACGGAAATCACACAGACGCACGGAAACGTCACACGCAGAGAAACTTGTTTTAGAGATTTTCAGAGAGCATTTGATTGGACAAAATTGGTAGTGCAAAATGATAGAAGTGAAAGTAACTTAAGTTTGTATGGAAATATAGTAAAAGGAAAGGCAGTTGAGTGCTGGAAGGATGCAAATACAGACGTCAGACTTGGCATTTAATGCTCACTGACTATTATTAACCATAGCCAAGCTAGCTAGTACTGTGTGTGTGTACATTTGACGTAACATTACCACACGCTCAACACACAAAATAAATGCTTACTAATAAAAAAATAAAAGTAATTTTTAGGGGACTGAAATATTTCTGTCACTCTAATTAGACTGAGATTTAAGATATGCTATATAGCCCAAAGTATACTATGGTTTTGGCACAGATGCTTAGTGTAAAACTTCACTTTTAGCCATATATTCGCTAACTTTCCTAAGTTCTTCCCCTTGTGGGGATCCTTGCCGCCAAGTCTATACTCCTATGCGCCAGGAAGCTCCACATCCCACAATGCAACACAATTGTAACATCACAGGAGATCGCGCTTAAGTTACCCCCAACCCACACAACCCACACTTGCTATAACCAAATCGACCAGATAGCTAGTTTTCAGTCACATGGTTGGGCAAAACATCCATAGAACTGCATTACAGGCCTGTCAGTTTTCCATTCTGGGTTCACCTGCTCGCCTGTACATAGTATGCATCATCAGCAAGGTGCACACTAAACTTGGTCCCCCAGTACCGTCTTATGTCATTAGTATTATGTACAAACCTGGTAAAAATCACTGGTGGCCAATGGAGGAAAGCTATGTTTTGCCCTCCAGGTGTGTGACATCGTGTGAAAACTATACATAACATTGCCTGGTTATTTGGTGATAAATTGCTAAATAAAGTCACTGTATTCTCTGATGAGAGGGGGTGATAACGAGAGTGTCACACTTCTCTAATGTCACTGATCACGACATCAGTTCACGGCAAGGTAAGTGACGATCGACATGATTGGCTGCTTAGTTAGTAAAGTGTTGTCAAGTTTCATACCCCATAGTGCACTTACAATATGAGATGAAATTTACTTCACATGCACTGTACGCATACCCTAGTGTACATGTAAAAACCAAAGGGCTTTAAACCGAGACCCAGATCCAGAACAAGAATATCCCAAAAATGATTGAAAAATGAAAATGTCATCATTTACCCTCCCTTGTGTTTTATGGTATTTGTCAAAACGTATCTTTTTCTGTTCCATGAAAGGCAGTCAATGATGACAATTGTCATTTTTGGGTGAATTATTCCTTTAAATGGGACCTATAATGCCCCTTTTCACAAGATGTAATATAAGTCTCTGGTGTCCTAGAATGTGTCTGTGAAGTTTCAGCTCAAAATACCCCACAGATCATTTATTATAGCTTGTCAAATTTGCTCCTATTTGGGTGTGAGCAAAAACACGCCGTTTTTGTGTGTGTCCCTTTAAATGCAAATGAGCTGCTGCTCCTGGCCCCCTTTCTAGAAGAGGGCGGAGCTTTAAGAGCTCACGCTTCGGTTGGTCAACAACAACAAAGCTGGAGAATCTCACGCAGCCAAAATGAGGCTGTAACAGTGTTCAGACTTACATTGTTCAAACCGGAGTCGACACTGATGGAGAGACTCAGGAAGAAGTTACGTTTAGAATGAAACTGGACATTTCTGAATGGTTAGTGGATAAATTTATGTAGCTGCTGTGGAGTTGATTCAACTCATCGACTAGCATGTGTCGTCATGTTAATCTTTTGTGCAAATCCAGCATTTAATTGACCCTCGTTTGTGAAGCAGTCCGGCGTAAAATGATGGCATGATAACAACACTCTACTACAACAACTCTTCCTCTTCTCTAAAGCAGCCCAACATGGCCTCGCCCCCTTTTTTTTTTTAGGTTTTTTAGGTTTAGTGATGTCACTAACCCAGGAAGAAGCTCGTTGTAGTCTCTACCAGCCGTTTGTTGTAGTCCTTAAAAAGCGATTTCTGTAAAAGAAAATATCTCCCTTTGCATTGAACTTTGAGCGTCGTAACTTTGCAGATGTTGTTTATGCTCAAACAGCAACATTACACACTAACTAAAGTTAAAAAAGTGAAATCATAATCAACCACCCCTTTAAGTTTGAGACCTATGAGGTCTGAAGTCTAGTGAGGTCTCAAGACCAAGATCACAAGATCAAGACTCTCTGTTTTGGAATAAAGACGTCTTACTGTGTGAAATCACAACAGTGGAAAGTGACTCGTGCTGTGAGCATCTGTTTATTACACAAATAAGGACTTTGTGCCATGAAAACACATCGATAACATCATGATAACGAGATAAACACTGAGTATAAATATATAGCTTTGAACTACATGAGTCCCTCCTTACGTTACGACCTGTGGAGTAAATCTACGACAATAGAAATGTTCATCGCACAACGCCGACAGAGTTAAAAACAAGTGCAGATATCGTCTGCTAAGGCTGACGTCCCATTAACTGCTTTCAATCGTAAACTTCATTTACATAGTCGCTGGAGAATCAGGTGGTGCCATGCATACTAATCCAGTCACTTACAATTGTTTATGCTACAACAGTTAGTAGGTGTGTCATCACCCATCAAAAAGGAGTCGATTCAAGTTAGCTAGTGAGACGCCACGGCAGAAGACAGGGAATACAAACAGTGTCCATTCACAACACAAACATTTGAGGAAGACATGAAGAACATCCACTCCATGATGATGAAAAGTTCAATATAGTTCCCGTCACTTCATAGTTGATGTCTGCATGACAATTCTAATACTTTCATGGTTTTCTGGTTTTAAATCAGTCTGAGATGAGATGTCCGTAACACTGGGATGATAATAGTTTCACACAATGGCTCCTCTGACATGTCATACTGTAGTCTCAGATACGGCCCCTGTGCTGAAGGTTTGGGTTCCTATAGAGCAGGAGTTTAAACACTGTTGAGAAGCAGCACTGCTGGTGGGTTGGAAGTCACAGTGAAACGAGTGTCTGTGTCATCTGCACTTTGGAGAGATAAACTGCGCAGGCTCTTCTCCAGGTGGGAGCTTTTCTGACTGCTGATGCTGTTCGTACCTCCAGGTTTAACTTCTGCGCCCTCTGCTCTCTCACCTGTTAGAAAACACAATGAACTGTTGAGAATCTGTTCAGTTATTCAGAACAAATGAATGTTGGCTAATGTCAGAAACTGTATCTGAAATTGAAAGAATTTCCCAGGTTCAATACAAGTAAAGGCATATTTTTTTTTGCATTTCCTTCAGCCTAAGACTTGTTCATTTCACTTTTAGTGTGCAAGGGCCTTTACATCTGCCAAAAATATAACTTTTTTTTTGTTATTATAAAAGTAGACAAAGTAACGCAAAAGTAACATAACATTACTTTCCATTAAAAGTAACAAAGGAAATTAGTTACTGTAGCCCCTCCAGACTGAACCAACCGCTTTAAGCAGGACTCGAACCCGGGTCCGTCTGCATGGGAGTTAAGGAGGAGTGAGGTTTACACGCACAGCTCTTACTAGCCTATGTGTGTTACTTTGAGTAATGAACCATTGTAACACATTACTTGTAAAAGTAACTATCTTCAACACTGCTTGTAAAATTATATTTAACTTGTTTGCATCTTATGGCTTTAATATTGAAACAGTAAGTATTTTATTGTTTACAGATTGATCCCATTTACTTTAATGGTAAGGGCCTCACTGATTTTTGCTCTTTTTTTAACCCTTGTAAGCTATTTGTTTGGGATGTACACTGGGGTGGGGGCTCCAGAAACCCCAGACAATAAAATGTGATTTTGTAACAAAATTTTTTTTTAAAAACAAATGTAATTTTACTTACTTTATTAATGTTTTTGCAGTTACATTTGTGCAGTTTTGTGAGGATTTATGGCATGTTTTAAATTTATATAAATAAATTGATAAATATATATTTTTTTAAAATTCAAAATAACAATTTATGTTAAATTCATTTTAAAAAAAGACCCACATTTCTAACTTTCATGCATGGAGATAACATGGACCATTTGCCATGGTTTAGTGTTAAGATTTTTGACATATTTTGGAAAATATAGTTTTAAAAGTAAAAAATTATCACTTTAACCAGTAGCTTTGGCTGCAGAGCTCCACTATCTGCAAAGTTATGATGCTCAAAGTTCAATGCAAAGGGAGATATTTTCTTTTAAAGAATTCTTTGTTTAAGGACTACAACAAATGGCTGGTAGGAACTACAACAAGCCTCTTCCCGGGTTAGTGACATCACTAACCCTAAAATTTACATAAACCCCGCCCCTGAGAACACACAACAAAGGGGGTGAGGCCATGTTGGGCTGCTTTAGAGAAGAGGAAGAGTTGTTGTAGTAGAGTGTTGTTATCATGCCGTCATTTTACGCCGAACTGCTTCACAAACGAGGGTCAATTCAACGCTGGATTTGCACAAAAGATTAACATGACGGCACATGCTAAAAGTTGTAACTTCTTCCTGAGTCTCTCCATCAGTGTCGACTCCGGTTTGAACAATGTAAGGCTGAACACCGTTACTGACAATCCTCATTTTGGCTGCGTGAGATTCTCCTGCTTTGTTGTTGTTAAGCAATCGAAGCGTGAGCTGTTAAAGCTCCACCCTCTTCTGGAAAGAGGACCGGGAGCAGCAGCTAATTTGCATTTAAAGGGACACACACAAAAATGGCGTGTTTTTGCTCACACCCAAAAAATAGGGGCAAATTTGACAAGCTATAATAAATGATCTGTGGGGTATTTTGAACTGAAACTTCACAGACTCATTCTGGGACACAAGAGACTTATATTACATCTTGTAAAAGGGTCATAATAGGTCCGCTTTAATGTTTGTGGATAATCACCATTATGCTAGAAATGCTGTCGATTGAGCTTAACTTGTATTGAACACGAAATAATTTCTTAACACTCATCAAATGTAAGTAAAATTGGCATTGACAAGTAAACTAAACTTGATGTGAGTCGGTTCTCATCGTCCTCATGGTTCAAGGATTTTTGGTTCTCACCTCTTTCCTGTTCACAGTCTGGAGACGAGGCCCCGCTGCATTCACTGCGAGGGCCCAACACTGGAGACACCTGCTCGAAGCCCTCCAGAGACCCCGAGCCCGGCAGTTGAAGCAAGTCAGGAGCGGCAGAGAGGGACGGTGGGGGTGAGGAGGAAGAGGAAGGATACGGGCAGGAGGACGAGAGCAGGGGATACGGGGAGGAAGAGGAGGGGAACGGACAGGGCAGGTCTAGAGGTGCAGACGTGGAGCTCAGGCTGCAGGTGGACCGTGTCTCGGGATCGTCTTCTGATGTTGTGCCGTTGCAGCTATCCTCGAAACTCACAGACATCACTGTAGAACAAACACAGGTTTGAGTTGACATCAGTGTATTGAATATTCTCAAGCTTGCTTCCCAATCTAGTTGTCTAATAAACCTGGAATTGTATATTTAAAATATTTTTGGTTTTATTGGAATAGGTAACAAAATATCATATACCATTTCAAATCTAATAAACGCATATTTGTGAAATGTTTTGGTTTCTTTTCAGTACTGCTGTATTTATTACAAACTGAATCAAATCTGTCTGCGCATTATGTATGATCTCACTTACTCGATATGCCGTCAGACTCCATTTTGAAGTTGGCGATGTCGTCTGTGGCGGCCCCGTCATCTTCAGCTCCCACCCCTCGGCCCCGGGGCCCCATGGCAGAGAGTCGGCGGCGTGCGTGGATCTCATCTGAGATGGTCTCCAGGTTCCGAAGGGCCGTCCGGTACTCGGCTTTGGCATGGGTCAGTTTAGTCTGACGCTCATCGACCCGTCTCTTCAGTTGCTGTATGGGAGATGGAGGACAAGGTAAAGCGGAGAACAGGTCACATATGTTTATAATCAAAATCAGATAAAATCTACATGTTAGTTTGTGTTTCTAAAAGGAATATTCTTGAATTACTAAAAACATGCAAACATTGACTAAAGAAAATGTCTAAAGAAAATGAAGGCTACTTTTGGATCATTAAAATTTTGTCATTGTGACATTATTTTAATGACCAATTAGAGCATTTCCCGCCAAATTCTCATTACTGTAATGTGCCTAGAATTTGTATGTATGTATGTATGTATTTATTTATTTAAATGTATTATTTGTTTATTTCCATTATAATGGTGATTCTCCTGAGATTCTCATTACTGTATTACATACTGTATTTTTAAATAAAATATGTAATATATTAAAACACATAATATTTTAAAATTATATATTTAAATATAATGAAAAAAAATGGTAAAATATTGTTTTAATTTATAATTATATTAACATTTAATTGAAGTATTCTCATTATTGTAGTGCACTTGTATGTTTTAAAAAAAATATTTATTTATTTATTTAATGTAATTCCCATTATTCTTAATGGTGGTTCTCCTGAGATTCCCATTACTTATTTTTAAATATTTGAAAAATATTATCTTTAATTTATATTCACAATTATTTGTAGTAGTTTAAAAAATAATACAAAAATTACTGTAATACAATGATTTATATACATCAACATAAATTAAATTCAGTACAGCAAAAACTACATTGATGTATAAATTTACAATTTAAATTCTGAATTTAAATAATTTCTGGATATATAAAATTAAAAATTATTTTATTTACGTTACAGTAATTAGGGGTGAAATAAGTACTTATTTGACATGAAAAGCACAAAAAAAAAAACTAGCCTTCATTTTCTTTAAATAAAATATAAAATAAAATATAAATAAATATGAAAATAAATAAATAAATATAAATATATTTATATAAAAAAGTAATCTTTCATTTTTGGATGAAAAGTTCTTAAAATATTATTTTGTGCAAAATAAAAACTGACATACCTCGAGCTGCAGATAGTACTTCGCCTTTAATTCAAAGTACGGCCTGCAGAGGGAGAGAAAGAGAACGATTTGGACAGAGTGAGTCTCAGAGCCGGTTTCCATAGCAACAACAGAGCTCTGTGAAAGAATCGGCACATTCCACCAGCAGAACACATCTGGAACACATTAGAGACGCCTTACACTGAACTACACTCCCATCCACAACCCAGCGACAGCAGAGGCCCGGGGTGGGGCAGACAAACAGAAAGACACACTCTACTGAAAGACTTTTGGTCATTTACATGTGAGAGGAAATATTTTGTGGGTTTTCTGAAGGAAACATAATTTTATTTCCAAATATTGACATGTGTGAAATGAATTCTTATAATGTAGGGCCTGCAGAACCCGTGCATGCAGAACTCGTTTCAGCAAGATTTTAAGGTGTCTCCCTCCTCTTTATGTCCATTGCGACATAAACACTTCGATTTGTTTTCGATTTTTCTTTGCATTGCAATGCACTGTATGTCATCGTATTCATTATGTGGACTTCTACATTTTTGTTACCATTTTGACATCAAGACAGAAAGAAAAATATAATTTCAGTGTAAATACACTAAGTTTTGGGTCTGTAAGATTTTTTATGTTTTTTAAATAAGTTAAACATTTCTGATTATTATCAATGTTGAAAACCGTCATGCTGCTTCGTATTTGTATGGAAACTGTGATACATTTCTTTTAGGATTATTTAATGTTCAAAAGAACAGCATTTATTTGAAAAATTAAAAATCTTTTGTGATATTATAAATGTCTTAATTGTCACTTTTGATCAATTTAATGCATCCCTGATAAAAGTAGTAATTTCTTAAAAAAAAAAAAATCTTACTGACCCCAAACTTTATGAGCGGTAGTGTATGTTTATCAAAAACACCGACTGATGGATGGAAGGATGGATGGAAGGAAGGAAGGGTGGGTGGGTCAATAGATGGATGGATAGATGGATGGATGGATGGATGGATGATAGACGGAGGGAAGGATGGATGGATGGATGGATGGATGGATGGAAGGGTGGGTGGGTCAATGGATGGATGGATGGATGGATGATAGACGGAGGGAAGGATAGATGGGCAGAGGGATGGAAGGGTGGGTGGGTGGGTCAATAGATGGATAGATGGATGGATGGATGGATGGATGGATGGATGGATGGATGGATGGATAGACGGAAGGAAGGATGGGAGGATGGATGGATGGATGGAAGGGTGGGTGGGTGGGTCAATGGATGGATGGATGGATGGAAGCGTGGGTGGGTCAATAGATGGATGGATGGAAGGGTGGGTCAATAGATGGATGGATGGATGGATGGATGATAGACGGAGGGAAGGATGGATGGGCAGAGGGATGGATGGATGGATGGAAGGGTGGGTGGGTGGGTCAATAGATGGATAGATGGATGGATGGATGGATGGATAGACGGAAGGAAGGATGGATGGATGGATGGATGGATGGAAGGGTGGGTGGGTCAATAGATGGATGGATGGATGGATGGATGGATGGATGGATGGATGGATAGACAGATGGATGATAGATAGATTGAGTGGGTGGATAGACGGACGGACAAATGGAGGGAGGGGTGTATGGATGAATGATGGATGAATGAATGAATGAATGAATGAATGAATGGATGGATAGATGAATGGAAAGGTGGGTGGGTGGGTCAATGGATAGATGGATGGATGGAAGGGTGGGTGGGTCAATAGATAGATGGATGGATGGATGGATGGATGGATAGATTGAGTGGGTGGACAGACAGACAGACAGACAGACAAATGGATGAATTGAATGAATGAATGAATGAATGAATGGATGGATAGATGGATGATAGATGGATGGAAAGGTGGGTGGGTCAATAGATGGATGGATGGATGGATGGATGAATGGATAGACGGATGGATGGATAAATTGAGTGGGTGGATAGACGGACAGACGGATGGAGGGAGGGGTGGATGAATGAATAAATAGATGTACCGATGGATGGAAGAGTGGGTGGGTCAATAGATGGATGATGGATGGATGATGGATGGATGGCTGGGTGGGTGGATAGACGGACGGATGGATGGATGGATGAATGGATTGAGTGGGTGGGTGGATAGACGGACGGACGGATAGACAGAAGGATGGGTGGATGGGTGGATGGATGTCCTCTGACCTGGACTTGTTGATGGTGCGTTTGAGCTTCTTCTCCAGTTGTCTCATGTGGCTGATGGCGGCGTTGTATTTGGTCGCCGTTTCTCTGTGCTCGATTTCACTACGGGTCCTGCTTTGCTCCGCCTCCATCACCTGGAAGAGCCAATCAAAGCAGTTCAGATGGAATTAACTGCATAGCACAGAACAGTAAACTGTGGTCTACAGCTAAAGGAACTGATCTATAGTATGTTTATGGTCAGTGGTCTCGCGTCTCTCACCCTCTGGGTGGCGTGGTTGAGCATCTCCTGCCAGGCCGAGTCAAACTGCCTGCTGTCCTCCTCTAACAGACGCTCCTCAGCCAGAGCGATGGTCTCCTTCGCCGCCCGGAGGATCTCGATGGCTCGCTGATACTCCTGTGTGGCTCTCTGAGCTTCTACCTGAGCCTGTAAGACACGAGAGAGAGACTCGGTTATGACTTCAACACCACTCACAGTTGGTATAAACACAATCCGGTATAATTTGCTGAAGTGAACCTCTGCTGCGGAA
The DNA here is from genome assembly GCA_037101425.1 of Elopichthys bambusa. Classification (NCBI taxonomy): domain Eukaryota; kingdom Metazoa; phylum Chordata; class Actinopteri; order Cypriniformes; family Xenocyprididae; genus Elopichthys; species Elopichthys bambusa. The sequence goes on from CM074448.1 coordinate 28,775,824, forward strand.
GCATAATTTGCAGACTAATATATAATTCATGTCTAAGCAGAAACTGCTTTCAGCGAGCAGCTCACATTCTTCATCTCTTGCAACGCATGCGCAGCGGACAGATTCAAGCGTGCACATGTTGTTACGTAAAAAGATGATGACACATCCTTAGTGTTACCAAGATACAGTTGTAAACAGCTGATGTCAATACTCACTCATTTGTATTGATGACGCAAATGTACCACAATTCAGTTCCAAGTAGTACAATGTGAGATATTTCTACTTATGAAAGAATTACAATGTGATTTAAGAGTGTTTAAGTGAATAAGATTGGTAACACTTTACATTTGTTAACATTAGTTACTGTAAACTGTTACCACACAATCTAATCTTTAGTTTTCTTTTAATGTCCTCTCAATGAACCATAAAGCTTTATCAGTGACAGTCACAGCATTAGTCGCTCAGCTTTAATAGATCACATGACCAGGCTCTGTCTCTCTGTGGGATGAGCCTCTCATTCACAGACGATCCCTCTTACATGAGGAAGAATTCTTAAAGAAAACTAGTACAGCTTGAGACAAGAAGCTGATGTATTTTTCATAAAGCTCAATCATCTCACCCTCTCAGTCTGTGCAGACAGACAGCAGATTAGTTGAAATCCATGAGGATTTTCTCAGTTATAAACAAACTCAGATCTTGAAGGAATGTTTTAGGTTCAATACAAGTTAATCACAGATGTGGTCTATAGAGTTTAGCACAAAACAATTTGAACTCAGATTATAAAACTGTGTTTGCAGTAACGAACTTAAAATCTATAAGGTTTAAAAGCAGCTTGTGCTTTTGTTTATTGCTTACATATAAATTCTGTTGTGCAAAAATGTATTATTTGAGCTGTAAATTCTGTAGGCAAATACATTTCTAGCTATGTGTTTATGATCTGTTTGCATTATGATAACAGTCTATTTCTTATATCCTTCACTCTTAAAAATAAAGGGGGTTTTCACAGTGATGTAACAGAAAAAACATTTTTGTTTCCCCAAAACCTCTCAGTGAAAAGTTCTAAAAAGAACCTTTTTGTTTCTTAGTATGAAAAACATTTTAAAATTCTAAAGAAGCTTTCGTGGAATGGAAAGATTCCATGGATATTGAAGATTCTTCCTGGAACCATCAATGCCGGTAAAGAACCTTTATTTTTAAGAGTGTTGTACAAAGAGTAATCAAGTCTTTACTGTCATGACGGGAGATTAAAAAACTGTATATAACTTTACACAGACCAGGATATAAGCAAATTTATCAATATTTAATATTTTTCTTTATTTCTTGCTTGCTTTCTTTATCTGTGTCACAGTCCATTAAAAATCACAGTGGCTTGGTCAGCTCTGTGTGAACGTCGTTGTATTTCTGTTTTAGCATGGAAGAATACAGAATGCTAAGTGAAGGGTACAGGTAGAGAGAGAGACGTAGTGCGCTTCTCCAGACAGATGACTCACACACTCAGACGTCACTTTGCACCGGCGAGATAAAGGGCACACTTGGTTTTCTCGGGTTCACGAGTATGTTGGGTAATGCGTCATGTCAGACGTGTTCAGAACTGACCTTTCTGATCATTGTTCAAAACTGGCCATTCAACATTATGAAACAATGCATGTACAGCACTAACAATGGCTCCATTTAGGCTGCTGCTAATGTAAGGATGTGATGGCATGTCTGCGTGGGCAAACGCTGGACACCGAATCTGAATCAGTACACTGATACATCAGCCAGACTGATAATTGAATTTGCATTGGCTTCTCAGAGGGTGTTTTTAGTGATTTTTTTGAAATAGCAAAAGTGTTTGTTTGATTTTAGCTTATTTGTTAATATTAAACTGTATTATATTAAATTAATACACTAGCATTTTGGGGTCAGTAAGATTTTTGCTACATTTATTTAAGTAAAAACAGTACTATTGTGAAATATTATTATAATGTAAAATATCTGTTTTCTATTTTAGATGTAATTTATTCCTGTGATCAAAGCTGAATTTTCAGCATCATTACTCCAGTCTTCGGTGTCACATGATCCTTCAGAAATCATTCTAATATGCTGATTTGCTGCTCAAGAAACATTTCTGTGCTGCTTTATGTTTTTGTGGAAACCATGATACATTTGATAAACAGAAAGTTCAAAAGAACAGCATTTATTTAAAATAGAAATCTTTTGTAACCCTATAAATGTCTTTACTGTCACTTTTGATTAATTGAATGCATCATTGCTGAATAAAAGTATTAATTTCATACCAAAAATCTTTTGAAGAGTGTATATTATTATACTCTTTATATTAGCCGTTGTGGCTATTACAAAATCCATGACTCAATCAACACCCAGTTGTGCATCACATTACCACAGAGTAAACCAAAATGGCAGCCTACACTAGAGATGATGCATTTCTGCTAATCTGTCAACAGTTCATTGTGTGTCGCTCATAATACTGTGATTTTGACTGAGCTTCTCTGTCACAAAGAGCTAGTGTCAGCCCGGCAGGGTCTGGAGAAATGACAGCTATAAAGCCGTCACTGTTGTTGATCTGTCCAGCCTTCAGTGTCACATGATCCTTCAGAAATCAATGTAATATGCTGATTTGCTGCTCAAGAAACATTTCTGATTTTGTCAGAGTAGAAAATAGTTGTGCCTATGGAGAGCAGTTCTGCTCTGACAGACGCAAGACTAGTGTGTGTTAGAAATCAGGAATGGTGAGAGAACATTGTGCTTGCTTGGTACGTTTTTCACCTTCAAACCAAACTTGGGTCTTCAGTCGACAAAGTTTAAATCCTGTCTGGTTAGCACGCTGCGGAGCTTTACGTGTTAGCTCACTAGGCCTAGAGTATTTAGTGGCTGTTTGAACATATCCGACCATATGAGCGTTTACACAACGAAAGCAATCAATTTTTAGAAGTGGTCGAAAGTGGACAAGCTCAAAACGTTTTAGACCCCGTTTACACCTTTATTTAGCGTCGTCCACTTGTGACTGGATTGACGAAAATGCTTCTTAATACCAGGTGTAAACAGGGCCATTGCCGACACAAGCCTTTAGACACTTTCACTCATAAGGTCAAGGTTAAGGTCAGGTGAAGCTGAGCTCTGTAAACACTGTAATGACAGATTAGAGTTACGTCAAAAAAGGTTCGCACTTGCTGTGGAGCTTTTAAGGTCAAAATCACGCACACTCGCTCATCTGCCTGTCTGTTCACACACACTTGCTATGTTCTGTGTGTCTGGACTGAGAAATGCACTGTCTGGTTTTTATTTTAGTTTCTTATACTGTTCATTTTTCCTGGTAATGTGTTTGACAGGCAGCACAAGTATCTGATTTTTTCTGGTTTGCTGACCCATTTTCTTCACAAACTCAGTCAGGCATGATGGATTTTTCATGAGCAGCGTTCGCTCTCATGTTCAATTAACATTTAATGACCTCAGTATGATCTGAAGATGCAGAATCACCTCGACACACCCTAAACTCTGTCTAACCTACTAAAAACTGTGACCCACTTCTTCTCGCTTTGACAAAGCAAGTTCATCCACCCAAAGAAATGGAGAAAACAAGCCACTTTACTGATACAATAACTCTTCTTTAAATGCAGAAAACTTCCTCATGTTTTTATTAGCATTCGTCAAATGCAGAAGTATGTTTACATGTTTACTTTACTGTAAATAATCTACAAACTTCCTGCTGCTGCTTTTAGCATGATCACACAGTTTAATCAACTTCCCTTCATGCAAACACATATGAATATCTTTCATGCACGAGTCAGACTGTCGATCTCCCAGCGTCCATTAAGCAAACCAGTGGAATTCCACAACCTCATTCAAAATGAGACAAAGACGGCTGTTTTCCATCTGCACAGATCCGCAGGGCTCAGAGTAAACAATCCGGCTCTTTCTTCATGACTCTCCATGATTTATGCAGTCCAAGCTCCCTCTCTTTCTCTCTATCTGTTCATTCATTTGCCATAAAATTAATATTTTCTTGCTTTTGCAGAAAAATATGGTGCCCTGAAGTGCAAAAGAAAAAAATCATAGCATAGTTTACTATTAACTATTTGCATCTATTCAAATTTATATAAATCATATTTTTATAATGCATTTATTTATATGGCCTAGAATCAGAATAAATATTTTTTAAGAAAAAATTTATTACGTTTTTGGGCCCTATCATACACCCGGCGCCAGGCGCAACGCAAGTGTTTTTTGCTAGCCTCACCCCGACGCAGTTATCATTTTCACGTCCAGCGTTCAGGCGCATTGTTGGCGTGTTGCTAATTTGAGGCTACTGAACTTCTTCCGTCATTCAGCAAAAGTGGATTCGGACACAGCCTAAGTGCTCCTGCACCATACAGATCGTTAAAATAGGGCCCAAAAATTTTGAACACGGCTAGCTGTGGAACAAATAATATTTAGTTAGTTCAAATGTGTGAAAATTAAACAAACTGGATTCATTGACGACTAATATATAAACCTGGTTATTGTGTATCATTCAGTTTATTAGTATTATTACAAAAAATCCTACTGTTTATGTATGACTGACAAGTTTGTTAGTTAATGTTAAAACTGTTTACTAAATGTTGAATTGAAGCCTGAATATTTGTGTGGAAAACAGGAAGTTCAGCATTTCCAGTGGAACACTAGTTCACTGAATACTACATTGTATCCTGCATGCTGCCTAGTATTTTTTTTAAATTGCATGTGATGCAGTGTGCAAAAATAAATAGTAGTATACTACAAATGTTGTCATATGACCTCAATTCAGTTATCATCTCAGAAATAACAGCTATTATATTTCATTTTATCCAGTTTTAATAAATGCATAGACAAATCAAATATTGAGTCCAGGAAAAGATATTTAAAAAGCCTGATATTTGATTCATTCATCACGCTGTAAATACAAGGTGAAGTCAAGTGCAATGCATTATCTGATACAATATTCCTTGCAGTGAGCTGTTTTATACACAATGGTCATCCAGGTATTCCATAAATACAGAAAATGTGCACATTTGCACTCTATACATAATGCATACTGAACAAACATTATGAGTAAAATTAGTTGGTTGATAGTAATAAGATTTATCCATAGGTATTTGTACAATTTGCAGCAAATGTAGCATGTCGTGTGTCATTACTATGCACAGTATACTGCAGAAACAGTATGAGTAGTATGCCATTTTGAACACAACCAATGTGAGCAGAAACTCAGAGATTTTTGAATATTTTAATGGCCAACTAAGCAATGAACTAAAATAGTTCTACATTTGCATATGAGATGCTGCAGCAGCAGTAGCAAATCAAATGCAGTCTCAGTCTGGACCACACCTTCATGTACTGTCTGTTCAAATGACCTTGATTTGTCCGTGATAGTGTGTGTGTTAAAACCTCTGCTCATCTCTAATCAACACCCAGACTCACACGCTGTGAAGGGACATGAGGTGTGAGGTCAGCTGACACGTGCTGGAGTCATCTGTCATTCATGTCTGATGCCTGCTGCTCACGTGCCGCAGGACAGAACAGATGCCAGCAGAATGAGAGGTGAGAGACGCGCCAGAACACACTGAACACAGGGAACTGTTCAAAGACACACCCATCTGTCTAACTATCTATCTATCTATCTGCTCAGCTGTAGGTCAGTGGATGTGTGATCGTGTACTGTGTTCTGATTGGCTGTAAAGTGGGCGTTGGCACTCTGACTGAGAGACAGCTGGCACTGCCAGTCTTAGCTGTGTGTCTCACCTACTGACACAGACAGATCGTGGTGGTCTTTTAAAGTGATGACAGGACAGTTACACATGACCACCTTCATTTTATTACCAGTGGAGACAAATGTACACACACACACACACACACACACACACACTGACTTCAGCTGTACACAGTTCAAACAAACTGATATAATGCATATTAAGATTAAATCAAGCCACTAAATCACATTAGCTAATATTCATAACTGTGTGTGTGTGCTGAATTATTATGCATCACTGTGAGATTCCTTTGATATATCGTTCACAATAAGACAGTTCATGCGTTGAGGCTGACTTACAGACGTCTCACAGACACACGTTTAATGACTTGTTACTTACGATCTATGTTTGCTTCAGCTTAAATACATCAGGTTTTATCAGGAGCTTTAAAAAGATTAGCTGACGATGTCTTTTTCTTGGCGGCACTTTACTCACTCATGACTAATGTCAGATCGTTTTGTTTTAATGCGTTTAAAAATAGACTGAGAATATGAGGGAGTGACTGGATCTTCTGTCTTTCTGAAGGCTTCTCACAGCTTTCTCGTGAGAGTCAATCTCTTCATCACTTCAGTTGAGAATAAATGAGTTTATCTAATGAGAAGTCTGAAAGCGCGCTGCAAACTGCTATAGTGAACACTAAACAGCCGTTTAAATGTTGCACAGCAAGCTCATTGGCTGCATATGCGACACTAACCAATCAGCTTGCCATGTATAACTTGGTATGGTAAAAGTCTGGGTCAGATCATTTATTTAAAGAAATTAATACTTTTATTCATCAAGGATGCATTAAATCGATCAAAAGTGACAGTAAAATATTACAAAAGACTGATTCTATTTCAAATAAATGCTGTTCTTTTGAACTTTCTGTTCATCAAAGAATCCTGAAAGGAAAATGTATAACGGTTTGAAGCAAATATAAAGCAACACAACTTTAATTTTCATCATTAATAATAAAATTAGAAATGTTTCAGTAAATCAGCATATTAGAATGATTTCTGAAGGATCATGTGACACTGAAGCCTGGAGTAATGATGCTGAAAATTCAGCTTTGATCACAGGAATAAATTATATTTTAACATATTCACATAGAAAACAGGTATTTAAAGTGTAATGATATTTCACAGTATTGCTGTTTTTACTGTATTTTTGACCAAATAAATGATCTTAAATTATTTTAATATAAATAAAAAATCTTCGAGCCCAAACATTTGAATATACACTGTATATCTATGATCATAAACACACTGCACCTCTGTTTGGTTTTGACTGTGTTATAATTGCATTAGAGCCAGAAGCTGAGCTGAACTCTCACTAAAGTCACCTCTTGGATATAAAAAGCTCTTTTATGACTGTTTGAGAGCGACATCTGTGCTGATTTATCACTGTCACAAGGTGATAATATGGAGAATTTCATGGCTGAAAGCAGCAGGGATCTCAAATCCATTCTCACACACATTCACATGACACTAACGACCAGGGTTGCCAGGTTTTCACAACAAAACCCACCCAATTGCTGCTCAAAACTAGCCCAGTTGTGATCTGGGGGATAAAATCCGCATTCCTGCTAAAATTTGCACAAAAAAAAATCATGTTATTTGGGGCCGCTTCAACCCGCGGACATGAAAAACAAGCTGAGGCAAGAGTGTTAAAGTAGCCCAATTCCGCAGACTTGACAACACTGCTAACGGCAGATGCTTGTTCATATTAAAAACTACATTTTGGTTGCAATAACAGTCACTATGCTAAGGTGTTGTGGGTAGTTGCTAAGATGTTCTGAGAAGAAGAGGCTTTTCATGCACTTAGACACATTAGAAGGACGTCATGTTCAGTCTTCTCTCCTTAGCTGTTTCTATCTATAGGAAATGCCAAGGCCTGTTTGCAAACAAATTAGCCTGCGTCTGTACGCTGGACTGTAGGTCATTCATTATTGAGAAGCTGACAGCGCAGGCTGTGTTTGGGGCTGGAAGGTGGTCATGTGATTATGAGAAGTTAAACTGGGGCAAACATGTTTTTCTTAAAAACTCGTCCTCTGAAAATTATTCTTTCAGAGAAGATCTAAATCGTGAACATGTCTAAAAAAACAAAAACATTATTGCCGTAAAATATAAAAGCAAAAATCATTGCAATAATCATGATTTTGTATCACAAGCATAGAATTTATGAATATTTTTAATATATTGTCCAGCTCTAGATATGCTATGGTAATTTCAGCATAGTTTACTTTGCACATAGATTCATAGTTTATCCAATTTTATACATACTGGTACAGTAATATTATGTAAACCAAAGTCATGCCAGGTTTTCTAGTGAACACCCACTGAACCGGGTCATCGGCTGTTTCCTGCTGTTCCGACAGGCCTCTATGGCAACAGCCAAACCTTCGTTGCATAATTCTGCTTTCCTTTTCACAGTAGTGAACAACTGTATTCCTTAAAGCTCTAGATGTGTTTTTCCTAATCATTCATTCCAGATTCCAGAAGATTCCAAACCATGCAAAACAAAACAAATATCTCACCTGGCGAGCCGCCCTCCTGGCCTCCCAGTACGGTTTTGAGTCTTCTACGGCTTTACCGATCTTCTTGACCTGCTCATCCAGCTTGACTGTGGCCTCCATTAGGACAGCGCGAAACTTCTGCCGGGAATCCTGCAGAACAGAGAAAAATAACAGACATGTTGATGGTGAGTGAATCTGGTCTGTGGCACTCAATCTCAATATTCAAATGGCACAAACCTCACAAATCTGTCATATTCAGTGGGTATCTCTTCATTAAAACCACTAGGAACTTAACACAACTTTGTTTCCTGATAAAGTACATTCACACTCCTGAAAACTGAATAAAGCTAGCAAATCAGATTGATTTTTTTTGTGTGTGTGTGTAATATGCATCAGTGAACTAGTCTAAGGTCTATCAGTGCTGTCTAAGGTTGAATTGACTCCCTGGACATCACAGTATATTCGGATCTTTAGCTCTATGAACTACTGAATTCTTGTCTTTGTGTTTACAGGTATACTGAAGTGTGAATTACAGTACATGCAGTCTGTGAATCATGAATAAATCTCAGTGCACTGAAAGGCTCATCATATCCAAGCAACATGCACTGTACGCTCAGGAATCTCTCTGAATTATGTGCGTCCATCTTTCAGTTTCACAGTAATGAAATGCTTCAATAATCAGCCTTTTGTTGCTCCCTGAAAAGCGCTGCTTCAGCTAACTCAATTCAGCATTTAACCCAGTTAAGAAGGAATCTACACCCTGCTTTCTAGACAGAAAACTCCCCCCTCAGCAGAAAGAAACAATCACGTTTGTTGCATAAGATGAGCAGCGGGGCAGTGAGTTTGAATCGTGCATGTGTGTGTATATCGTGTCCAGTTCTGCCGGGTCATGAATCTGTTATAAAGTGGGTTTGGTCGCTCAAATGATATATTTAAAAACACTGACATCTACATCCTTCCACACAGGACCTCAGTGACAAAAGACACGTCAGAGGGATTTAGACTTCCTCTGACAGAATGACACTTCCTGGTTCGTTGTGGTGATTAACCACAGGCCAAATTCAGTGAAACACAGAGAACTGTGAGTATTCGTCATTAAAAAAAAAAAAAAATGAGGATGAGGAACAAATAGTCATGAATCTGAAATAAGACTAATAGAGGACTTATAGGTAAAACTTTACAATAAGGTTCATTACTTAACATTAGTTAACTGCATTAGTTAACATGAACTTCTGCAGCATTTATTAATCTTTGTTAATGTTAAATTCAACATTTACTAATATATTAATAAAATCAAATGCTGTATTAGTTTATGCACGGCTGGATTTTATTTAACTAACATGAACTAACCATGAGCAATACATTTGTTACAGTATTTATTAATTGTTGTTAATGTTAATTTTAACAAATGAAACCTTATTATAAAGTGTTATCGACTTATAAATGTCTGAATTCTACAGTGTTATTATTATTAACTAAAACTATTTTTAAAAAATTGTTAATTGATATAAAGCTAAAATAAAATCAAATATAAATATTAGATGAAAAACAAACTAAACAAAAGTTAGAAATGCTTTACTACATAACAAAACTACTGAAAATGAAACTCAAATTAAAATGAAAACTAAAAATAACAATAACAGCTAACTGAAAATATGAATAAAACTATAATAGTATAGAAAAATACTAAAATAACACTGATTCTACATAAGTTATGTTTTTACTAAAGAAGCTCTGGTAATCACATATACAGATATATAAAGCCAATTTTACAGTAATTCTTACACTGTAAAAAAAGAATTGTTGGTTTAACTTAAAAAAGTAAGTTCATTGAAATTAAAAATTTGAGTTAATACAATGAAGGCGATTGGTCTAATCAACAGAAACTCAAAATATTATGTTATCTGAACCACATTAATCTGAGTTGATTTGACAAAAGAGAAAATGTGATAACAAATCATGAAAATATATTTTTTTACAGTACTGGGGAAAGTTACTTTTAAAAGTAATACGTTACAATATTGCGTTACTCTCTAGAAAAGTAACTAATTGCGTTAGTTACTTTTTATGGAAAGTAATGCATTATGTTACTTTTTGTCACCTGAGCTGGGCTTGCATGCTTTTTAATAACAAAAAAAAAAAACATGCAAGCAAAGACATTGGTTATTAAAGTGAGATTAAATACATAAAGTATGTTTGTATAATTTAACATATTTAATTAATTATTGCAGATTTTCACTGTTTTTATTCATTTTGAGGAATACCAAATCCGAACAGAAGAGCTGACAGTCAATACATGGAAAAACAAAGTTACTTGTGTTACTTATTTGTAAAAGTAACTCATAATTTGTTGTAACTTTAAAAGCGTTTCTTTACTAGTTACTTGAAAAAAGTAATCCGATTACTTAACTCGCGTAATGCGTTACTCCTAACACTGATCCTTACATAGATTACGACTGCATTTTGCTTATTACTTCTTACACTAACAAAACGTTTTTTGGTAGTACCATGGTATTATTTTAAATACTTCAGACTACCATGTTATTGCCATCTGACACCTTGCCTTTACCATGGTACCAGCACATTATTTTTGTAAGGGTACATACTGTATGCTGTATTCAAAAAGGAAATCATAAATCAGCTGAAACAAAATATGGAAATGCATATTTCTTGTGCCAGTTTAGCAACTGGCAATTTACTACTGTTTGTGTGTCCTTTTGTGTTCCACAGAAGAAAGTCAGTCATGGGTTTGGAATGGAATGAGGCTCAGTACATTTTCCTAAACTACTCCTTTAGCGGTTGAGGCTTGTGGCTTTCAGAGCAGGAATTCCAGACTCGGATAGGAGTGATTTCCTTTGTCTGCTCAGCAGTGTCAGTCACAGGAAAGAAACTTTCCATTGGTCAGTGCCGGAAGGGGGAGGGTGCTGAGCGTTTAGACATGTCTTTGGAATTGCGCCTGCAACATTTTCAGCAAAAACAGTGACAGCAGAAAGCAGGCCATGTGAACCTTACCTCCAGTTCTGTCTCCCATCTGTTGATGTTATCTGTAGACTGATTCAGTTTTTCCAGCTCACCCTGTTGAAGAGATAAAGCCAGTTGAGATCGCAGTAAGATGTCTGTTGCAATGCCAGCAACATCTGGAAAGTGTTATTCAAGTAACCCAACACTCATATGTATGTTTTCCTCTGATGTTAGCTACACGATGATGACACACAGATGTTTCACACTGTTGTGTTCATTATGAGAATATTTTCTTTCATGGGTGGAGGATGAAAAACCAGTTCTTCTAGCGCAACTAGCACAGTCTTAGATATAAAGGTGTTTCCATGGTTCTTTGCAGCAATTTCTTACCAAGATTAAAAGTGTCAGCTGTTGTAAAGAAAGTAAGTGCACTTTTGAAGCAAAACATTTCCCAAAAGGATTTCCAAGAAGGTTTCAAATGATAAAACGATAGATAGTGTGTTAAAAAAAAAAAAAAAAGACAATTATCTGGAAACTGAAATCATGCTTAAAAAATATCTGCATGTCACTGCATTAGAAAATGTGTTTATGACTGACGTTTTGGTTATTTTAATGCTGGGTCAAACAACCTGGTACTGAAGGTTATTAATTTTAAATAATACCATATAATGTCCAAGGGGTCACTGTAGATCGTAATAGGAATCTAACACTTCATAAATGAGTCTAAATTCTGCGTGCAGTGCACGTGAAAACTGTTTTCTCAAAAAAGGAAAATTAATTCTAAATATGACGTCAAATGTCTCTGAATTATCAACGCGGTTCCTAAACGATGAAACAATGTAACAGAATATAACAGATGATGTCACAATGGGGTTCCCCTGAAAGAATCAAACACAATCTGAACAAACATTATCTGATCGGATTATCGGTGCCTATAGACTTCTGATGAATTTATATGATACGATCTGATCGAGCTTTAATCCAAAAACAGTTTGACCTAGTCGAACTTCAGTTCTGGTTTAGGGAAGGTTAAACAGGAATGACTTATAAAAATCGGCATATAGAACAATACAACATAGCGTATAAGTGTTCAGTCGAGTTTCGTTTAAATGGATTTTGTCGATGTGAATTCTCAGATGCATGAGTCGAAATGGATTTTGTTGCTGTGTAGCCTACCTGAATCCTCGGGTCAACCTCCTCTTCCTCCAGAGATTCCGAGTCTTCATCGGATTTATTCTCTTTCTCCGTGTCGTTCATTTCGATAGTAGCCTAGACGTGATTTGTTTATTATTGGCCGAACAAAGCGGAGCTCTGTCCGGGATAACGGGCTCCGATGATCCGCGCAGAGCCGCGCTTCTGCGGTCACTCCATTAGTTCATCCAGACAAACGCGATTAGAAGAAACGCACACGGTATCCGAAAGATACCGAATCTGCCGAGACACATACACACACAAAACACCGGCAGACACTAGAATGAGGAGCCGCTCGAGCTCTGAGATCTGCTGAGATCTCGCCCGCCCCCTCCGGCACAAACACCCGCTGTCCTGAACGAGGGTCACTGCAGTTCAGATGAGAGAGAGATTGATACATAGATATAGATATTTTTGTGTAAGAGAAAGAGATGGTAAAAAATCTACGTTACATTGTATATATACATGTAAGCATTAAAGTATCTCTCTAAAAATTGACAATATGAATAATTTTAGCATATGCCAAATTAAACTATAAAAATATCAATACCTTTGTGAATGCATAGCTTAGTTGAAGACATGTTAAAATTAAAATAACATTAAAATAAAAATAAAATTAAAATAACATTATTTTAATTACTATAAAGAATGGCAATAAATAAACTTTTTTTTTTTTTTTTTTTTTTTTTTTTAGCACTTATTTGACTTTGTTATAGGCTATTTCTGTGTCTCTCCTCTGCCAGTTTGGTTGCTAAACAAACTTCCTTCATTAGTTATTCCAGTCCAGTTTGCTGTTACTTGCTGCCAAAACAAAAATACAGACTCAAACATAAACACACACACAGAGTACGGATACCTGATGCTCAGATTAAGACTTCTGTTGAATTAGATTCAGATTTAAAATGCTGAAAGTTTTCTGTGCTGGCTGGGTGTGTTTAGGGGTAGGCGATAGAGCATACAGTTTGTACATTACAAAAATCATTGTCTATGTAAAGTCCCCTTAAAACATGAAAACCCAACATGTGTGTGTGTGTGCACGCAAGTTTTTGTGACATATCAGGACACAAATTTGTATAATGACATGACATAGGTATTACAAGGAGGACTTATGAGGACATTACCCCATGTCCCTATTTTTTCAAAAGGCTTATAAATCATACAGAATGAGTTTTTTTGAGAAAGAAAAAATTTGCAGTTTTCTGTGATGAGTAGGTTTAGGGGTAGGGTTGGTGTAGGGCGATAGAAAATACAGTTTGTACAGTATAAAAACCATTACGCCTATAGAATGTACCCACAATTCACAAAAACAAACGTGTGTGTGTGTGTGTGTGTGTGTATACAGGTTTAACCTATATTGTAGGGACCAAATTATCCCACAAAGTAAAACCAGAGAAAAAGGATTGGGCCAAAAGGTTAGACATTTTTACTCAGAACTAAATAAAAAATTCTGAATAACCATATTTATTTCTAGGATGATAACTAGATGTCACTCGTTGAATTAAAGATGCCTCAATGAGGTCATGTGACAACAATGATCTGAAAAATGTATCATTGCATACTGTCTCACATATTATTTTGTAATAGTAAGCAGCATATAGTGTATACTGTGCATTAAGCAGTGTGTTAATATTCCATTCTGAACAAAGCCATCTGTCCACCTGAGAGAATCAAGTATTGAGAATGACATGAAGCTGTAAAACTGATAAAGAGAATGACTCTGCTGGCCTCTAGTGGTGTAAAACAGGACTGAAATGTTACAATTCCAGCCAGATCTGATGTTTTCACATGACCAATATGCACTTCTTACTCTACTGAGAATTTGAGGTAAAAGTATGATTAAAAAAAAAAAAAATTAAATCAATATTAAAGGGCTACAGGCTGTCTTTTTTTTACTATAGCATCTCAATTTGCATAGAAATTAAGCATTTTATAGGCCTATATTGCTAAATTATACTTCCCCATTTGATTTATTATATTAACAATTGCAAACATTTTTGTGTTACAAGTTTTCTGAAATGTTATTTTTAAATACGCAAATGAGGCATTATCTTATGATTTGCATAAATTTCAAGAACAGAAATCTGAACATTGGATAAAGCCAGTGTTATGTTGCTGACATCAAACTGAGAGGATTTTGGATCTCTATTTCTATCACTTCATAAATTAGGAAATACTGTCAATGGCCAGAAAGAAAAAAATACTTTCACCATGTTTATAGGAATATAATTGTATATATATATATATATATATATATATATATATATATAAAAAATCATGTGAATTATAAATGAGCAACCCCTTCTGTAAAAACCTTCAAAAACTGTGAAGAAAGCCAAATATCTCAAAATTGACCAGTGCATGAAAAACAAAAATATTGAAAAAACAAAACAAAAACGTTTTTGCCTGTAGTATCTTGCCTTAACCTTTAAGTCATTATCTTTACTGGGGAAAAAAAGAAGCATAAAACATTCTAAACCTCCTGAATAATAAAAAAAAAAAAAAAAAAGATTGCTACTTTAGTGCTGATAGGCAAAATAAACTGACAAAAAGTCTGGAATATGCATACTGTAACGACTCGTCACACGAAGTGGGATCCATAAGCAGGCTTTATTAACAATAATTGTGGTCAAACAGGCAATGGTCAGATAACAGAAGAAGTGGCAACGGAGGGCAGACAGAACCGTGGTCGTAAAACAGGAAGTAGATCAGGGCAGGCAGAGAACAATCACCGGTCAGAAACAAAGCAAACAGTCCAATGGGCAGGCAGCAGAGAATTGTAAATGGGAATCAACAGGAAGGCAAAACAATAAAGACTGCTCAGAAATGCAAACCGTAGTAATACCTCGCAAAGAGGACTGGTCAAGAGACAGTTTAGATAGGCCAGTTCACAAGCTACAGCTGGGTAGCTTGATCAGTGCCAAGGTACGGGGCTGATGGGAAATGTAGTGTGTGTATGTGCGTGTCAATATTCAGGTGAAGGCGCCCTCTGATGGCCAGAATCACGGAGTTCGCCTCTGTGACACATACATTATCATAAAAATAAACAAAACAACGAATACAAAATTGCAAGTACAGGGTTCATCTCATCTGGCATGTGTCACATTTTAATTCCCAAGAGAAACGTAGAAGATCCAGTTGCAACATGGTTTAATTAAATAACACAAAAGCAGGTAATCCAAAACGAGAAAACACAACAAAACAGAGTGCTAGGTTCAAACAATACCGGACAATGAACTGAGGGACTTAAATACACAAGGAAAACAAACTCAAATATGAACAGGTGTTCTTATTCATCAAAAACCATAGTAACCAACAAAGAGCGGGAAAAGTGGAACAAAGGAAACAGGTAACAAAGAGAAACAAACTAAAAGTCCATGAAAACTAAAAGTAAAACACACTAATCTTGCATATCCTCTTGCCATAACTGATCAACCGATGGAGGGAAGGAGGTGGCTCTGGAGGATGATGAGGGGCTGATGGAGAACAGGAACTAAATTGGAGAAAGCAGGAGAAACCATGGAGGCGCTGACGGTGGGAGAAACCATGGAGGAGAACGTGGCCAATAAGAGCCCAGAACGACCCAGAAGACAGCCAGGTTGTCCAAGTTGGAATTGATGGAGGGAAGAACCACGGTGGAGACATGGTGACGAGTGGCCAAGGTGGAGTCATGAAGCCAGTGGACTGAGGCAATGAGTGAAGACAGAGGTGGAGCCTGAAGGAAGGAGGAGCCTGACAGAGCCGTAGGGGCGGAGGAATGAGGCGCAGCCAAAGGCCAGGAAGTCTGTGGCAAAGGTGAACAATGGTCCCGGGTGGAGCCGAGGGGGCAAGGAGCCAGGGCGGAGCCGACTGGTCGATGGGCTGACCAGTCGATGGGGGCTGAGGCAGAGCCAGGGAATCCCCAATGCCACGGTTGACCTGGTGACTGGAAGCTCCAAGGCAGATCTGGCTTGCATGGCAAAGCCAATAGAGGAGCCGAAGGGAAGCCAGCAGAGGAAGGAATAGCTGGCTTCGGTGAAGCAGGCAGGAAGGCTGGGTGTGAACATCAATAACATTGAACAAGAACTGGGTGAGGAAACAGGCTTGATGTTGAACGGGACTAGTGGAGATGCAGAAAAGTCTGTGCAGGATGGGACAGGATGTGTGAGAGGTTTGTGGGCTGTTCCTTCACTTTCCAGTCGATAAGTCACTCCTCTTCTTCCAGCTCCACTAATACTCCCACTGGCATAGATGAAATGACTGGCTCACACACCTGGTCAGACAGGACCTCAGGCTTTTCCTCTGGTGCCATGCTTTAGTGGAGGATTTCTGTCACCTGGTGGAAAACAAACACTTTTAACATGAAATTACCACTATAACCAGTAGATGGCTACAGAGGACCACTCATTAGCTCATTTGACATTTACACTCCTTTTTATAGTTCTTTTCGCATTTATGACAAAGAACTACACAGTTGCAGATATCATAATATATCAGTAAATGCACACGTCCTCTTCTTTTGACGCTGGCGCTGCGCTGCTGCGGATTGAAGAACACACTGAATTACGGCGACTAAAATACGTGGATGAGCTGAAGCCTGCCATTAGTTACATAGACAGGGACAGAGGCGATAACAAATTAGTGTACATATTACAGAGATAATCTTACATTTCTGGGGGGGCTGGGTGGAAATTTATGGGGGGTAAAGCCCTCCTAAAATGGGCCTAGTGACACCCCTGGTAATGACTATAAGGAATGACCATGAAAATGTAAAATAAAGGTAGTTAAAATTAATCAAAAGCAAAAACATATGTCTTTAGATGCTTTTAAAATTTTGAATGCTTTGAGTTTGTCTAATTTGAACTGGTGAAAGGTTCCAGACATTTGGATTAAAGCTTTATCTGATCTGGTTTTGAGTTTATTTTAATAGAGTCAGAAGTCTAGTCTCTGAAAATGCCCATACGTGACCTTGTAATTTGACCTGGAGTCATGTTTTTTTAGCTGTTAAACCTTTAACAAACATAGCAATGGATTAGTGGAGCAGATTAGTGCTTTCAGCAGTCTGGAATCAGATCATAATCATACACTGGATGGATGGAATTGATACATTCACAGAAATAAATGAACATGCAGATAAGAATTGAAAAGCCCAGATCTGGAGCCTGTGGTCCTTCCTGTTCCTTTCTGTACAGAAGCATGTGAACAGACAAACATCAGTGAGATGTCTAAAATACATATTTCTCATATTAAACAGTGAGGACCCTTTTTGGTTTTAAGATCATTCTTTGAATTCAAATTCTTCAGATTTGTCTTAGGAACAATCTTAAGAAAACAGATAAGAACATTCTTTAGAAATGTTGCAAAAGATTTACAGTATTTATTTATAATGATTATTAAGTCACTTTTTCAAAACTCTTCACACAGTTTTCAACTTTAAGCTTGGCACAGCAGTTCATTTCACATTCAAAATCTACTAAAACTACCAAGTACACTTTGTCAGTCATAAATCAATGACCTAAAAACACTAACAGAATTGCATGTTTTCATTTGTAATATTTCTAAAGAATTATAAAGAATTTGACCTCTTTATTGTTTTGAATTCATGTTACATTGTTACATGTTTATATTACACTACAAAATTATTCTTAAGATGAAGATGATAATGAAATTGATGCTAAAGAAATTGTTAGGTGTTCAGCTATGATGGGAACTTTCACTCAGCTGTTTTAATGGTAAATATACTCTCTTTTTTTGTCATATTTTATTATAATCAAACAAACACTTAAGATTACGTGGCCTAAAATATTTTAGCTTCATGAAAAGATGCACTTCACAAACGCCTTAAATGCTAAACATTGTGTCTTACTGTGCAATGTACAATATTGAAATGCAACTAGACTCAGTTTACTTTTAGGTCACTCTTTCTGTGGCTTACAGCAGAAGTTCATCCGGAAAACTGTAAACTGAGAAGTGGTATTTTTGTGAAATGTTGATAAGAGTTGACAATAAAAACAAACAATAGTGATGATGGAGGAGCGTCATTCACTCAACACTGCTCCACGCTGCCAGTGATCATTCTTCTGGGATTTTTGGAAGTGAATCAAGAAGCCGCAGATAGAAATGTCAATCAAGAAAACAGAAAATAGACAATCTGCTACTCAAATGTTAATGTTGTGAATGGTATGACCCTAAACTCTGACACGGCTGCAAATACAAGGATCACTGTTTGTTTGTTTTTGACTGACAGACAGACCTAAAGCTAACATCACAGAGGTCTGTATTAATGTTAACACTAAAGATAGCTATTAGAAATAATAAACATAATAAAATAGAGTTATTAATCCCAGCTCTTGGCCTAAAGCTCCTGCTTATCATTGCTCGCTAGTCCAGAGTAGCCTAGAATAGCCGACACGTGAAATAACCTGTGTAGACAATATTACACCCATTTAGTAGAAGGGAGATTCTTGAATTGTTTTAACTGGGTTTAACCCTGACCTTTTCTTGCACATTGAACCCAAGAGAAAACACAAATATGAGCACAATTGCAAACGTGATGTTTATATTTTTAAAACGTTAATCATTTATGCATTTTGTAATTGTACCAATTCAGATGCAACTTCTGTTCCACCTCTGCAGTATTAAAATGAATTTTGGTAACAGCTCTATATAGTGTCTTATTATTCTAATTGTAATTATTGATTAAAAATAAGACATTTCTCAGGCAGTAAATGTTGATCTTTGAGATTAATTTGAAGAGTGCTAGTCTGGTCTTGGTCTCGGTTTAGGTGGTCTTGATTACAACACTAATAGACATTGATTTTTATTGACACTGTCATAGTACTAGGATGGCAATGAAGGGTTAAAAAAAACTTTGCAGGACTAATACATTTATAATGCGTGTAGGAGAACATCATGGTGTTCTTTTGCTTAAAATTTTAAGAGCCTAGCAGACTGTACCTTTAGCTAGCTTCTGCGCATGTGCGTGAGTGTGCCGCGATGCATCTTTTTAAATAAAGATCATTTTCATAACCCGAACCTCTGCCTTCACACTTGTTATACAATAACGATTAAGCTCCTTTAATAAAACAACATATTTCTGCTGCATGGGGGAAGGCTAGGAATATTTTGTAGTCACCAAAACATTTCTTAAATGGTCTTACATTTTTCCTTAAGATTGTTCTTATGTCAAAACTTAAGAAAAAAATTAATTTCTGAAAAGAATATTCTTAAAAATCATCGTAAATGTATACTTTTTACTATAATATTTTCGTGAATCTGGCCCACTGCTCCAAACCAAACACTGGACTAATGGCGCCCTCTAGTGGAACACAATAGATACAACTTTACACTGCCATTTCAAAACACACACACACACACACACTAATAATAATAATGTTAATAATAATTTATATTTACTACATAGCATCAAAATGGTATAATTATTTATATATATTTTTGAACAGTTGAGAAAACGGGTGTCTCTTTAGAGATGGTTCCTTATGAAGAAGATGATGACGAGGGGCGCATGTGTTGTCATGTGACGTCATCCTGCTAGAGGACAGGCGTTGTTCTCTGCACAGGAGGGCTGAACCGGGTCCGGTCTTTTACGTCCAGTTCAGGAAGACTAAAAATACAGGCCGATATGAGACAGTGAGACCACATCTGAAGCAGAATCATCTCTAATCACCATGACGACGCAGCGTTAGTGCTCAGCATCCGCAACATCAGCATCATCCGCGGCTCAGGTGCGCCGAGTCCGTCAGGAAGGATGGAGTTTAAAGAGCTGGTGGACACCGCCGAGAAATGGTGCTCCGGGAACCCCTTCGACCTGATCTTCGCCGAGGATGTGGACGAGAGGCGGCTGGACTTCTACGCCGAGCCCGGGATCTCGTTCTACGTGCTCTGCCCGGACAATCTCACGGGAGGAACCGATAATTTTGTAAGTATGACATAATCGAGTAATATCCTCGGGGGAGGGGGAACTGTGCGCGCGCCCGAGTGTGAGTGTGTGTGTGTGTGGATGCTGCTATGTTCTAAATAGTCTCTTGTCTCAATAGTACCATGGTTTTTGGACATGCTACTATGGTATTAGCATGGTTATTATTAGACACAGGGCAATACTATGTTATTCACTGGAGTACTACGG
Organism: Elopichthys bambusa; assembly: GCA_037101425.1. Taxonomy (NCBI): domain Eukaryota; kingdom Metazoa; phylum Chordata; class Actinopteri; order Cypriniformes; family Xenocyprididae; genus Elopichthys; species Elopichthys bambusa. The sequence continues at coordinate 28,796,339 of CM074448.1, forward strand.
AAATATGAAGATGGAAATCATTCAGTAACGCGTTGTATGTTGTGTGAACTATCACTGTATTGCCGATATACTTTTATTTTTTTCGTGCGATTTAAGGCCTTTATCTGAAAGCCAATGAAATGATGTCACTGTTTTGTTGACTGCAGTACTTTCTCTATACATGCTTGGCTGGATTTTTTGGATGCTGTAGGGTTGTAGGGTGCTTCTGCCAACAATTACATTTTTATAAGTCTAATATTCAGTGTATAGACTGATGCATATGTTTTGGTCAGACAGGTATGGGTCATTATTGCATCAGCAGCACCATTTTTGGTGCCATGATGTGGTCTAAAGCTGCACAGTTCACCAGACGCTGTCATTGAGGGATAAATAGTGTTTTTTTTGGTGTTGTGATGTAGTAAAAACACATGCTGGATTTGCATTAATGCTCCCCTTGCGCATGTCTGTTTGAAATAAAGCACAACAGTTTACTGTAGTTCCCCTCACATCACATCACATGATCAGACCGCATCACCCTGCACCAGAGTCCCAGAGCTCACTAAAATATCAGCGCATGCAGCAGCAGGACAGGGCTCTAATTACTCAGACTGATCAATACAAAGTTCAGCAGGAGCACTGAACGAGAGAGAGAGAGATTTTACTTTATTAAAGCTAAAAATACAGTATAGGGCCAAAAGTCTGAGACCACATTGTAAATCTAGGATTGCTGTCCATTTAAATCTAGAAATAAACAGGATTTTGAGTTTTTTTTTTTAGGTTTTTTTTTTTTTTTTTTAAATCAGCTTGTGCAGATCACTAATAAATGAAGTAGATTAGTGTAAGTCATTTGCCAGTTTAAAGTGGACCTATAATGCCCCTTTCACAAGATGTAATATAAGTCTCTGGTGCCCCAGAATGAGTCTGTGAAGTTTCAGCTCAAAATACCCCACAGATCATTTATTATAGCTTGTCAAATTTGCCCCTATTTGGGTGTGAGCAAAAACACGCCGTTTTTGTGTGTGTCCCTTTAAATGCAAATCAGCTGCTGCTCCCGGCCCTCTTTCCAGAAGAGGGCGGAGCTTTAACGGCTCACGCTTCGGTTGCTCAACAACAGTGTTCAGACTTACATTGTTCAAACCGGAGTAGACACTGATGGAGAGACTCAGGAAGAAGTTACAACTTTTAGAATGAAACTGGACGTTTCTGAATGGTTAGTGGATAAATTTATGTAGTTGCTGTGGAGTTGATTCAACTCATCGACTAGCATGTGCCGTCATGTTAATCTTTTTTCGTTGAATTGACCCTCGTTTGTGAAGCAGTCCGGCGTAAAATGACGGCATGTCAACAACACTCTACTACAACAACTCTTCCTCTTATCTAAAGCAGCCCAACATGGCCTCACCCCCTTTGTTGTGTGTTCTCAGGGGCGGGGTTTATGCAAATTTGAGGGTTAGTGATGTTACCAACTCAGGAAGAAGCTCGTTGTAGTTTCTACCAGCCGTTTGTTGTAGTCCTTAAAAAGCGAATTCTTTAAAAGAAAATATCTCCCTTTAAAAAAGTGAAATCCTAATCAACCACCCCTTTTCACTCAGATTGTTATGATGATAATATAATGCAAAAAGAAGCATTTTTGCTAGTGGTCTCAGATGTTTGGACTCCACTATATAAAATGCTGTGCAGGTGATTGATAATAGCTGTTTAGACATTGTTTTAGCAAGCTTGCATTTGGTGGCAACACTTTACAATAAGATTTAATTTGTAGTTAATTACATTAGTTACATTAACTAACAATGAAAATACATGTAGAGCATTTATTAATATTAGTTTATGTTAATTTTTAACATTTACTAATACATGCTTAAAAATTGTATCTGTAAACTGATTGAATTGATCTGAGCTGACTTGAACTAACAAGGAACAGTTGCATTTTTATAAACCAATGATAAAGATAGATAAATACTGTGTAACTAATGAATTGCTCATTGTTAGTTAATATATAACCAACGATTACTAATAGGACCTTATTGTAAAGTGTTATACATTCATTCTGGTGACTTCTTGTACATTCTTGAACTTTTCACTGGAAATATGTTGCATAATGAAAGTGAAAGGGGTTTGTGAACAGCCACTAATGTTGATTTTTGAATTAAATATTTAAATGAAATGACATTGTAACAGATTATAAGAACGATGCCTTGTCAGTACTTCAAACTAATACAACTGAAGTGAATTGATTTGAATTGCTTTGGCTTGCGGAGGTTTTTCCTCTCTGTTCCTGTGAGCTCTGGACAGATGCATAAATAATCTCTGAAATCAGTAAAAGAAAGTTTTCTGTCCATTGCTTTAGGCATTTCCTCACAACACAGCTTGAGCTGAGATCTCTGGAGAAAGACAGAGTGTGTAGAATTTGTTCACCACATGTTGACGTTCCCTGTTGAAACAGGACATTAGGGTGGGACATATCAATATTAATAGACTTTAACCAGTAGTTGAGCATTTTAATTATTTTAAACTTTAAAATACACATGCACGTAGATGATAGCCTCAAAGTGACATGGACTAACAGCTATAAAACTTTTGATTTGATGAGGTTTGAGATCATCATATATTTTCCTGTGAGGTCCAGAGAAACCAGAATGATTGAAATATCAGCACAATGTCATGTCCTTCCAGTGCATTTTAGAGAGCATTTAGAGCAGCAACACATGCACTAAAACTGTCCTTATATCATTTTGCATTAAGTGTACAGCATTCAACACACAAAACTTTGATTTACGTTAGCTATAACAGCACAGACTTCAGCGTATATTGTTATTGCTCTCTCAGATACTCTGAATCCCAGTAAAATATTAGTAAACAAACAATAAACAACAGAAATGTATTGTATATCACAATTAATTTGACTTTTGCTAAGGTTCTACACACATGCACAAACTGACAGTGTAAACTTATTTAGTTTTAGAACTCTGTCTATTGCATTGTGTTTGAATCGATTCTATTTCCTCATTAAACATTTTTCTCTAATGCCGTTTGGGCTATTTGGGCCATCTACTGAAAAACGGTCCCTCTCGCTCGGATAAATATAACGGGACAAAGAGTTTTAGTGTCCCAGATTCTCTGCAGGAAGCTCAACTTTGACTACTTCAGAGAAAGTCCATATTTTATCCTTTTATCCATATACTGTATATACCTATTTTATAAATCCAGAAATAAATATACCAGGGAGTTTGTGTTAATAAAAATATTTGTATTTGTGCATATTTATCGTATGGTTTTTCAAAGGAAACTAATTTCATTGTAAGTGTAAATATTTGTCATGAATATGTAAAACACTGTTTACTGTGCTTTGCAACTCCATGGAGCAAAAATATAAAAATTAGACTCATGCAATTGGCAGACGCATTTATACAAAGTGACTTTGCATTCAAGGTATGTGTGTGTGTGTGTGTATATAAATCAGTTGGGAATGAAACCATGACCATGGCATTGCTCGTGGCATGTCCTATCGAGCTACAGAAATATAAAAAACACCAGGTTTAGTTAAATTAGTATTTGAAAAAATAAAGCAGTTTTGAAATATGGTTAAATAAATACTCGTGCACACACAATTAAATCTAAAATGTAATCTTAAATAAATACCAAAATTCTTAACCACAAAGATACATCTTAATCTGTCTCAACTATAATGTTAAATGTAAGTGTTGCGCTGAATATTTGGATATCTGTGAAACTGCTGGTGAAATGATATGTTCCATATAATCCTGTGTGTGTTGTTTCAGCACGTGTGGAGTGAGAGCGAGGACTGTCTACCGTTCCTGCAGCTGGCGCAGGACTACATCTCCTCCTGCGGGAAGAAAACACTGCTGGAGGTGCTGGACAAAGTCTTCAGATCCTTCAGGCCTGTAAGTGTATATTTCAATAGTCCACGTAACATTTGCCAAACACATTATTATAAAATTTGATTGATGTGCAGACACAGGTGTGTGTATATTGCCTATTTTTTTTAGACATTTCAAACGTGGCTCATTCAATCTGATTTTAGAGCCAGAGCTGTTTACAGTCTTTTAATGGGAATGTCTGGAATATGTTGCATTGTTCTGTTCTGGTTTGATTCTATTCTCTTCTGTATGGAATGACTGTGAAACTGTCCTGCAGCTCCTGGGTCTTCCAGATATTGACGACGACACATTCGATCAGTATCATGCAGATGTGGAGGAGGAACCAGAGCCAGACCACCAGCAGATGGGTGTGAGCCAGCAATAATGGCCAGCAGTGAGGCTCGGCGCTGGGCCACTGTCTCTGCATCAAGCCCTGCTCTCCTAACCTTACTCACCTGGCTCTTCTCCTTATACACACACACACACACACACACATACACACACACTGCACCATTACACCCTTTAATATTTGGACAGCTTTTCCTGCACCCTGATTTTAACTCAAATGATCATGTTATTTTGATCTATATTATTACTCATGTCATGATAACTCTCATCACATCCAAGCAGAGATAAAACAAATATCTCATTCCCAGGTCCCTAAAAATCTCCCTAACCAATCATGTGACTGGAGGTGACATCATAAGGTAGTAAATATGTTCAGAATGGAATACTGCTGCATTGTTGTCACATGATTACGTTGCATGTTTAATTCAGCATGTGGTGTGCGGTTGTCATCTTCAAAAATTAGGATATTTTGAATCTAATGTGGTAAAAAGTTCTTCATAGTCTGATCAATTTTTAAAAAATTGCAATTAATATCAGTTCCTATTTATTTATCAAATTGCAAATGGAAGGTAAATGCATTGCATTATGGGATACAGTCCATAGCGTAAATACTGCACATTTTGATAAATGTTGTATATCATCAGTATATTCCATGCAACACACAAAATTAACATATACTGCAAAATAGTAAGAGTAGTATGCTATTCTGAACATAACAATTGTGAAGCTGAAGAACTAAAGATGACGTCGTAAGAAAAGTCTTTTTATTTTGCCAGGAATAATGTGCACCAATGAACGCGTCACAATAAGACCAGGAACATGTAATAAGAAAAATTAAATAGCGTCAATTTTGATTTCATGTCGGCTGTAGAGAATCTAGATGTCGAGACATTTAACCCTGGGTCACTTCTTTAGGATTGTACGTGTATTGAAATGTACTTTAAATCACTCCTAAATGACAAATAACCAAAGCTGATTTCAAGCGCATACAAAGTATCTGTGGTTAAGGATCAATTTAAAGAAGAACATCAGAAGTCTGATAATCGCCGAGACAGAGGTTATTGTGTTTTTGAGATTTTTAACAGTCCCCTCTTATTTTAATCCTCTCTTTGCCTTGATTGTCTTTTGATTGTATTAATCAACATATTGTATTTAGTCCTCTGAGTTAAGAAAGCTCAACTGTGAGCTTAACCAGAGAAAGGCCAAACTGTGTGTCTAATTCAAGAAAACAAGTTCTGTTCCACACTCTTAAAATAAAGGTTCTTCTGTAAATCCACATTACTTACAAAGAACCTTATTTTGACCTCGCAGGGTTCTTGAAAACACTGATTAGGCCAATAATGACGTTCTTCAAATCACCAGAACCTTCCTGAATGTTCTTTTAGAGAACTAGAGAATGGAAGGTTCTTTGTGGAATTTTCATGTAAATCCCTGGATCTAACTGGAACCTTTATTTTGAAGAGTATATATCAGCTGGTTCATGTCACTGCGGTTCATGATGTTGCCATGACCTCGTTAAAGCATCATTTATCTATCTGCTGTCTCATATCTCACGATGATGATGATTGAAGGACTGCACAGGCCGTGCCGCAGCAGAGGTCAGCAGAGGCAGTGCGTGTTTCTCCAGGACAGACTGCACACTACAGTATGTGAATTTGCTGACGCTAAACTTCCGTTGTTTTCTGCTTCCATAGTGTCTTCCTGCACACGTCCAGTCAAGTCAAGCGTAGAGATGAATTATACCAACATTATATGGAAGTGTGTTGCTGAGATCAAAGCTGCTGTTGTTATGTAACGGTTAAATCTCTGTACCAGATTGTGATTTTTATTTTGTTTTGTTTGTCCCATAGTCTTCAGTGATAAACTTCTGCCACTTTTTTTTTTTTTTTTATCTAATTTTGATTACTTTTGCTTAACCATATTTATGTCAAATGTATTTGTTTGTTTAAATGTGTTTTTTTTTTGTCTTTATGTACTTCTGTAACAGCTAAAGCTCTGCACTGCATTTGTGATTTCTGTTTTATTCATATTTTAATATTATTATTTATTAATATTTATCTATTGTTTATTATAGCTTACCCTTTTATTATATTTATTTATTTACTCACTCATTTGTGTGTGTAAATCCATTTGTGGATGATATTTTAGTCACCTTTATAACTAATAATTTAATTTCTAAGAAGATTGTTCACAACCTACAATGTGGTAATTGGAAATATTGTTATTGATTTAGGTGAATATTGATCAGCCTGTTGTTTAAAGTAATTTAGAATTAAACTGGAGTAAACTTGTTTGGGTCAGCATGTACTGTAACCTAAAATTCAGCAATTAAATTTTAACCTTATGAGTGTATTCTGTATTTATTAGCCCTAATTTCATCGCTGTGTTTTCATAATTATTCGACACAAGCTGTAACCTTCTTCAGCAGATCACATGACAAGTTCTTAGACTTTGGTTGGGTGAATATTTGACATTAAATATGCACGTAGTAAAACTTCTGACTAAATGAAACAAGGCTTTGAATGTTATATGTTTGATGGGATGTGAACGGGGTTGCAACTTGCATATAAAGTCAGTAATTGAAGTTGGTGTTAATGACTACACTGAGTAGAAATATAATAATATGACAAATATGTTTACAGATGCTTCAAATGATCAAAAGTATATAATTGATTTAGGTGGCGCTAAAAACAATTCAAGAGGAAGCAGCAGCAGATCACGTGATCTTGGCGTCACTCTGTTTGAGTTTGCGGTGAGCTCGACTGGATTCACTCACATTATCTTTGGGAAGTGTGAAAAGTTGTTTGGGCTTGGCGCTTTTTATATATGTTTTGCGTTTATCGGTTTTTAATTTATTGCTTTTTTTGAGGCTGCAGGCTTAGTTTGTGGCTTCTAGGATTTTTAAAGACTGATATTATAAAGGATGGGTCCGAAACAGAGCAGTCCGTCTGTGGGCGTTCGGGTCAGGTCTTACTCCGGTTCCGATGTGAACAGCGGGGACGCTCGAGCTGCCGTTCTGCGCTATTACGCGGGCGGTTCGACTGGACAGATCGGCGAACGGGTCCAGTATTCACCGCACAGAACCGGTTCATTCATCCAGAGCGCCATTATCTCGACCAGCGGCCGAAGAGATGAGACAGACGGACAGCGAACACTGCTGATCGGCTCCTTACCTGCACACCTGACGCCTCACCTGCTGGGCGGTAAGAGCTGGGACTATAGGCTATTATTAATATGCAATAACATGTATGCTTTTTAAAATATTATAATGAATATTAATACATATATGATATCATCATTATCACTATATATAACTTCTAATAATGATTTATAAGCGTTATAATATTAATCTTTTTGACCATATATGATTAAATGCCTGAGCTTATCATAGTCACAAGCTCACATAAGTATCATGAGATATTATAATGTTGCTTATTGGCAATTTATTTTGATTATGATATGGTATAATGCCAACAATTGTATCTTATTGGCTTAATATGGTTATTCAACTTGTTTATATATAATATATTTTAAAGCATAAGACTTTTATTAAATGAATCTTTTTGACATTTTATGATGAATTAATTATAATCACATGGTCTGGGCCGCATTAATGCACGGGCTTACCTGGGCTTGAGCCCCGGGCTGAGGGAGGGCCCCGGTGATGCCGGAAAAAATATAACCGCATTTTATAATGTGTTGACTGTCCTTTTAACATCGCTTTGTTTTGAATACATGTGCGGGTGTTTCAGGTCCTGCGCGTGAAGTGCATCAAGACGCGCCGCGTCTAGCAGCAAACAACTCACAGTATCAGTATCAGGACAACGCGGACAGACCGAGCGGCGCTGCCTGTGTGCGTACACTCATAGGGCTCGTTCACACAGAACGCGTTTTTGCTTTGAAAAACGCGAGACGCGGGCATGTGGAAACCGCAAGGTCTCGAGACGCTTTTTTTTTTTTTTTTTTTTTTTTTTAACTTTTGAACGTCATGTCATGCGCGAGATGCTGCAAAAGACGCGAGCGCAACGGTTCTGCACGTCCTTCTAGCGCATGTTTACATAGAAAAACAATGAAAAAGTAGCGCTTTGGGATGGAAAAACGCGTTCTGTGTGAACGGCCCCAAAGAAAATAATGTGTTCGAATTTTAAAGACGTGGTGCGACCCTTCACTCACTGAACCCTGCAGTCGTCAGTAATGTTCTGTCTGAAGTCCAGTAAAAATACAAATCCTTGATTTGCATACAGTTTCTGAAAACGTTCAGTGAGGTACTGTACTTAAAATGTTGAAATTAACAATGAACAATACTTTTATTAACCTTACAGATGGACTCTTATTGTAAAGTGTTACCATTTCATATAAATCCAAACAGTCATGCTTAAAGATGACCATGTTTAAATATCTACACAACGGCCATAGCATTGACATTAGACACATATTTTATGTATACTTTATTTGCCTCCATTTTAGAACACCGATTATTATTTAAATAAGATTTGTATTGTATTAGTTTTTATAAAAGAGAACTGAAATCGAATGCATTTCTGATATTTATTTCTGCTGCATGCTGATACAGTTTGCTTTCTCATGACACTAGCTTTAAATATGCAACTTTGCTGCATAACGAATCGATAAAAGCGACCAGCTGGATATAAACTAATGCAAATAGATGGCAACAATCATGACATTAAACATTTCGGTCGAACTTGTGTGTTTTTGTCACATTGTTTTAAAGATCGAAGTGTAGGTAAATTTAGGAAAAAGTAATTTTCTCCTTAAAGAATAAATTGATTCTGAACTGAAAATGAGTCGTCAGCAATTCCAGTCTCACTTCCTGTTACAAACCTACATAACAATGTAAAAATTTGCATAATGGCAGCCGGTTGCTCACGGACAACATCTATTTTGACCCGCCTTTAAACACTGTTGTAGCTGAGACTGGAAGAGTTTGGCTTGTGATGTTGACATGACATCTTTAAGGTGTGAAAGCAAATCCATTTTGCATGCACTTCCAAAAGACGAGGACTCGCGCTGGAATTGATACGGTAAAACTGATGCCATTGTTACTATTCAAATCACTAGCTGCGTCTCATTTCAGAGGCTGCGTCCTCCGGAGGTCGCATCTGAAGGCTGCATACATCATTAAGGATGTCTTATTTAAGAAAAGTAACCATAATAAAATTGATAGTTATTCCTCTTGAGGTGCAAAATGCTGTATTTTCTTTCTTTGCAATCCAACGGTTATTTTTCTTAAACGAGCCGGCCTCAATGACGTATGCGGCCTTCAAATGCGACCTCCGGAGGATGCAGCCTTCGAAATGAGACGCAGTTATCGTGTATCAAGTGCTAAAGAAGCCTCCGGAAATTCAGATATGGTCATTTGTTTGGTTTCCTGTTCAGTCACAACAGACTTGGCCATCTGACTAATCAGAGAAGAGGAGACTCTCGGAAAGGAGGGGTTTAGAGAGACTGACCCTGCATCCCAATGTGCCTACTATCCACCCTAATGATTGGCCCGTTGAACTCCCCTGACATAGCTACTTGCGTTGAATTCCTAATAATAGATGAGTTGATGTCTTAATAACATCTCGAGAATATGAAATATGAGCTTTTTAAACTTCTAAGTACTGTAAGTAGCCTGTACAAATAGTTCAGACTATGTGCCAATATGTAGTTCATGCAGTGATATTTATATTTTATAACAGGTTCGGATGTTTTGGTAATGGCATTTATTCATGCAAAATAAAAGGCTGATAACTTGCACTCTGTGATTAAGAAGATTGAGTGAATGTAGGTAGTAGTTCTGGTGGATGAAGGGCCCACTCAAGAGGTAAAGCCCAGGGGCCCCTTGTAGTCTTAATGCGGCCCTGCACATGGTCATGTATGTATTATGATATATATTATAATGTATAGCTTATCAACCTTATCATTAGGTTATATTTGATATGTGATTATGATATGGTAATTTATTGATGTCACAAAGTCCATGTATGCATTAAATTGTACCTTACTGGTCTTATACGATTACTTATTGTATCTCATGACAATATTATAATCACAAATGCATTATAATATAATATCTTATTCACCCTATTGTAGGTGCTTATCATAGTAAGGTCATTAAAATATATTTTTATGTAATGTAGGATAGAGGGAGATTTCTAATACATCGATTTAAAGTTTTACAAGTTGAATATTTCTTTTTAATCATTGGTATATGTGTGTTTCTGTACATCACGTTTTGAGCAGTGTGATCTAGAGCAAAACTGAACGCTAACTGTTGTTTTGTTGTGGATTTGTTATGGTAACTATAAACGCAGAGACTTCCTCATACAAGAATTAGAGAACATTGAAATGGAGCACAGTTCTTTAACGGTGCAGATGTTTTTATGTTGACTGAATTATTCTGAAATTTATTTTATATATATAATATATATATATATATATATATATACACTTTGCTGAAAGGTTTGCCTGTTCAGATTCAGGCCAGGTCAAATATAAAATGTTGTGTTTTTGTGACCTTTGAGTTGCAATAAATATCAAACATTTATTGTGTTAAGTGGAAGGTTACAATGGTTATTTAATATAATCTGATAATGACGGATTATATTAAATAAATCAATCAAGAATTATCTGGTCATATGTAGTGCATTGCTTTTCATTATTTGACAGTTATTGTATTTGTCAACGAGACATTTACGAGCCATAGTTCCTAGTCATGTTGGAAATAACTATGAGTAAGTGTTTGCACGCCAGCTTCTTGATTTAAGGCACAGTCTGACCTACAAAGTGGCTATTTTTCTATGAAGTCATTTTAAAAGACTTTCTGCTATTGTAATTGCAGCATCAAACCGAAATGAAGAAAAAAAAAAAAAAGTCAAATTTAAAATAATGACTCGTTTCCCGAACATTGCTTCTGTCAGGTTGATGTGTTGAAAGTGTCACAGTGTTTATACTTTTCAGGAAATCAACCTACAAGTGGTGTATTTACAGCAAAGATTGAAGGGACAATCTGCACTTACTCTGTCAAATTAGAGTGTGAAGGTCAAAGTACAAGAGGCATATGTGTGTCATGTGTTTGCTCCAGATGCACTGTGTTCAGTAAAGCCCTGTTTACACCTGGTATTAAGATGTTTTGGTTGATTGGATCACAAGTAGGTGAGGGAGAAGTACCTGTTTACGCCAGGAGTTTTAATCTGTCTCTTTTGTCAACCTTCGACCACTTCTGTTTTTTTTTTTTTCAGATCTTTCAATCCAATGGACAAAATAAGCATATGAACATGACCTGAGACATGTTTTTTATGTATGTTTTGTATAAATCTGTAATGAAAATGTTTATATTTCGAAAAACAAATTGGAGTAAACAAAATGTTTGTATACAAATCAGGTGTTCATTTTAACCTTTAATATTATGACAGGCTGACAGGCTTCCCTGTGTAGCATGTGTTGAGAATTTTTTTTTGAGAAATTTAATTGAAATTGGACCTGAATCGAATTGAATCGTGAAATTTGTGTCAGTCCCCAGCCCTACACTAGACCGTGTTGTTTGGACGGCAGTAATCCTTAAGCAACCTTTGCCGTCATAACTCACTCAGGCATGTTTCAATTTGACCTTTAACCCCACACCACCATAAAGTTCCCCTACAGACCTTGATTCCACTAGGTTACAAACACATAACATACACGTACATAGCTGTCTTATGGATTGACTTCCTGTTGAGTGTGTTTGTGTCTGTAATCAGTCTTGAGCTGCTGACGTGTGTCTGAAGGCACCTTCCCATGAATACACAGCTGACCTGTTTTTTTTGTTTTGTCAGTGCAGGCTGAGATGATAAATGAGTGTGTGTGTGTACACTGCAAAAAAAAAAATGCATTTCTTACTTGGATTTTTTTTTAAGTGAGTTTTCCTAATTTTTACTTATTATTTTCTGAAAACAAGACTTGTCTAGAAAGTGCTTCTTGATTTAAGAATTTAGATTTGAACCGGAAACAAAACAAAAACTCTAAGAAAAGCATTTTTTGCAGTGTACTTTGTGAGGACCAGTTCGTTCAGAGTGAGGAAACTTTGGCCGCTCCTCACTTTCCTTTAAATGACTATTTGAGGGTTAAGACTTGGTTTAGGGTTAAGGTTAGAAATAGGTTAAAGGTCAGGCACTTAGTTGTGATGTTTAAAGGGGACCTATAATGCCCCTTTTACAAGATGTCTGCAGATGTCAAGATTTTACAAGTCTCTGGTGTCCCCAGAATGAGTCTGTGAAGTTTCAGCTCAAAATACCCCACAGATCATTTATTATAGCTTGTCAAATTTGCCCCTATTTGGGTGTGAGCAAAAACACGCCGTTTTTGTGTGTCCCTTTAAATGCAAATGAGCTGCTGCTCCCGGCCCCCTTTCCAGAAGAGGGTGGAGCTTTAACAGCTCGCGCTTCGGTTGCTCAACAACAACAAAACTGGAGAATCTCACACAGCCAAAATGAGGATTGTCAGTAACGGTGTTCAGCCTTACATTGTTCAAACCGGAGTCGACACTGATGGAGAGACTCAGGAAGAAGTTACAACTTTTAGACGTTTCTGAATGGTTAGTGGATAAATTTATGCAGTTGCTGTGGAGTTGATTCAACTCATCGACTAGCATGTGCGTCATGTTAATCTTTTTTCATTGAATTGACCCTCGTTTGTGAAGCAGTCCAGCGTAAAATGACGGCATGTCAACAACACTCTACTACAACAACTCTTCCTCTTCTCTAAAGCAGCCCAACATGGCCTCACCCCCTTTATTGTGTGTTCTCAGGGGCGGGGTTTATGTAAAATTTGGGGTTCGTGATGTCACCAAGAAGCTTGTTGTAGTCCCTACCAGCTGTTTGTTGTAGTCCTTAAAAAGTGATTTCTGTAAAAGAAAATATCTCCCTTTGCATTGAACTTTGAGCGTCGTAACTTTGCAGATGTTGTTTATGCTCTAACAGCAACATTACACAATAACTAAAGTTTAAAAAGTAAAGTCATAATCAACCACCCTTTTAAGGTTAGGGTAAGTGTCTAGGGATTGCATTATATCAATGAATGTCCTCAAAAAGGTGTGTGTGTGTGTGTTGTAACCCAGCACTCAAGTGTTTAGGCTGAGTAATAACATTTGCCCTACTTATCTAGTTAGTGATTTACAGGTTAACGCATAAATGATTTCTCACTTTTAAGCCTGAGGCTTCAGTGTTCGCAAAGAGCAGAAAACCTGTTCAGCACAGGTTGTACTATCAAGACTGCTATATATCTCATTACAAAAAGGACTGAATTTACTACTTTTGTCTAGTACTCAGTTTTTACTGTGCATGCATATCAGAATTGCATTATACTTCATATGCTTTCTTTATTGTATTCTGTTGAATAAGCATATCTATCTCTACATTTGATGTGTATATTGGGCTTTTCATGCACCGAATTATACATACTGTTATAGTGATTCCCTTTAGTTTGTTGGAATGCATAAATATAATAAATTAATGATGATTCAAAGCGTTATTCTTATGTAAGCACGTTAATAGAGGGAGAGTCTGTGCGCACACGGCTTGTCTGTGTAAGAGATTCAACAAATACCTGCGTTGAAAGCGAGTGTATTGTGTCAGGAAAAAAAATGAAAGAGTTTCAGTAACAGTACTATATTAAACTACTATAATGTTGAAAATAATGCAATGGGGGAATGTTTGTGGGTCCTAATAATGCCTCGTAATGTCTGATTATACCAGTAAAATGGGCCTATGTTATTTTAAATAACTAGTCAGTGACAGAGTGCAAGCATATGTGTCTAACATAATTTTGTGTTTTTAGCTTCAGAGTAATTAATATTTTTATTCTGGTGTCAGCATTGTCCTGTGCATTAAGGATCAAGTCCAAGCCTATTCAAATCCCTGATGTAGCCCAATACCAAATTTTAACTTTTAACTGTTAACTTTTTACCATATGTCTTGGAAGTACTTTAATAAAAATAAAACCTTATTTTGGCGTATTGGGATAGTATCGAATTGTGACATGAGTGTGTCGTAACACCCCTAGAGCAGATGTTTCATGGTAATCATAATGAACTTTACAACTTCATATGAACTTCATTGTAATTAATAAAACACACATGGTGGCAAACCCTACTTTACAGTCATTCAGCCATGTGCAGCTTGAGCACGTGCTGTGGATTTTATATATCAGATATATTGCTCATATTGTGTTGATAACCTTGTAATGCACATTACAGTAAATAGACTCACAGATGAGTTTACAACTCTTATAGCCATGTAATCTTATAATTGCTGTTCACTGAGAGGAAATAAATAAGTAGGTTTTGTTATCTTTCAGCTGACCTACATAATGTAAGGGAAATAAATCATACAAATATGACAATAGTTAATAATGAATTTTGTCTGTTCTGTTTGTTTCAGCTGGATTCGATTGTCCCATCTGCTCAAAGTTTGTCTGCTCTGATGAAATAGATGTTCATTTGCTCATGTGTTTTTCCAAACACAGACTCTCTTATAATGGTGAGAACAACCTTCACTGTCACACAGTAGATCACTGGCCTGTTTCTGCAATCCTGAGCTCTCAGATATGAAAACATATTTCACTTATTTCATGCTGGACTGGTTAGTTTTTGTCCTCCACAGTCCATTTTAATGCTCATTTGTTTTGTTGTATAACAGCGCCCTCATGTGACATCATCTGACTCCTGCTGCTCTAAGCTTCTCTGATGCTGATAGTGATGATGTGATGTTTTATCTTTCTGTAGATGATGTTTTATCTCAGGACTCTGGTGAGTGTTCGATATGTCTGGATGACATGGTTCAGGGGGACACCATCGCTCGACTGCCCTGTCTCTGTGTCTACCACAAAGGGTATGAGAACGTTCACTAACACAGTGTGTGAATTATACATTGACTTTTTTAGTCATACACACTCATACCTGCTGTCGTCTGTGACTGTGTAAATCATCTGATCTTCTGCTCCTCCAGGTGTATTGATGAATGGTTTGAGGTCAGCAGGTCGTGTCCAGAACATCCCACAGATTAACATTAAAACAGGTCAGATGTTGCACAAACAGAGTGATTTCAGATTACATACAAATCACATGATAAGTATCCGATACATATAAGCTATTTTCAAGTTACTTAATTAAAAAATGGCATTGTTTCATGCTCAGTACCTTGTTCATATCATATTTTACACAAAACTCTGTATTTATACCTCTGCAGATATTTCCAGTAAAGAAGAGCAGCAGAAAAGGGCTCAGCTGATATTTCTCAAGGATCTGAGCAGCTTTAATATGGACCTAAAACCTGCTGTGCCTAATCTGAATGAAAGCATAAATATACTTTGCACAGTTCTGTTATTAAACCTGAAGGCTGTTTAACAGCAATCTAGCTGCCATCTTTTTACCCATGAAGTTCGATGGAGATCAGGTGATGGACTACAGTATCACTGCTTTATGTGCTTCATCCAGGATTTCATGATCAATAACCACATGCTAGGATTTTTTTTTTTTTTTTCCAAAAGGAGTTTCTGGTGAACTGTTATCCTAAGAAAGAGTTTTGTTTTAGTTTAAAGACACAGCTGTAGAAGAAGATAAATGACAGAATGTCAGTAACAATGTGAAAGTTTTCTTTTTTTTTTTTGTACACTTTTAATTTTTTTAATTACTTCTACAAGAAATTTACCTTTTAATGGTTATTTGTGTGTTTACTGATATGTTTTTGACAAGTGCTGTGTATATAACAGGTAGGCTACTTGTGTTGAACAAAATAATACATAATAATCTATATACTATTCCCATGAGTTGTTATCTACAAGCATAAATACATCATTATAAATTAGCTCTAATATGTAAAGACGTCTGTCCTGTTCCGCTTTGTGTTTCTGTATTGCCCTTTTCACATAATTTCACAGCTCACATGTTTCAAAATCTACAAAATCAACAGAGACTTTGTATTGTAAAGACATTTTCATATTTTTTTTATTACACTTTATTATTTAGGCATTAACTAAATGTAATGTGTTTTACTAACTACCAGGTGTTTAACTAATTTGTGGCATTGTTGTTAACACACAACAACGCTAAGGAAGAGATGATAATTTAGCTGATAATTAAGAAATATTCGTTAATCACATTGGTAGGCGTATTCATTGTAATGTAACCATAAGGTCGCCTGAGGGCGCTCTACGCCCATATATTATCTGATTATGAACAATTAAGCATGACAAACCAAATAAATATTTATTGTATAAATAGATGAAACGCGTATAGCTGGCGCGGAGGTATATAGCCTAATTATTAAAATATAAAGTCATCATAATTGTTATTAATATTATTTATTAAATAAGTGACATGTAGATAAAAGCAGTTACTTTTCTTTCTTTCTTTTCTTTTCTTTCTTTTCTTTATTATTATTTTTTTAACAAAGCCTGCTTTCTGACGCACAATGTAGGTCAGAATCCTAATTCACTCACTTCATTTTGTTCACGCCTTGCTGAAATAGAGTGCACTCAAATGTTAATCGATGCTCTTCTCAGTGCCAAAATTCTTAAATATGACTCGAATTCATTTACGGTTTGGCATGATCTTAAAAGTTTGTAACGCCTTCTTCACACTCCCTCAGAGAATCATAATGTTGAATTTTCAAGTTAATTTCTTATTTAAAAAAAAGTTTTAAAAATAGGTGACGTATTAGTATCTTGTGTCTCTCATAGTTGCACTTTGTGTAAACCAGTTGAGCTGGAATGTTTTCTCGAATACAAACGGGTTTTTCCTTGCTGCCAGCAACTAAAAGTGAAAATAGATTGTGTTTTACCTGCAACATTTTACATCTGAGCTTAACATTATCGGTAAAACTAAGCAAAAAGTATTCTTTTTAGATGTTTATGCAGGAATTTATTTGCTCTTGGAACGTTTTGAGGCATCTCAATCAAGGTGAGTTTTCTTAGGTGAGGTGTTTGAAAGTGACTTCAGCATTAACCTAGTAGCTATAAAATACTTAACTTAATGAATTACACAACGAAACATCTTGATCTTAATAACTGTTTTATTTGATCACATTCATAGAATGTTATTTGCAAACTTAATCGCCAAACATAGGCCTATTTGATATAGGCCTAACAGAAATCGTTTTAAACGTAATTTCCACAGCGTTGCAGAAACGCTATCTCGTTTTTATCACACAATTTTTTACAAAACATTTCATCAATGTTGTTCTAAAACATTATTCTTAGGACAGCTTAGTTCTATATATATATATATATGTGTGTGTGTGTGTGTGTGTGTATATATATATATATATATATATATATATATATATATATACACACACACACACACATTATAATTAATTTGTCTACACATTTAAGAAATATACCTGGAAATATATCGTTTGGTACGACCATTTTAACCTAAGTTTTGTTTGATCATTAACCTAAAACTGTTTGTCATATTTTGGTTACATGGTAGGCCTATGATTTCTATAAATGGTAAAGTTGCACTGTTCCGTGAAGAACTTTGAATTCTTTTCATATGTCAGTGTGACTCATCAGTCTTACTCGTGCGGCTTCATGAAGAATAAATGAATCATGGAGGACATACAAACATTCAGCGATGGAGATTTTTCTCCGGGATGCAGGTATATCAAAATCCTTGTGATCATGATGTTATAGAAAATGCATTGTATGTCACATAATGGGGTATTCTGGGTGTTTGTAATGGACGTTAAGGTGTTCTAAATGGTTTTCTCACACTGAGGGTGTGTATACACTAGGTGACATTTTCCATATGCAGTGTCAACAACCTTCAAACTAAAGCTTCCCTTAGACAAGATTCTTTATGTGAGGTTTATCTACTTTTAAAATCAGCATATTAATTCTTGTCTCTTTTCTGTTATCTCTGCTCTATTAATGTCAATGCCACAGATCAAACCCACCAGGGTCCAGCTGGTGTGTCCATGAAGAGCAGTGTTGGGGAAAGTTAATTTTACTCCCTAAAAAAGTAACTAATTATGTTACTTTTTATGAAAAGTAATGTGTTACATTACTTTTGCGTTACTTTTTCTCAGCTGGGCTTGCTTATTTTTTAATAACAACAAAAAAGTTATATTTTTGTAAAATGAATAAGCCTCAGGCTGAAGGAAATATTTACGCATGTTCAGCTGTGCTGTCATTCTAGATTAAAGAAGAATTGGATACAGGAGGAGGAAGTCCAACACTCTTATTTCTAAATCTAATCTAAAGTAATTTTTGCTTATTATTATGGTTGAATTGGATCACTGAAGATCAGCAGCAAAGACACTAGTTAATAAAGTGAGATTTAATACATGAAGTATATTTGTGTATTTTAATATAGTTAATTATTACAGGTTTGTGTATGATTCTGAGATTGCAATTTTACTGTTTTTATTCATTTTGCGGAATACTGAATGTTTTCCTGCAAGTGAGATGAGTAAATGCATGTTCACATTTAGTCTAGAACTACAACAACCATAATGTTCACACAGCACACAAAACACCTTGGTACTTTATTTCTCTCAACATGGGGACAGGAAAGCTCTCAGTCAATAAATGTGAAAAAGTAACTTAGATATTTTGCTGTTAATTAAAAAGTAATGCATTACTTTACTAGTTACTTGGAAATAAGTAATCTACATAACTCACGTTACTTGTAATGCGTTACCTCTAACACTGATGAAGAGTGACCGGTTTATGAACAACATAGTAAAATTTAACGGAAAAAACACATCAACTGATCTGAGGTACAACATTTCTGGATAGATAGATAGATAAACAAATTCTCCCGTGTGAGGTTTAATTATTTTCATGTAAAATCAACCATATGCATTCATTCATTCAGCTTCTTTTTTTATTTATTTATTTTTTTTTTACGTAAAATCAACTGTATACATTCTTATCTCTATTCTGTTATTTCTATTCTAATGTTTAAATTCTATTAAAGTGGATTCCAAAGGGAGAGATCACCAGAGCCCAGCTGTGTGTCCATGAAGAGTGACCAGTCTATGGACAACCTAATATCATTTAAGGGAAAAAACACATCAACTGATCTGAGGTACAACATTTCTGGATAGATAGATAGATAAACAAATTCTCCCGTGTGAGGTTTAATTATTTTCATGTAAAATCAACCATATGCATTCATTCATTCAGCTTCTTTTTTTTTTTTTTTACGTAAAATCAACTGTATACATTCTTATCTCTATTCTGTTATTTCTATTCTAATGTTTAAATTCTATTAAAGTGGATTCCAAAGGGAGAGATCACCAGAGCCCAGCTGTGTGTCCATGAAGAGTGACCAGTCTATGGACAACCTAATATCATTTAAGGGAAAAAACACATCAACTGATCTGAGGTACAACATTTCTGGATAGATAGATAGATAAACAAATTCTCCCGTGTGAGGTTTAATTATTTTCATGTAAAATCAACCATATGCATTCATTCATTCAGCTTCTTTTTTTATTTATTTATTTTTTTTTACGTAAAATCAACTGTATACATTCTTATCTCTATTCTGTTATTTCTATTCTAATGTTTAAATTCTATTAAAGTGGATTCCAAAGGGAGAGATCACCAGAGCCCAGCTGTGTGTCCATGAAGAGTGACCAGTCTATGGACAACCTAATATCATTTAAGGGAAAAAACACATCAACTGATCTGAGGTACAACATTTCTGGATAGATAGATAGATAAACAAATTCTCCCGTGTGAGGTTTAATTATTTTCATGTAAAATCAACCATATGCATTCATTCATTCAGCTTCTTTTTTTATTTATTTATTTTTTTTTACGTAAAATCAACTGTATACATTCTTATCTCTATTCTGTTATTTCTATTCTAATGTTTAAATTCTATTAAAGTGGATTCCAAAGGGAGAGATCACCAGAGCCCAGCTGTGTGTCCATGAAGAGTGACCAGTCTATGGACAACCTAATATCATTTAAGGGAAAAAACACATCAACTGATCTGAGGTACAACATTTCTGGATAGATAGATAGATAAACAAATTCTCCCGTGTGAGGTTTAATTATTTTCATGTAAAATCAACCATATGCATTCATTCATTCAGCTTCTTTTTTTATTTATTTATTTTTTTTTACGTAAAATCAACTGTATACATTCTTATCTCTATTCTGTTATTTCTATTCTAATGTTTAAATTCTATTAAAGTGGATTCCAAAGGGAGAGATCACCAGAGCCCAGCTGTGTGTCCATGAAGAGTGACCAGTCTATGGACAACCTAATATCATTTAAGGGAAAAAACACATCAACTGATCTGAGGTACAACATTTCTGGATAGATAGATAGATAAACAAATTCTTCCGTGTGAGGTTTAATTATTTTCATGTAAAATCAACCATATGCATTCATTCATTCAGCTTCTTTTTTTATTTTTATTTTTTTTTTTACGTAAAATCAACTGTATACATTCTTATCTCTATTCTGTTATTTCTATTCTAATGTTTAAATTCTATTAAAGTGGATTCCAAAGGGAGAGATCACCAGAGCCCAGCTGTGTGTCCATGAAGAGTGACCAGTCTATGGACAACCTAATAACATTTAAGGGAAAAAACACATCAACCGATCTGAGGTACAACATTTCTGTCTAGATAGATACTGTAGATGGATAGTTAGATACCCAGGTGAAAAAAAGTGCACTAAAATGCACTTTATTTCAGTACATTTCCATAATGTACTTAAAGTGCTTTATTTTCATGCACTAATTTTGTACTTAATATACTAAGGCCTGGTTTCACAGACAGGGCTGTGTGTTTTCTACGTTGTGTTGAAATTAAAGACGGACCGCTAAAATTTGTTTATTCTGGATAACACAATTGGAAATCTATGAGGACTCGTGCAGCATATAAACCAGCGTGTGGCAGCAATGCATGACGCTGAGAAAGAGAGAAAATTACAGATATTAAAAAAACTTAAGTAAAGAAAAATAATCAATGAAAATATCTGAGTGTACATCTATGGAAGTTTATTAATGCCAAATATTTTTAAAATAAAAAGCTTGTTGAATTGCACTAATTGAAAAGAATGTGCATTGCATTAACCATGCTTGCATTTTAGTGCATTGTATTTTTAGGGCTTACATTTTTATAGGCTGAAATTCAACATGGTCGTATACTTAAGCTGTGAATATTTCGCTCCAAAAAATTTCACACACATTTCTATTATTAAAAATGTGAAGATTCATATTCACCTTTTAGCTTTCACGTCCAACATATTCAGTCTGTTTAAAAATACAACCTAAAATTCGACAGACAATTTTCGGTCCATTTTATTTCACTTTACAAATTCACTTCCACAAATTCCGTGGTTCAAATTCAACAACCAGCAGATGCCGCTAGCAGCTGTTAATGAAGACCCAAACAACAGCTAGAGAATCATTATTCATTCACAAAAACAGATTCACAGAAATAGAGCAAGTGGTAAGTGTATGTAATGATTATCAGGGTCAGAATATATGTGGAAAAGCTGATAAAGACACAAAAGATGTGTTTACGTTAAATTCAATGTCTTCATGAATACTTTCCCTGTGTATAGACTACATGTAAGCAGCTTTCTCTACCCTGAACAAGATTATAATGGTGTTCCCTCCAATGCTTATGTAGCCTATAACAAACATTACATCTGAGGAATGCTGAAGAATTATATCTTAGTTGCTTCGTTTCCTTAATTATTATCATAGCTTATAGCATAGTTATTATCGTAACAGTAAAATGTAGTCATTTAGGGTTTTTTTGGGCAAAACTGGAGTGTTGAGACTGACTGAGCAGGCCACAAAATGGCTACTGCTTCGTTTTTTTCTCTATATGTGAGTAGCCTCTCGGCTATTTTTCAGTATAGTTTGAGTTGGCACTCATTACTTCAGTTTATATGTCTACGGCGGCCCTAACCGGCCGCCTGACATTTTAGCTTTGAGCTTCACTTTATTTCTCTCATCATGAGATTTAGAAGTGGATATCAGGCTTTTGTTATGGTGCCTGTTGTAGTATATAGGCGTATTGCTTAGCGGCCAGGCTAGAGCTAGGTGATGTGTGGTATATGAAGTAACCCCATATGTATTTACTATCCTTTCAGGATGTGTAGTTCCTAGTTCTGGCTTCCTCCCGAGGGAGCTGTTTAGGCTGTACGCCCAATAACCCCCTGCTTGTGTAGGTGCAATTATTTTTTAAGTTTAACAGCTAGGTTGTAGGCTGTTTTTGACTCCCTGATGCTGTTTCTCAGGTGGTAGGCCCTTATCTTTGCGCAGATAAGTTGTGCAGATGTGTGCTAGGCTCCACTTTCTAGAACTTTCATGCTAAAGGAATGACTTTCTTCTGAGCCACTTGATGTTTTGTATTTATCAAGTTTGAGTTGACGTTGCTAGTTTTTAGCTCCTGTCCTCTGGGGCTTAGATCAGATTTGAGAATCTGTACAGAGAGTGTTTTTCCTTTCAAAAACAGCATGTATATCAAAGTTTGTGTTACTTTGAGTTCTAGACTTTTGCACAACATTGTATGTGAGCTTTTTATGCCGCCACAAGTTAGCACCTGCTCTCATAACAATAGGCCCTTTTGCTGTAAAATGGCCTCTATTTGAGTATATGGTGACTTATATTCCCCAGTTAAGAGGTTTATTTGTGTCACTGAGTGCATCACCTGTTGGATTGCATACTCAGGGTAGTTAGAGCCACTTTTTTGAGGAAAGTTGGTATCTATTAGCTCCCTTTTTAGTGATCTTGTTAACAGCTATATTGCATATAACTCAGATTGTAGGCCTTATGATATTTGGCCTCCTTCTAGTTAGCAGTTGTTTTTACAATACTGTTTAACTGATCATAATATGCTCACATATTCTCACAGGTTTACGCTGCCACAGGCCCTGCCACGTGTCTGTTTGAGGTAGTAGGCTTGTAATAGCCTCCCTTAGACCATGTTGGCTTTGTTTGGTTCCCTTTAGTCACAAATATTTAGGGTACATTGCCTGTTGGAATGTGTAGCCTAGCGCAGGTTGCAGTTAGCTTCCCATAGCTTTTTGGGTTAGAGCTGGTTCCCTGTAGCTTGGTTCCCTTAAATTCACGAGCTGAAGCCACGTGTTATTGAATTGGCAGGCCCCTTTAGGCCTCCTTTTTAGTTTACATGATGGCACAGTTTGTGTTTTTTAATCTGTGAGCAGGCTGATCGCCACCTGATATTGGAATGGAGGCCCCTTAAGGCCTCCTTTTCTAGTCGACTTGTTGGCAGGATGCCTGGGAAACCATGCCACCATCGGCCACGCCCCATCGCTGACGGATAGGCCCTAACAGGCCTGTTCACGATGTTTGGCAGCGTTTTTCATGTATTAATCATAAAACTTCTAATACATGGCCTTTGGGTGGTATGGTTATGGTAGCCACTTGCTGATGCCACGTGTTTACTAAGGCAGGCCTACTTCGGCCTCCGGTGTAATATGTGGAGTTCAGTCATGTACTCTCCTCGCTGTGAGGGTAACAAGGTGCTTTTTACAGAGTACTCCGAGCGGCTAGCCCCTCAGGTTGATTTGGTAGTGAAACCTTACTGAAGGTTGGTTTAACCTAGATCTGCCTCCCTGAGTCTGATTCTAATCTAGTTGAGCTAAGAGCCACTTAGCGCCTAGGGTGGATCTTTTTGTGCTCCTAGAAACATCCACGAGACTTACGCCGTGTGTATTAGAGGTTGCTAGGCCTACGGGCCACCTGGTTTGAACACACTGGAGTATGTTTGATTGTATTTCTCTTTGAGAATTATCTGTATACACTTCCATTGGCCAGAGGCCTAAGTGATAAATCCAACCTCCTTTTGTCTGGTTGTTTATCGTCCTTGGGGCCTAAACACTGCCACGAGCTGATGCCACCTGTCTGTTGAGGTTATAGGCCCCTCCAGGCCTTCCTTAATACGTGTTGGTGTACGCTGTAATCCTCTTGCTTTAAAGAGTAAAAGGTATTTTTTACTGAGTACACTGCTCGTTGGATTGTGTTAGGTGGATTGTCATGCGGGCACTTTGCAGCCTCTTATGCTGCCATTGAAGTCGTCTGTCTACCCCAGAAAGACAAGACAGGTGTTCAGGGTGGCCCCTAAAACCAGGCCACTTTCTATATAAGACTTCTGTTTTTCACATAACTACTATCATGCTGTAGGCCCCTCCTTGGCCTCCATGAGTATGTGCCCATTGCATGGTCTACCTGTTAGGTGAGCTTCGTACTTCCCTTTTAGGGTTACGTATGTAATAGTGCTTAACTTCCTAAGCTGATCATGGTGGTAGGCCTTAATCAGGCCTCCTCCTAAGATTCAGCCTCAGGCTGGTTTGTGCTCCCCTGGATCAGGGTTCTGTAGCGCACGGCCTCCTCAGTGCATTAATTAAGCACTGAGTAGATCCTAGGATGAGTGGATTGTACTCCCCTCAATACGAGGGTTCATAGCACTTAGCTGAGTTCTGCTCTCCAGGATGCCCGTCTCTAACCGTGGGTTTGAGTTTGTTTCTGCCTCTTTGCAGTCACTCTTACTTACTATCTTCTATGAAGAATGCGTTTTAGAGGCTCTGTATTCAGACAGGATTGGCCAAGACTAAGTTTGTCGTGGCAGACCAGGTTGGCCTCCCTGGTGGCATTGGGGGTGACTTCGTTCTCCTCTAGTGACTGGCCGAGGTTCCCTTCGGTTCCTTGGCCACATTCCCTTAAAGGGACCGTTTTTTCTTCGGAAAAGCTGGTTCCAGACGCCTTAGCGGCTTCTGTAGGACCTCTGAGGAGGGCCTCCTTGAAGTGCAGCTTGGGCTGTTGGCCGAAGGGAATGCTGTCACTGACAGCCTGGTGTGACCCGAGGGGGAGTTGCCAAGCAGTTCTCTAACTGCTCTGGAGCCTTTGTCTCAGCCATTTTTCTTGGCAGGCACTCTCCTCAAGCATGGCGGTGTGGGTATATCGTTCCCCATAGCGTTTGCAAACGCAGAGTAGAAGTTCCCTTTCGAAAGGGAACGTCTCAGGTTACGTATGTAACCATGGTTCCCTGAGAACAGGGAACGAGACTCTGCTCTTCCTTGCCATGCTTCGGGCTGCCTGCTGAACAGTCCCTCAAGACGATGGATAATGACTGCTTCCCCTGGCGCCCCTTTTATACTTCCGGGTCGCGCTGTATGACATCATAGGCTGTCTCTGGCCAATAGGAATTGGAGTTATTGGATAGTTGGCTTTCAGACACAGAGTCACGTGACGTTCCCCATAGCGTTTGCAAACGCAGAGTCTCGTTCCCTGTTCTCAGGGAACCATGGTTACATACGTAACCTGAGACGTTTTCTCAACTTTTATTTCATTTTTTTACAGGGTATCTGTACCTGCACAAGTGCTCCTAGAGAAAAATGTTAGCGTAGAGCCCTGCACTCACGGACAGACTTGATGTGCATGAGGCAACATTCTCGCAAGCATCAACATCAGAGCCTGGTTGCATGAAACCTCTTAAGGGTATCCCTTAGTGGAAAAAAATCCCTGAGGCAAGGGATTTCTTTAAGAGTGTTGCAACAAACGTCTTAAAGGATTAGTTTACCCAAAAATGAAAATAATGTCATTTGTTACTCGCTCTCATGCTGTTCCACACCCGTAAGACCTTCATTCATCTTCGGAACACAAATTAAGATATTTTTGTTAATATTATAACGTGACGAGAATATTTTTGGTGCACCAAAAAACAAAATAACGACTTATATAGTGATGGCTGATTTCAAAACACTGCTTCATGAAGCTTCGGAGAGTTATGAATCAGCGTGTCGAATCATGATTCGGATTCGGATTCGACACACTGATTCATAACTCTCAGAAGCTTTGTGAAGCAGTGTTTTGAAATCGGCCATCACTATATATAAGTCGTTTTGTTTTTTTTGGCGCACCAAAAATATTCTTGTCGCTTTATAATATTAATATTGAACCACTGAATCACATGAACTGAAATATATGTTTTTAGTACATTAATGGATCTTGTGAGAGAAAATGTCATTGCTGGCTATGCAGACCTCACTGAGCCATCGGATTTCAACAAAAATATCTTAATTTGCATTCCGAAGATTAATGAAAGTCTTACGGGTGTGGAACGGCATGAGGGTGAGTAATAAATGACATTATTTTCATTTTTTGGTGAACTAACTCTTTAACTGTCACCCTTACCTAAGTGTTTATACTAAGCATTTCGCAATAGTTTTTGGCAAAACACAGCAATGGAGAAGCAGTTGCTATAGTTACGATATCTCCCACAATAAACAGAACATAATGGACCACTGACTTTTAAACAAGTTTATCATTTACTAAACAACTGTTCTACAATATATTTGAGTTATGGAGATTATTAAAGGCAGTCTGACCGGGCCCAGACACCTCGTTCTGGAGAGGTAGGAAGTTCACTGGCATAATGAGATTTCTATGAACAACTTTCTCACACAATTTCTGATAAGGAACATATGGATTTCATTGTTCATTCCTGTCATAATGTAGATATGACTCTATCTATCAGCAGTTTTCCTCTTGCCATGTTCGCACTTATTGGCCAGCAGCACTCTATCACCGATGTTTACTGGTGAACCTTTCTGCTTTTTGTTGTAGAGATTTGCTTGCCTCATTTGTTGTTTTGAAGCAGAACACTGGGCCACTTTCATAGCTTGTGCAAGATCATCTCTGAAAGATTGCATATACTGGTTGTAGTCGATCACCTGGTCATCAAGCAGCACAGATTCAAACATCACGTCTAATGGGCAACCTGGGAGTTCTACCAAACTTCAGCTGGAATGGAGGAAAGTCAGTTGTCTCATGAATTGTTGCATTATAGCAAAAAGTGAGAGACTTCAACATATGAGGCCATCTGTGCTTAGCTTTAGGTGGTAAGACCCGAATCATGTTGCCTAACGTACGGTTGAATCTCTTGACTGCCCTGTTACCCATCAGGTGGTAAGGAGTTGTGTGGGATTTTTTTTTGGGGGGGGGACCGCTTTCAAAACTAGCTCCCTGATCTGAATGTACTCGCTCTGGAAAACCATAGATGCAGAAAAATTTGTCCCAGAGCTGCTTCGCAACTGCCTTTGCAGATTGATTAGGACAAAGGTAAGCCTGTGCCAGCTTAGTAAAATGGTTTGTTATGACTAATACATCTAGAGACTTATTGGACGAGTCTTCAGCAGACCAAAAATCCATGCAAACCATCTCAAGTGGTCTTGATGTTTTAACACTTTAAAGCCGAGCTTTCGCCTCAAGCTCTGGCGACATGCTGACAACACATCTTCTGCAGCATCTTACATACTCTTTAACATCCCTTTCCATCCCTTGCCAGTAGAACCGACATCTGGTTAGGTAGAGTGTTCTGTGTTGTCCCTGGTGTCCAGCTTCATCATGCACTCCCTTGAGCACTACATCTCGAAGAGTGGCAGGCACAATAAACTGAAAAGTCTTCTTTCTTGTGATAACATCTTTAGAGACTTGATATAATAAACCCATTCTTACTGATAGTTTGTTCCAGTGTCTCAGAAACCGAAGAACACTCAGTGATTCCTTGTTCCTCTCTCTCTGGAATGCCTACGTTTGCACTCCACAAAGAAAAGCACTCTGTTCAGGTCAGGATCAGCATGTTGTAAGTCTGTCAGCTCCTGCCTAGACAGTACTGGATCGTCTGACAAACGAGATGGAATAATCAACTCAAGCAGCTGTGGAAGCAGGTAAGCATATGACTGAACTTGATTTTTCTGTTGTCTACAGCTGTCCAGAATGGCAGAAATATCCTCCTGAGAAATACCAGACTGCCTAGATAAAGCAGCATTATTCACCTCAATATCTGAACAGGGCTTGTCTTGAGCATGTATCTCAAAAGGGTGACATTAACAGTGGAAAACATCTTGGACATTCTCTGTCAGCAATAGCTCTGATCTGTAGCCATGCCGTCACTACTCACAATGTGGCCAAGAAACTTAACAGAAGGTTTCATAAAATGACACTTCTTTTGAGACCGTTTCAAATTGTGAGCCTGAAGCCTCTGGAATATCATCTCTAGTTGTTCCAAAGCAAGCTGTTCATCAGAAGCGAAAACGAGCATGTCATCGAGATAACAACGCATGCTCATGAAGTTCTGATCACCAAATATATTCATCATCATCCTCATGAATGTCACAGGACTATTGCATAGGCCCTGTGGAAGCCTATTATATTCATATAAGCCAAATGGCGTAGTAAAAGCTGTGAATCTCCTGTTGTCCTCATGCACTTCCACGTTATTATAACCTGATGTTAGGTCCATTGTGGAAAAGAATGCGTTACCACCTAGAGCCGCAAGTGCATCCGCTTGACGCAGAAAAGGATGTGCATCTTTGACGGTGCACGCATTCAGCCAGTGGAAGTCTGTGCACAGCCTCAGATCACCATTCCTTTTCCAGACTAACACCAGAGGTGATGCATAATCACTCATCGACTTTCTGATTATGTCACACTCCTCCATGTCATCTAAGGTCTCTTGCAGCTTCTCATAGTGCGACGGTGACAACCTTCTGTAAGGAAGCCTGAAAAGTTTAGTATCACTAAGTCAGATTCTATGAACAACACCTTTGGCCTTACCACAGTCCAGTCCGTGATGCGAAAATATTGACTTATACTTGGTAAACAGTTCAACCAACCTCGCTCTCCAGTAAGGTGTCAAAGAATTTGAACTTATGTCAATATCTTGGAGTCCAAGGCTAGACAGCGTCAAGCCAGTCAGCCCATGTGGTGTTCCAAAGGTGTCCTATGGGGTTGAGGTCAGGACTCTGTGCAGGCCAGTCAAGTTCCTCCACACCACACTTGCTCATCCTTATGGACGTTGCTTTGTGCTCTGGTGCACAGTCATGTTGGAACAGGAAGGGGCCATCCCCAAACTGTTCCCACAAAGTTGGGAGCATGAAATTGTCCAAAATGTCTTGGTATGCTGAAGCATTAAGAGTTCCTTTCACTTGAACTAAGGGGCCAAGCCCAACCCCTGAAAAACAACCCCACACCATAATCCCCCCTCTACCAAACTTTACACTTGGCACAATGCAGTCAGGCAAGTACTGTTCTCCTGGCAACCACCAAACCGAGACCAAGACTCCATCGGATTGCCAGACAGAGAAGCGTGATTCGTCACTCCAAAGAACACGTCTCCACTGCTCTAGAGTCCAGTGGCAACATGCTTAACACCACTGCATCCAACGCTTTGCATTGCACTTGATGTAAGGCTTGGATGCAGCTGCTCGGCCATGGAAACCCATTCCATGAAGCTCTCTACGCACTGTTCTTGAGCTAACCTGAAGGCCACATGAAGTTTGGAGGTCTGTAGCTATTGACTCTGCAGAAAGTTGGCGACTTCTGTGCACTGTGCGTCTGAGCATGCTCTGTGATTTTACACGGCCTACCACTTCGTGGCTGAGTTGCTGTTGTTCCCAATTGCTTCCACTTTATGATACCACTAACAGTTGACCATGGAATATTTAGTAGTGAGGAAATTTCACGAATGTACTTATTGCACAGGCAACCTATCACGATACCATGCTTGAATTCACTGAGCTCCTGAGAGCGACCCATTCTTTTACAAATGTTTGTAGAAGCAGTCTGCGTGCCTAGGTGCTTGATTTTATACACCTGTGGCCATGGACGTGATTGGAACACCTGGATTCAGTGATTTGGAGGGGTGTGCCAATACTTTGGGCAATATAGTGTATGTCAAGACAGTCAACATCAAAGTCTTCAAGAGCCTTGCAGGTGTACACATCAGCCAGCTTGCAGTTGTGTTTTAGACAGACAGGCTTGGTCGATGGGTTGATAACTTTAACTGGTGTACTGCCATCCCCCCATAAGGACACAACTATTCTGCCCACCAACACATTTCTTGGTGCAGTGCACGCTGTGCTGGGCTCCACAACCATTGTACTGCCTGCAGAGAGGATTTTGTCACTAACCAGCCTTCCCCACACTATATGTTCTTTCATGGACTCCAGAGTGACAGCATGTTTAAGTTTTACAGTTCCTATTTTAGTAGGTGGGTTCATACCTTTCCATGATTCAACATTGCACAAAAGTTTAATCAAAGCTCCTGCATCAGAATCTTTGCCCTGCGAGTCGAATACTCTCCTCCAGAAATCACTTGATATCTTCATGTCATGAATTAGATGTTTTATGACATTACTTCCCAAAATTAGGTCAGCATTTTGCCCATCAACAATTAAAGCAGGTACAGTGAAGGACCAGTCGAACACTTTCATGTGTACATCACATACTCCCAGCGGGCTTGTTTTCTGACCTCCACAGCCAATCAGTGTGAACAGTGTTGAAGAAACCTCATCTGAGGTGAGTACTTTTGCTTCAATGAGTTTGGACAGGGCTTGTGTACTCATAGTACAGGCCATAGACCCACTGTCAAGCATGCCTTGCAGCAAAACAACATTGTGTCTCAAAACATCAGTAAAGAACAGATCATCATTTGTGTTAAGTCTCTGAACATTTTGAAAAATCACTTTTGTCTTGTCATCAACCCTATTGCAAAACTCTGAATAAACAGATGCCAAATCAATATCTTCACTACTAATGGACATAACGCATGGCCCTCCACTAGTCCCCTCCTCATGTGGGCCATCTAGTTTCCCAGCTGAACAGTCAGGACTGCTCTGTTGAACTTGTGGTTTGTGGGCAGTCCCGGCAGTGGGCTGTGGCCAGAGGGATGACAGTTAAAGCACAAACGGTTTATTCGACAGTGTGAAGAAGTGTCATGACTTGCATCACCGCACCGCTTGTTCCAAATGACTGATCATGCGATTCAAAGACTTAGTATCCTGAGACGGCACCACTGCTGTCTTTTTCTCCATACCATGGCCATGAGCACACAAAACGCCTCTGACTGAGCATGACACGCAATGCCACTCACATGTACATTAGACTTGCGTTGATACACATCAGCTGTGGTCCATTCATTCAGTGGCTTACACTTGAATATTAGAGCCAGCTCTGTCAGGTTTTGCAAGAGTGAGGACCTAAGTGCAGATGGGATATAGACAAGACTATAGACAGGGCACAACAGGGAGATTGAGGTATGAAACAGTCAAACAGCAGGGCAGGGCAGACGACACAATGACAGGCAGGGAGGATGACCACTGAGACCAGTCTAAGATGACAACAGACTTGAGGACAGCTTGGGAAGCATCACCAGACGGGATGAAGATGGGAAGAACCAGGCAGGAACACAAGGAACCCAAGGCTTGATGCTTGATCTCTCAGAAGTAGCTCCAGTCTTGGCTGCCAGACAGTCAAAATCAGTGGCCAGGTAAACTCAGAACACAGGGCAGGGCAGGGCAGGGCAGGAACGAACACAAGACTCAAAACAATAGACAAGACACAAGACAAACAGGCAAGGCACAAGAGGGTTAATTAATAAACAAATACTGAAGTAGAGAACTAAGACTAGAGAATCAAAGGAAAAATAAAATACAAAAATAAAGCAAAAGAACACACTTGCAGGGAACTAGAGAGAGAGAGAGAGAGAGAGAGAGAGAGAGAGAGAGATTTAGTTAACCAAATCAAAAACAAGAGATAAACCAAAAATAAGGCTTTAGAGAACTAGAACATAAATAAAGATTGAAACTTGACTTGGAAAAAAGAAATCGGGAACAAAAAACAAACTGAAAAATTTAAATGAAATAAATACAAAGCTAGAACTGACAGAAAACTAAATCTAGCACTGACTGACAAGGACTGCAAGAGATGCAAGCACAATGAACACAACAAACCAGCAAAGACACGTGGGAAAAGGAGCTCAATATAAAGAGAGCAGAGCACATGAGGAACAGGTGAACACAATTAGACCAACAAGGACTAGACAAGGACTAAACAAGGAGGTGGGATGAGAGGAGCACAAATAAAGACAAAGCCATGTGCTTACATACAACACAAACACAGAGACATGAAACAAAAACAGAACCCTGACAAGCTCTGGATCTGTGCGTTTCTGAATGAACATCACAGTGACTTCATGCAGAGGGTCATCAAGAGTTTTTCCCTGGCTTTTAAGTCCCTCCCCAGCAATGTCAATAGCAGTGTGCAGCCTAATCCAGTAGTCAAATGGTTTCTCATTTTCAAAGGCAATGTGGCATAAAAATCTGCCAAAGGCATGCACAAATACACAGTATCACTGCAATGTTGCTTGAGCAGGTCAGAAATTGGCTTTGGACCATCAATAAGGTCAATCAATGGGTTACTTCTCAGTCCAACTTTTACTACATCATGTGCTTTGCCCTTCAACTTTGTCAGAACTTCACCGGCTTGATCTTTCAAAGGCACTTCACGCTTTCTCAAGTACACTTTTATTGTCTCTACCCACTCGTCAACACAAATTTTCTCTTACCCATCGCCTAAGAAGTACGGGGGCTCATTAACATCTTGCTTAACAATTAAGCTGAGTTTTGATAGTTCACTCATATCGATAGTTGAATCGCTATGCTTGTTTTGGCCAAAAATGCCAGACTCAAGACATGTAACAATGTTCTGGCCAATGCTGCTGCCTACCTGTTTCACTGTATCATTAATCCTCACTGGTAGAGCATTTAAATCAGAGAATTGCACAGAATCATCAGAAATGGCACAAGGCTAAGACACAGTAGATGTTGGCACATTAACATGTCTTTTGTATACAGTATTGGGGTTGATGAAAGTGGACTAATTTTATCAACCCCAACTGCCTGATGTGTTTCAACAAACCTCAGTACACCTCTTTCTCTTCCCATACTCATGTGACCATTTAAACCCTCCATATCAGTATCTGATATAAAAAAAACACCCCAATCTTTTCCCCCCTTTTTTCGTAAAGAGTAAAATAAAAATATTCAATGTAATTAAATCCAATTATCAAAATATGTCGCAGCTTGCAGACAATTGCTACGCAAAAGCTGCGTGTGCTCATGAATCTTTAGCTCTGCCCACAGCACACCTCCAGAAGCTTGGCTTTTTTCGGAAAGAGTCGGTACAGCGTATCTGTCTTATATAAATATGACGAAACCAGCCGCGGCTCATTTGTATGGGCAGGTGGGGCAGAGCCCCACCAAAATATTCATCCAAACATCCAAATCTCTATATATATTGAATTAATAATAAATTATAAATGTGTTCAGCATTATGCAACGAATATTTTTCAGATTTTCTAGACTATTTTAAGATGTAAAGTGAACAGGTTATGTTAAAATGTAGCGCATGGATTCGGCAGGCATGAAACACGATACTAAGCGGGGCAGCCCATCTCACAGCCCTCCCCAGCTCTACAGTGCCCCACAAATTTCCAGTGTAAATCTGTGCTGGAAAATGGGACTGCAGCATGCTCTCATAGAGAGCCATTGGGGCAGATTTCTGGCTGCCCTTCTTATTTCCATGTGACTTTACCTCACGTAAACCTCGCTCCAGACCAAGACGATATCAGTCCGCTTTAGATATGTGTCTGCATCAGGTCAGTAACTAGTCGGCATGTATGTTCTTCCTATGTGGAGTAGCGTATTAAATTAATGAGAGCATAAACGCTTTAGTTTAAACGTGCACATGTGAATAGCTTTTATATACAGTAGTTCTGTTGTGTTTGTTATATTTTTCTGAGAATAAACATGACTGTTTTCTTCACTGGAATTCATAACTTGTAACATTCTAAAACAACATTTGGACACAATAAAGACTACATTAAGGCAATTCTAAGATAACATTCTATGCGTTTGTCGTGTGTACTAAAGTCTGCCAATCATCATTAGAGTGCCACCCTCAAACTGAATAATGCAAGGACATTAGAATTCTGCCAAAAGTATGTCTGATGTGTTCATCATAAACTAGTGCTAAGATCCAGAATCTGCCTAAATTTATGGCCAGGAGCCACTACTGTGGCCTGATGCACAAAGCCGGTTTCAGTTGCTACCCAGGTAAGCTTAAGATTAGTTTGAGCAAACTCTGGTTTTTCGGACTTATGAAGGTGGATTGGTTTTTAGAGGGTTTCATTGCTGTGGTAACTTACGCTACATGGCTAATCTGCTATTGAACTAATTTTTAAAGCATTCAAAGCACACTTTTGAAATACACTAATAACACTATATTTTGTTGTACTATACTTTATTTCAATGCACTAAAAATCAATTTAAGTATTAGTGGTATTTAGTATACTTTTTTTTAGTGCACTGAAGTATACTGAAGTAGAAATATACTTTTAATTAGTGTATTTATAGTGTATAACTTACAATTTTATTTAGCTCAAAAAATAAGTACATTTGTAGTACATTCTTGCTTGTATTTAAGTTTTTTTTGTTGTTGTTGTTTTTTAGTGCATTCAAGTATACTTTTTTCACCTGGGTAGATTTTTTTTAATTTTTTTTTTAATGTAAAATCAGTTAACTCTATTCTGTTATCTCTATTCTAATGTTTATAATCTATTAAAGTCAATTCCAAAGGGAGAGATCAAATTCAGCGGAGCCCTGCTGTGTTTCCATGAAGAGTGACCAGTCTATGGACAATAGAATAAAATTTAAGGGAAAAAACACATCAACTCATCTGATCTCTCTTCCTCTTCTCCACCAGTTTTAGCACCAAAACATGATAATGAATATAAATGAACATTAGATATTAAGACCAACGCCACTGTTGCTTGTATGATTTTGTGTAATTATTTGATTAACTAATGTTAATATATTTTACAATAACTTTTCTCTCTTTAATCTATTATTTTAATCTTTCAGTTATGACTCCCAGCTGATCAAAAGCAGATTCAAATCAAATCTTCTGAAGAAGTTTCAGTGTCTGTATGAAGGAACAGCAAAGCAGGGAAACCCAACACTCCTGAATGAGATCTACACAGACCTCTACATCACAGAGAGTGAAAGTGGAGAGATCAATAATGAGCATGAGGTGAGACAGATTGAATTACAGTCCAGGAGAGCAGCAACAGAGGACACACCAATCAAATGCAATGACATCTTTAGACCTTTACCTGGACAAGACAACTCCATCAGAACTGTGCTGACAAAGGGAGTCGCTGGCATTGGAAAAACAGTCTCTGTGCAGAAGTTCATTGTGGACTGGGCTGAAGGGAAAGCGAATCAGAACGTCCAGCTCATATTTCCACTTCCTTTCAGAGAGCTCAACTTGATGATGGACAAAACACTCAGTCTTTCAGATCTTCTTCCTATCTTTTTTCCTGAAACCAAAGAAATTAAACCATTTAGTAATGAATATAAAATGTTGTTCATCTTTGATGGTCTGGATGAGTGTCGCCTATCTCTGGATTTTCAGAGTGATGTGAGTGATGTAAATGAATCCGCCTCAGTGGACGTGCTGCTGATGAACCTCATAGCGGGGAATCTGCTTCCCTCTGCTCTCATCTGGATCACCTCCAGACCAGCAGCAGCTAATCTCGTCCCCTCTGAGTGTGTCCATCGAGTGACAGAAGTACGAGGCTTCAGTGAGCCACAGAAGGAGGAATACTTCAGGAAGAGAATCAGTGATCAGAGTCTGGCCAATACAATCATCACACACCTGAAGTCATCAAGGAGCCTCCACATCATGTGCCACATCCCAGTCTTCTGCTGGATCTCAGCCACTGTTCTAGAGAAGATGTTGAGTGAAGCAGAGAGTGGAGAAATTCCCAAAACTCTCACTCAAATGTACACACACTTCCTGATCATTCAGACCAACATAAAACATGAGAAGGACTATGAGAAGACTGTGAAGGATGAAGATATGATTGTTAAACTGGGGAAACTGGCTTTTAAGCAGCTTGTAAAAGGCAACCTGATCTTCTATGAGGAAGACCTGAGAGAGTGTGGCATTGATGTGACAGAAGCATCAGTGTACTCAGGATTGTGCACTCAAATCTTCAGAGAGGAGTTGGGCTTGTATCATGGGAAAGTCTTCTGCTTCATTCATCTGAGTATTCAGGAACATCTAGCAGCTCTATATGCGCATATCTCCTTTACAGACAAGAATAGAAATGTGTTCGTCAAACAAAAGTTGTTATCTATGGTTTTAAACTGGAAGAAATCTAATTCCATATCTGAGCTGCATCAGAGAGCGGTGGATGAGGCTTTACAGAGTAAGAATGGACATCTGGACCTTCTCCTGCGTTTTCTTCTGGGTCTCTCATTGGAGTCCAATCAGACTCTCTTACAAAAACTACTGACACAGACAGGACGCTGCTCCTACAGCAAAGAGGAAACAGTTCAGTACATCAAACAGAAGATCAGGAAAAATCGCCTTCCAGAGAGATCCATCAATCTGTTCCACTGTCTGAATGAACTGGGTGATGATTCACTGATGCAGGAAATCCAAGATTATCTGAGATCTGGAAAAATAAAAGAAACCAAACTCTCCTCTTCACAGTGGTCAGCTTTGGTTTATGTGTTACTGACATCAGAGCAGAAGATGGAAGAGTTTAAGCTGAATAAGTTTATTGGAGCACAAAATACAGCAGATGAAGTTCTTCAGAATCTGCTGCCTGTGGTTAAAGAATCCAGATCAGTTCAGTAAGTCACACTGACAACAATATAGGTGGAATTTCACTTTTGTGCTGGGGGGGGTGGTGGTATTATCACTTAATAAATAATAGTAATAATAAAAGAATTAAAAGATGAAAAGGGATTTAAGGGAACAAATACATAACAATGGTTCTACAGGTCTAATTGTTCACATTCACTCTTATTCCTATGTCTAATATGTCAAGAATGCAAATGTTTCTTGTCTTGTCACATTCATTAATGAATTACATGAATCATGATGATCTCACATTTTCAATTCCAAAATTTCATAAAAAGTTGAGTAGTTTACATCACTACATAGTCTATTACTGTTGGTTGCTGAACATTTCTGTTGTAAAACAGCTGTCTAATACTTACATCTACTTCCACAAACTCACCTTCTTTGATTTGATTGGCCATCTCAATCTCAACATTGACCAACGCTGTTAGACCACTGAGGTAGAGCATAAATCAGCCTAAAAAAAACTTTTAAAACTTTTTGTAAACGTAACAACAAACAGCTTTACTTATTCTACACTAAAATGATAAGATAAGACAAATAAAATGAGAAAATATGAATTCTATTATTTTTTAATGATCTATTATTTATTATTCATAGCTCAGACAAAATCATTGCCCAGCAGCTCTATTTGCTCTATATGTTGCCCTATGTCAAGTATGTATATTAGCAACCTTCCCAAAAAACAATGACATAAATTGTGTTGAAGATAGTACAAGCTAGAACAGGGAGGAATAGTAAGAGCGTAGAGGAGAATTTTTTTTTTTTCAATCAGAAAGCTTGTGGAAGAGATGATTTTTTAGCTGTTGTGAGGGATTCGGCTGTCCGAGTGGAGTTGGGTAGATCTTTTCTCCAGCAAGAAATGAAAATGCCCTTGAGAGTGATGTTGTGCCTTTTTTGTGTGATGGAACCACGAGGCACCGCTCACTTACTGACCACAGTATTCTGGAGAGGATGTAGACTCGTAAGAGAGGGTGAAGGTAGGAGGGTGCAGAGCCCATGGCTATTTTATAGGCAAGCTCCAATGACTTGAACTTGATACAGGCCGCAACTGGAAGCCAGTGCAGAGAGATAAACAGAGTTCTGATGTGGGCTCTCTTGGGCTCATTGAAGATCAGATGTGCTGCTGCATTTTGAATCCTTTGAATATGTTTGATTGTACAAGTTGGAAGTCCAGCCAGAAGTACATTACAATAGTCTATCCTAGAAATGACAAAGGCCTGTACGAGAAGCTGTTGCATGCACCGTTAAGAAGGGCCTGATCTTTCTAATGTTGTGTAGTGCAAACCTGTATGATCGCGCTGTTTTCGCTATATTAAAGGTCAGCTAATCATCAAGGATCACCTCTAGATTTCTGTCCAAACTTGATGGGATAATCGTTGATGAACCTAGCTTGATGATAAAGTAGTGTTGTACTGACGGAGTAGCTGGGAAGATGAGAAGCTCTGTCTTAGCTAGGTTAAGTTGCAGGTGATGTTTTTTCATCTATGTCAAGATGTCCGCCAGGTAGTCTGAGATCTGTGCAGCTACTGTGGGATCATCTGGTTTAAATGAAAAGTAGAGCTGTGTGTCATCAGCATAGCAATGGTCGGAGAAACCATGTATTATCAGTCCCAGTAATGTAGTGTATATGGAGAAGTGGAGGGGTCCAAGAACTGATCCCTGAGGTTACCCGAGTGACCAGTTAATGTGATGTGGATACCTCCCCCTTGCCAAGCAACCTTGAAGGACCTACCTGTGAGGTAAGATGCAAACCAGCAATATGGAGTTCTAGTAATGCCCAGTGTTAAGAGGGTGGACAGAAGGATTTGATGATTAACAGTGTCAACCTGCAGATGGATCTGGAAGATGAACTGATGATTTAGGGCCTTTTTACACCTGGTCACTTAATGCGTTTTCTCTGATCGGATAGCTATCCGATCGTGAAGAGACCAGGTCTAAATGCCCTCCGAAATGCATTTGAGACGGATTTAAATCTGATTGCTCAAACCACTTCCGGAGGTGGTCTCGGATGCATTCCAGTCAAAACTGAACAAGTCTAAATGCATCTGGTTGTTGAAACCACATATGTAAATTTAACTCCTCCCAAAAATGCTAAAAAATAAACATATGAGAGCGTGTTATAGGCTATATGACATGTTATATTCAGGTACGACATCGCTACTGCATCACGCATCGCCGCAGATGAGCAGCTGAGCAATCTCTTCAGCAAGACAACACACAAACTGCCACAAATCAAACTGAAAGTAAGTCTCAGGCACTCAACACGATCATGTTCATTAAAAGTAATGAGACTAAATTATCTTACTAGTGCTGTTGCCGCGCTCCTATTGCAGCCTTTGATTTTGAAATTGGCTGATGATCAATAAAATGCAGCTCATATTTGTTGCTTTTGGAGACGTGAACTCCATGAAATCCGCATATAGCACAGGATTTGAAGATCTGATTTATATCCATTTTGCGGAGACACATTTATGTGTCCAAGTGTAAATGGGATTGTTTTTATAAATCAGATAGCTATCTGATCAGAGAAAACGCATGAAGTAACCAGGTGTAAACAGGCCCTTAGACTCAGCTCTTGCACTCTGTACAGCTACAGTAATTGACAACAAGGCAGGATACTACCTGGCTGGAGAGGAGAAGATTAGAAACTTCTTCCTCTGTAAAAGAAGAAGATGGTCAGCTGTGTGTGTGTTTGTGGTATGTTTATGAGGTATGTTATGTTCCTATGTGTGTGAAGCTGAGAACTGACTGCTGATGAAAGTAGTTTTGTTTGTGAAGTAAGTAACTAGTGAAATCGGTGGTGGAGGGGGGCAGAGGAGATGATTGAACTTTCTAAAGAGTTGAAAAGTATTCTAAAGTGTAACAAATTAGCTCAAAATAAATATGAATAATTATTCATAACTAGCTATAATTTATAAATATTTGGATCAGTTAATAAAATTAACTTAATGTGATAAAATTAATATTACGATCAATTAACCTGTTTGGCCAGCGAACACTCAGTATTGATCATCTATCAACTTTTCAAGACAGCTTCAATAAAGCTTTCTTATCACGTAGCTGTGATCGAATAGACACTAAACATGGCATAATTGAAGTTACATTTAATGTATCATAAAACGTGAATACAATACTGAATACAATACAACAAACAGTAATAATGGATACCATTTCCTATGGGTATGCATGTTCATTTATAGAACAGCCTGTCTATAAATTAATGCAGGAAAGTCTTTTTTGAGGTTTTCCTATGTGTCTCTTTGTCTCAGTTTTATTGCGCCGAAGTATGAGTGTTGCCACGTGGAAAAGCAAAGCCTTTATCTGATGGGCCATGGTAACTGAGGTCCTTGCTCAGTCTGGTCCGTAGGGGATGACTGCTTACAGAGTGCCAGAGTGAGTTTTAGAGATCATTTGTTAAATGTGACAAATATTTGTGTCTGATTTGTCTCAGTCGTTACATAATTCCCCGTTTTCGATCGTTGTTGTACCTCCTACGGGCAACAGCGAGCGATGTCGAAGGTGCATAAAGACACACCTCTGGCACACAAGGCTGGTAGACTGTGATGGGCTCTGGTTGTTTGTCTCCTGGAGTGGTGGTCGTTCCATGGCGGATGATGTAGATAGTAGCTCAGGTCAAGCTCAAGCTCAGGTCTCCAAGCTTGTGCTGCAGGTGTCGAGGCAGCCAGTGTCTTGACAGTGTGTCACCTGTCACCCTGAAGTCAGTTAGATGTTTCCTGTAGCAGCAAGTGGTTAGGGCACTGTGTAGCATGAAGAGGTTTTCAGACTGACCTAGTGCAGGTGGCTGGAGGTCAGCAGGTGGTTGTTGGCCTCTGCTAACAAAAGTCACAAGAAGTTTGAAGGTTGGAGCATGGCTCTGCTTTTGTGGTAGTGCCGACTTGAGCTTGCTTGAGCTCTGTTGGGCGAGGAGTCGGAAGCTTGTGATTCACAGTACTTCTCGGGTGAGTCCTGTTCAGGGAGCTGTTTTGCTTGTGTCCACAGCTCCTGTTACTCTGAGGTGGATTCGTCCAGCTGTCCCCGTGTAGCCTCCGATTGACACCCGTGTGAAGGGTTTGGAGGAGGATGTTGTAGTTGGCGGCTGTGGAACGTCCTCTGGTATTTGCAGGTTGAGGGCGCTGTCTTCCATGGCTTCTCCCAGGGCTTGGATGGTACCTGGGCTGTTGCCATGGTGACAGTTCTGTGCTGGTCTGTGAGGCTTTGATCACATGTCTGCTCCTTGCAGGACTCTGATCTGTTATGTGAGGTTTTTTACCTTCTGTTTTCAGCTCCATGAGCTAGAGCTAAGGAGATGATTCTCTCGATCAGCCCGGTGAGGCTGTAACTCTGGCTTGGGTCATGTGTCGTTGGCTCTCTCCTCTCATTGTCCAGTTGCATTTGGCTCTGGTGCGGTCGGTTGTCAGCAGCCATGATGGCTTGTCAGTCTTTTGGGTCTCCCGTCTGGGAGGTTAAGCAGAGCATCTGCAACATTTTGACACACTTGTGGTGAGGGAAAGGGTGAGGGACTAATGCACGACCCTAAAGAATTCATAGGTAGTGAACAAGCTAGAAATATGACATCCAGCCTGTTGTTTTAGGCATAGCTTGCTAGTGAAGTTTGTCTTCTAAGCTCACGATCTTAGCTATGGATGCTAGGATGCGAAGATTTGTGTGGTTTTGAGAATGTTTCTGAAAGCTGAGATTTAATAAATGACCTGAGATGGTTCTTATGGTCAATTATCTCTCAGAATCTCCTGATGGCTCGCAATAGTCTAGATCCCTTACAAAGGGAAGAAGAGAAGGAAAAGGAAAAAATAACAGCTTTCCTATTCAGATTGTGTTTATAGCTGGTACAAAGAACTATAGTTATGAATACTTGAGTAGCAGGGTCATAGGACTTGTGCACTTGTTGGGAATAAACAAAATAAAAAATAAAAAGCGTCTCTGGTTCCTTTCGGGCTCTCTGGGCAAACAAATACCTCACTAGAAAATAGAGGTAAATGTAAATAAATCAAATGGATGAAAGAAATAATAATAAAAAAATGAATAGCTGACTGCTATTATGATTTAAAATAAATAAAAAAAAGATTTAAAGAAGTGATTAAAACTGCAGAATGACCCTGTGTGTGTCCCTCCATGAAGTTTAGTCAACGTGCTATTGAAAAATCTCAATAAATCCAAGAATTCTTCTTTAGTTAAACAGTTTACATTTAATCAAATCTAGATTTAATTAAAATAGTAACTGCAAATTTAGTTGAACAGCATTCAGGAAGGGATGCACCTAAGTGCACATGAAATTAGCTGAGAAGAATAACTTCACACTACATACACACCTTGTAGTTAAAGGCTTCAAGTAAATTATGCTTACCGCTACTGTAGAAGTTATTGTTCTTGACACTTGACATTTGATATTCAACAGTGCTTTGCATCTGCCTGCATTGACACCATTTTCTTTAAGAGCTGCTGTGCAGCCAAAATGATATACCAGTTATCACTGTAAAGCTGCTTTGACACAATCTGCATTGTAAAAAGCACTATATAAATAAAGGTGACTTGACTTGACTTATTAGTTAGCTACCCTGTAGCTGGAGGGCCACTGGGTCGTGTTCGCTTGGCTCCCTAGCCTGGTTTGTTTACAATATGATGTCACGAGGTGGCGAGTTAGCACTTTCTGTCACAAGTTGTTGTCATGGGAAGCAGTGCATGTCAGAGCAATTCAACAGTTCATGAAGAATGTCTGCGCATTTGAAACAAATTCTGCATCAAGTTAAAATGTGGCACTTATACTTCAAGATTTTCCAAAAACTTGATGTTACATTCAGTAAAATGCAAATGTGGTTTGACATTTGCAAATTTTACTCATGTAACCTCTTCTCCTTACTCTGAACAACTTCCTGTACCTGTTCCTGTCCTGTAGTAATTAAACAGATTTGCCACAAGTCAAAGCTTGTTTGAGCATGCAGAATTACGTCCGTCTTGTGAATAAATACTGATGTTTCTATCGAATGAAACATAGTATTGATCACCAGGTAGCTATGCTTGTAGATGCAGCTAAAGTTTAGATGAATGACGTCACTCTGACTATAATTTCTAAGATCTGTACTCTGTAGAAAGGAGACCATCATCCAAATCCATATTCATGTAACACTGTACTGAGATTTCGTCATCAGAAACAGGTTAAGCAATACTGCAATTGGGATTTTTTTCAACCAACGCAGACTAATCAATTCTGGTACAGTTTCTATACCATAGAGTTGAGATTCTTTTGTCAAAACAGACTTATGCTTTAATACTGAAGTTAAAGTTTCTTTGCTAAAGTCAGATTAACCTTATACTGATA
Source organism: Elopichthys bambusa (assembly GCA_037101425.1). NCBI lineage: Eukaryota > Metazoa > Chordata > Actinopteri > Cypriniformes > Xenocyprididae > Elopichthys > Elopichthys bambusa. Next base: position 28,839,421 of record CM074448.1, read on the forward strand.
CCATTTATTATCTTTTGTTACCATTTGTATAACACACATGTTAAGATGTGTTAAGACTCTTTCTGTTACAGCAGAGATGACAATTCAAGCTCTTGTTTTAATTGCATCTAACAAGCCAGCAACTAGTGATCTATATGCGAATCAAACGTCGTATCAAATGTCTGCAGGTTTTAAAATAGCTCATTATAGACGGTTATAAGTATTTGAGGCTTACACATTCATTAAAGGTTTTCTTTCGATCAGTAAAATTCATATTTTACTAATGCAGACTTCTGCTTTTCTGCTTCACACATTTTCACCTACTTTTAAAAGCTTTATGCCCTATGCTGACTAGGAACCTTTGTAGAAACTATGTGGAAGGCATTGTGGCCATGCTGGATGCCCCCTGGTGCCCACTTTGGCTTCTGTGTTTTGCAGTTCAAAGTCAATGGGGTTTTAAGAACCCCTTCTAAGGGGCCTTGTGTGTTACAGGCCTTCTGTTTCGGGTCACATGAATGGTATTGTGTGGGGGCAGGCTGTGCAGCCTAAAAGGTAACTAACTGGTGTGGGAAGAAAAGCCGGGTGTTGGTGTCCTCCTTCCATTCCAGGTTTGTCTGTGTCTGTGGCAGTAACACTGAGACTTTCAGATCTGTCCTGCTTGGTGTCAAGGGCAGCACTCAGTCCGCTTTCAGACCTCCGGGTCTGAGAAGTCCATTATGCTGGCTGGTTTCAGCTGCTGGTAGTCTGATTGGAGTTTTTCTGGCTGCTGAGCCAGAAAGCGTCACGATTCTGGGCTGGATGTGATCCAGAACAGAGAGTCTTGGTGGGTCACCCCAGTCAAAGACTTTGGGTGAAAATTAATGTCTCATATGTTGGCATGGACGTTGTGGTCTGCTAAGGGCTTTCGCCCTTCCCCCCTTTGTGCAGGGCTGGGAGGAGCTTGTGCTGCTGCTGTGATGGCCATCAGGTTGCGTTTTCCTTGTGGAGTCCATTTGCAGTTTGTTGAACTGTTTCAGTTCTTTTTGGATCATGACGAGTTTGTCTCTAATGCTGCCAAATTGCTGAGTCAGTGTTGTGCCTTCTCACGCTGAGTGGGTTGGTTCTCTGTGGAACTCTGTGACCTGCAGCATTTGTTCATTTACATCCTGTTGGAAGCCCGTATGAGCATGGGCTAAGGAGAAGATGAAGCTCTTTGTGGCTCAGGCTGGGTGTCGAGTGTCCGCTTGTGCTGACAATCTCGCCGTTCCTTGCTCTGCAGTTGCAGGTCGTTGGCTGCTTTTGGCTGAATGATGTCCATCACACTGTTCTGCTGGGTCTCCAGGGGGTCCTGGATGGCAGGGCTGGAAGCCCTAGGCAAACTGGCACACTTGTGGGGGACACGAGAGAGATGGCAAGGCAAATGCAAGCTCGTACAGAATGGCTATGTGAGCCATGTAAGGAGTGAATAGCTGATGTGGGGGAAGCTAGTATGATACTTAGTGTTGATGAACACAACAAAGGGTTTTGAATATGTTTGTTAACGGCTGTAAGCTGCGTCTGCCGATGACTGGGCTGGTACATGTCATCAAACTATTACTCAGAATACCGATGGTTGTCTTCTACAGGTTGTCACCATGAGGGTAACGAATAAAACAAAGTCCTGGGAACCAGGTCCGGTTAGGCCAGTAAGGCGCAACTAGCAAAACCTGCTCCTCGTCCTCCCTGACCTTGCACAGTGTCTGTGCGAGAAGGCTCACTGGGGGAAACACATATTTGCGTAGGCCCCGGGGCCAGCTGTGTGCCATTGTATCCATACTGAGGGTCCCCTCGGTCAGGGAATAAAATAACTGGCAGTGAGTGGACTCCTGGGAGGCTACAGGACTCCAAATTAGCTGGACCGTCTGGGGATGGAGTCTCCATAGCTGTCGTGAAAGCGTGTCAGTCACACGATTGAGCTTGCCCAGAATGTAAATGGTATGTAGCGACCTCTAACGCACACTCCCTGCCTGTGGCGAAAAAACAGGCTGGAAAGGAGGAAGCAGAGCGTCGCTCACTGCCCAAGTACACCCTGTATGACTGGAGAGTCAGAAAACCGCTCTTTCTTGAGAATTTGGGTACCACTGGCCATTGGGCCAAAGGCGGAACAGTAGTAAGATTCTCCACCCGCCCCACCTCCGGGGGAAGGAGTGGCACGTACACCAGCTCCTGAGAAAGAGCCGTTCCCTGCAACTCCAGGCCACCCGTCCCAGGGCCGCCTCACTAACCGTTTAGGTTGGGGACGGGTTGCATCACCTTCCTGAATAGGGCTCGGCCTCACGGCTGAGCTAGGGCAGAGTGCTGCTCGCTGACGGATGTCCTTGGCAACAAGCAGACTGGACCACGGTGGCAGAAATGTCTGAAATGTCTGCTTCTGAAATGTCTGGAACTGCTGTGAAATCCCTGGCAGTGTCGGCGAAAAGATCACCTTGTGAGATGGGTGCGTTGAGAAAGCGCATTTTATCGACATCTCACATCTCTGCAAGGTTTAGCCAGAGATGGCATTCCTGGACCACCAAGGTAGACTTTGTCTGGCTGAGGGCCAGTGCGGATGATTCCTCCAGTGCAGCACTTTGTGGGCATAAACGCACCACAGTTGCACAGTCCACCTGAGGAACCCCCATGAACCCCCTGACTGCCCCACAGAGGAGGATAGTGAGAGAGGAAAAACTTTTGAACAGGTTTGGGCACTAATGTACTTCCATACTGCCAAGCTCTTCATGCACTTCCGGGAAGAAAGGCATGGGGCAGGGTGAGGCGATCTTTTCATGTCGCGCCCCGAGTCCAGAACCAATCCTCCAGTCACGACCACTCAGAACGAGTCTGAGCGCGCAGTGGCCTGGGTAAGCATGGCTGTCAACTCTGAATCCGATTCAGCATGAGCAAATACCCACAAAGCGGGAAGCTCAGCATCATCTTTCTCTCCAGAGGACGATAGCCCTCTCCCCGATATACCTATCGACATCTGATCTTCATCCGGAGCACCCAACGACGCGCTGGGTTGCCGCCGCAACAAGCACTGTCAGCCGGCAGTTCATCGGCACGTGAGACGCTGAGGAGTGGGAGATCCGCAGGGGTTTTCCCGGTGGAAAGCTCTCGCTGTAACCCTCAGTCTCCCAAAGTGTTGGACAGACCTGTGGCTGTGCTTTACACACAAGCGGCAGCTGGGCAACAACAAAGGGGACTCAAGCCTTTACAAGAAAGGAGAGTCACGATCTGTGTGTCGACATGATCATGTTCTCTCGAGAACATGAATCACCCATGAACGCTGTTTCAACATGCTGGGCATGTGAGACAGCGATCAGGGCCATCATATGAAAACAGGAAACGACCGCATCCAGGAATGCATTAGCAGAGAGGTGTCTTTAAAATGACACTCACTGCCCATGAGTCTCATTGGGTGACTGGTGCTATTTCTATAACCTATGATGTGCAACCTATTTCCACATTTATTAATTTCCACATTTCTTTATTTTCACATTTATGTATTTCTATATTTCTTTGACCGTAGGATAATGAGGAGGGCGTGGTTTACCTCAGACATAGCAATCGAGCTATAGTAGGCGAGGGTGAAGTGTTGAGCCCACAGTGACACCTTGTGGTGTGCCTGAAATACAAGAAGTGACAGTCACAGCATCACTGATTATACTGGGTTCGCTTGGTGTAGTCTTATTATTAATCACACGTCTTAGCTAAGTTATCAACTGGAAATATTCAGAATTAGATTAATCAAAATATGCCCATGGGAACTGAGCTAGTGAAACACACACCATGTATTAAACATACACAGATGCATCATGCTCTTTCAAACAGCACCTGTCACGTGCCCTCATATTTTTTAGCTTACTGCATTTGAATGTAACTTCCGAAAACAATACTGACAGCAACAGAAACAAACTTATTTACTATTAAGCGGTGGTAGCCTTTAGCCTACCCCCGTAAACTGATATCCAGGGGAAAACTTATTAAATGTATGAATGCCACGTTAATTCCAATCTGTAAATTCAGTTAGATGATAAGGCTGTATGGCAGTTATTAGTAAAATCCAATCAGTGTCAACAATCAGAGCTTCATTAGAACCATCATACAGAAGAGACATAAATGCATTTACACAGCAATTAGCCTACAAGTGCATTACACTGCTGCCACCATTACGACAGCAAACATCTTTATTACTACTCTGATAGTACACTTATCAATTCATGTAATTAATTAGAGTGTATTTGGGTTTAAAACAGGTCTGCTTCTCACCTTTGATGAACAGGAATTGTAGTTTGTGAGCAAAGCTGCAAATTCCTCCATTAACGTCAGCTGCCTTTGTAATCCTCTGATACGTGCAAGAGAAAATCGCTGGGCGGCATAACTGATAAATATATTAGGCAGTATCTTAGTGAAAGTTCATTTATTCTTGTTTTTTTCCATTCAAAAAGTTGCATCGTATATGACGTAAGCGTGCTCCGGCTCGGAACGTTAGTTGGGGGGACAGTCAGGCTTGGGTTCGGTTTAAGGCAACCGTGCCTAGTGTGAGTACACCCTAAGGATGCTATTTGTTAGAAGGCAGAAAACTATGAACAGGAACATGGTTTGTGTAACATTAGCAACACATTATTAGTTGTTTGATAACGTAGTCTAGCAAAACGCTAATCATATTAATTACCGTTATGTGCCTGATGTTGTAAAAAGCAATACCATTGTGCAGTGTTGACCGAGTGGAGGCGGGGCTAATTATCATATTCATAGATCTGTGTATATTAAATGAGGCAAGGGTGTAGAGTTAGAAGAATGTTTTTTCACTGGAAAATTTTTATATATGTCATTTTGGTGATCAAAGATGAGTTTTAAGGGATACAATTATTGACTACGGGGGACTTTATTGAAACTATTAACTTCTGTAGAGCTACAGTTGAAATTGAAGTAGGATTATATTTGAAGTTACAGATTCTTAAAACTGAAGGGAACCTTGCAACATTTAATCTTATTATTATTATTATTATTATTTTAAGTTTATTACTGTAAACCTATTTGTGTATGTTTTACGTTCATTATGAATTACATTTGTAGTTCTCAATTGTAGCTTGTGTCAGTTCATCATGCATGTTTTTTAATCTCTACAGGTTGAGTGATTGTGGTGTCACAGATGAAGGTTGTGTTGCTCTGGCTTCAGCTCTGAGATCAAACCCCTCACACCTGAAAGAACTGGATCTGTCTAAAAATAAACTAAGAGCATCAGGAGCAAATCTGCTCTTTGCTGTACTGACAGATCCTCACTGTAAACTGAAGATACTGAGGTAAGACTGTATGGAAAATCTTCCTTAATTCTCCTCCCACTCTAATTAATAGCCCCTTTCACACATACAGTCTTTACTGGTAAATTATGGTTAAAATTCATGTGAGAACAGGACATTTTTGATGAAGTATGAGAAGTTCCCAGTAAATTACCGGTAATGTGCTCTTTATGAACAAAGAACGGGATTACCAGTATGAGCACGTACAAATTGAGAACACGCTGATGTAAGAAATCTGCTGTGGGCCAATCATAACATTCTGTCTCAGATGACGCGTTTACGTCATGCTGTTTACGAAAGTCAAAGAACTGTTGTCAAACTGGAGTGATAATGAAACTAAAGCACTTCTCCTCATCCGGGTCGATTAAGAGATTTGTCGACAGCTTAGAGGAACAGTTAGCCATGCCATGAAAAATAATTAGCCTTCTTCAGGAGCAAAGCATACACAGGAGCAAACTAAACTAAACAGGTAATTAGCAAACTAAAAACCACATTTTAAACGCCAGGAGCGTAATGAGGTGCTGAGCATCTATTTCGCACTCAAGCGCTGAACATTCAGCTTTTTTACCAGTTGCCTCGAGTTGAAGAATGTTTAACTTTGAGTAAAACGCTGCGCTCATCACTGTCACTTTTTAGCCAGCCGTCCAATCAGAGTGAAGGAGGGGTGGGACAAATACAAGTCTGACCAGTTGTCACAACATCCTTGATGTACAACGACATCAACAAGCAGAGAACAGAACAAAATGGATGAGAAATGAATATTGCTGGTCTCCAAACATACATATCAAGTACTCTACATTGTGTCGACATTTTTAGTCTTAACAAATTATCTGTGAAATCAGTTACAAGTAACAGATATTCCATATCATAACAACAAAGCCTCTCAACTGAAAAAAAAAACCCGCTGCGCTACAGAAGTGCTCTCAAGCGCTCGCAGCTAGGCATTTTCAGCAGAACGTCCAGCATTTTCAGCTAGCTAAAAACGCTTTGGTGGACACACAGCCTAAATGCTTAAAGTTAGACTAATATAACATGGTAAACCTATAGCTTATGTACATGTAACACATAACTAGCACAATTTTAAGGAATAGCAACATCTTGTCTTATAGAAGGCTGAATTACGCTGAAACATACATGAAGGACTTTGTGGTTTTTCTTACGTCTACTTACCAGAAGTTAGGATCCACATTGACCTGCAACAGCTAAGCTTGCGCTCCCGTGGCGTCTGTCATTGAAATGCAACCATGAACTGCGCTCTCCGCGACAACAAGGAAGTTTCAGCAAAGGATAAATTGATTTCTAGTCCTTGATATATTTACTACCTTGATATTTTTACTACTATATATTTACTACTCTACTACTAGATATATTTAAGGAGATGAGAAATTAAAACCTGCCCTGTACAGCTATGATCAGCTGTTCAGCCGAGCTTTCGATATTGTTACGGAAAGGGCGAAGCTGTTTGATTGGTTCTTGTCACATGACCTGCGATACGCTTGCGGCATTCTGAAAAGTTCAGAATTTTTCATCGCTCTGCACTCAGAAAAAGCAAGCACTGCATGCGCGTCATTACCTCGCAGTTTTCTAATATTTTCCCCATTAACCCCCTCAAGCCGGCGGTCACGTCGGCGATACCACCTTGCTTTTTTTCTTATCAGTATGAAAGAGACTTAAAATACTCCGTCCATTTTGCACATACAATTAAGAGTTATATTCCATTTTGATCTGTGAAATATCTTCTTTTATTTGTGTACACTCAGAGTAAAAACAAAATGTTGTGCTTTTTGAAAAATAAAGAAAACTAACATGATGCGTGATCAGTCGCCTCCCTCTGATAGAAGTCCAATCTGATAGTTCTCAGAAAATAAACTGTAACTTAGTAAATACTAATTACAAAAAAATTAGACTTATGTCTAAAGAAACATTGAAATGTCAGGTTTTAAATTGTGTAAGTCAAATCGAAAACAAATATTCTCTGTTTACACCGTGTTCCAAATTATTATGCAAGTGACATATCAGTAAGATTTCAGTACAATAAACATTCAGATTTTAGTTTTTCTAAGAAAATGTTTGTTTGTTTATTTATTTATCCATGTCTTTTTAGATAACTGGTATCAATCTCAGACAAAATAATTTGCCAGGTCTATGGAAACCATACTTAGAGGTTGTTCCACGTTATTAAGCAAGTCACAGTTCTCATGCAATATGGGGAGGAAGAAAGATCTTTCTGAAGAGGAAAAGCATGAAATGGTCCAATGTTGTGCAAAAGGCATGAAAACAACTAATATTGTGTAAAAACTGAATGGAGATTATCAAATTATCATAAGATTTGTGAGTGATTTAGAGCACTCGGTCAGATAAAGGCTTATTAAGAAAAGTTCCTGTCAAAAAAATTAATTGTATTAAAAGGGAGGCTATACCAGCAAACAGGTATTTGAAGCTTCTGGTGTCTCTGGAGTCTCAAGAAGCTCTCCATGCAGGCTGGCTGTTGTGCGTAAAGGTGCATTTCAGCCACTACTAACCAAACCTCACAAAGAGAAACATTTGCAGTGGGTTTAGAAATACATTTTCAAACAGTTTTATTGCTGTGGTGTTTTTTTTGCAGCATGGGATAGTGCATAGTGCATTGTATTTCAGAAGGCACCATCCTTCTTTTTATACTATAGCTGAAAATGGGCAGTTATGAACTCCACATATCTTGCAAAAGTCATTTTAATACCCTCAGAGACCCTAAAGGGACCTTCCATCTCACTTCCCAATATTCCAGCCCAAATCATCACCCGCTAACTCTTTGCTGACGTTGCAGTCTTGTTGGAACGTTGTGGCCATTCACCAACCATCCAGAAATCCATCCATTTAGACCATCCATGGCATTCGTCAGTGAATAAAACTATTTAAAAATTAGTCTTTATGTAATTCTAAACCCACTGTAAATGTTTCTCTTTGTGGGCTTTGGTTAGTGGTGGCTGAAATGCATCTTTACGCACAACTGCCAGCCTGCATGGAGAGCTTCTTGAGACTCCAGAGACACCAGAAGCTTCAAATACCTGTTTGCTGCTCAACACTGGCTTTTTTTTATAGCTGCCCTTTTAATACAATTAATTTTTTTGACAGGAACTTTCCTTAATAAGCTTTTATCTGACCGAGTTCTGCTGTGCTCTAAATCACTCACAAATCTTACGATAATTCAATGATTTCCATTCAGTTTTCACACAATATATGCTTTTCATCTTCAGAAAGATCTTTCTTCCTTCCCATATTGCATGAGAACTGTGACTTGCTTAATAACGTGGAACAACCTCTAAGTATGGTTTCCATAAACCTGGCAAATTATTTTGTCTGAGATTGATACCAGTTATCTAGAAAGACATGGGTAAATAAACAAACAAACATTTTCTTAGAAAAACTAAAATCGGAATGTTTATTCTACTGAAATCTTACTGATATGTCACTTGCATAATAATTTGGAACGCGGTGTATGTAATCTGAATGAAAAGAGATGTAAAGTGTGAAGTGCCATATGAAATGCCATAGAGGTAACATGAATGTTCAGATGCTTTGCATCAAAGAAATACATTATATTTTAAAGTATATTAAAATAGAAAACCATCATTTGGTTTGAGACTTGAGACTTCTTTTAAAAACATTATAATAGTAATGCGTCCAATTTTTTGACTGGTACTGTAATTTAACATAGGCCTATAAAAAATTTCTTCACATGATGTGCAATAATACGTGCATGCATGAGATCACAAAAATCATGTTTTTTTGTCAAGAGTGGACATTATATTAACGTATTCCTGTTATCAGCATGATCACAGAGGGTTTTTTCACATAGCCTACCTGACTGAAAGGGCTCATTATGCGGGTCATTATGCGGGTCTTTGCCTTCTCAGGTGTGAATCACAGCATCATTCATGAAGATTCATGCCTCCATGTAAACTGTGTTTCTTGACAAAAAGTGTCTTACAAAATTTAAATCAATATATTGTTTTATATGAACAAGTTGGCAGGATCATTTTTACATGATTTTTAAGCAAAAACTCTAGTCTACAACCTACAATACCCCAAAGTCTTATAAACACATATTTATGTATTTATTTTGTGGCCTTATTTCAGTGACTTAAGTTTTTTGTTTTTTCAACAACCACGCATAAACGTTATTAAAATCTGCTGTTTTCCACAAAATGCAGCGCAATCCCTGAGGAGGATTTGAACACAGTTCTCTTGGGCTTTAATAAACATAAAAAAATACAAAATTGTTCTTTTGCGATTTCTCTTGTTTTTAGTCAGCCTCATGCTCCTATCCTAGCAGATATGGGGGTTGGTAGGGACAGTTCAGTAGCTTCACGGTGGGGGTGCAGGACATTACTAGCTAAAGGTGTAAATCGCCACTCTTTCACATAGTGTGCATCTGCGAGGGAGACAAAGAAACTTGCTGAAAGAGATCTAGTGCGTATGTGAGAGAGAGAAAAAGAAAAACTGTTCTTAACTTGTTGCTTGTTCTATTTTCAATTTGCACTGTTTTAATCGTACACAGCAATGCTGCAGTTTATTTGGCAATACAGATGTAACGTCACAAGAATAAGTTTCTATATTCCTCATTTTACATAAAATTGCACAGGGAATAAACACCTGTAATAAATAAATAGGCTACTGTACTGATGTCACAGTCACCGTCTGTATCACCTTCCCCAGACTCCATTTCCCAGCATCCCTCTGGTTCCTCACCTGCACCTGAAAGTCATCACCTTTGTTAGCACTCATCAATCACACACTATAAAGACTCTCACTCCCTGCACCACAGTGTCTGGTCTCGTCAATGGCAAGCACTGCGTCTATGGAATGCACTGCGTCTATAGAATGCACTGCGTCTATGGAATGCACTATGTCTCCCATACCTGGACTCCTTACCTGTTACTCACCTGAGATTGCCTTATCCTCTTCTATTCGTCCACACCTGAGCCCTCAGTCAAGATGGCCGCCATCACACCTGAACCCTCAGTCAAGATGGCTGCCGTCACACCGGAGCCCTTAGTCAAGATGGCCGCTGCCACGCCCGAGCCCTCTGTCAAGATGGCCGCCGCCACGCCTGAGCCCTTGGTCAAGATGGCCATGCCCGAGCCCTCAGTAAAGATGGCCGCTGCCACAGTCATGGATCTCTTCCTCATTCAGGATCCCGTCCCGACCTCAATCCTGTATTAATTCCAGTCCCTTACCACAGTCCTAAAGCAACTTCCATCCTCGTCCCGAGTCCAGAGGCAACTCTCTCCTGCGTCCCGAGTCTTATGACGGCTCCAGCTCCTAGCCCAGAGGACCTCTTCATGCCTATGGCGTTAGCAATTATGTGTGTCTGGGCAACACACACCTCGACGCTCTAGTCTATGATCCCACTCCTGTCCCTGAGCCCGCTCCAGATTCAGCTCCTGTCCCTGAGCCCGCTCCAGTCCCTGAACCCGCTCCAGGCTCCGCTCTCTAGCCCAAACACCCAGCACCACCGTGGCCTCCCGAACGGCCTGCACCTCTGTGGCTTCCCGACTGGCCACCACCTTCCTGGCACCCCAATCAGCTAGTACCATCCTGGAGACTATTTGCCCTGTATTGCCTGGATTACCCATCACGTCTCCAGGACTCCCGTCTCCTATCCACGGCGCAAGGACGCGACTACCGGGAGGGGGGAGTACTGTCACAGTCACCGTCTGTATCACCTTCCCCGGACTCCATTTCCCAGCATCCCTCTGGTTTCTCACCTGCACCCACTGACCAATCACCTGCACCTGAAAGTCCTCACCTTTGTTAGCACTCATCAATCACACACTACAAAGACTCTCACTCCCTGCACCACAGTGTCTGGTCTCGTCAATGGCAAGCACAATGTCAATGGAAAGCACTACGTCTATGAAATGCATTACGTCTCCCATACCTGTTACTCACCTGAGATTCCCTTATCCTATTCCATTCTTCTTCCATCGTCTGTTCTCCGTTCCTTCACCAACAAGACATCATCTGTTACACTCCAGCTAAGTTACTGTTCCAAAGTGCTTATCCATTCTATCACCTGCATTCTCCATCTACCAGTGTCCGTGCCTCTGTCTCAATAAAAATACCTGTTTAACACTTGCCTGCCTGCCTCCATCTGTGTGCCTGACAACCGAGGCTTTATGTAAACTTTGAAAATAAAGCAATACTATTTAGCCTAGTTAGTATTATATTTTTGTTTTAATTTAATTTGTTGTTTTTCTTCTGTGGCTTTATCATTTATCCATTGGTTATCACTGTCATTTATCTCAATTTCATGAGTGATTCTCAAAACCAAATGCTTTACCAATCTGTTGTTTCATCAGTTAAGAGCAAATATTTACAATGTTGTTATTATTAAGTATCAATTAAAATGTAAAAATAAACAGTCCAATATGAACTAAAATGACAGACAATGAATAACAAAAGTCTTTTTCGAACCAATTAATGTACATTTCAAATGAACTACGTCGGCTTGAGAAGGCTAAACCTCTAGCCAGGTGTCAAACTTGGATCTCTTAAAGCACAGTTGCACCATGTGTTGTAGCGCTTCCCACTATGCCATTGTCTCTCCACTGTTAATACTCCCATGCAAAGCCTACTCATTCCTATTAGGGTATTAGCCTACTAGGGAAAACTATGCTATCACTCTTAATACCCGCATGCAAATGTGTAGCTTGTATAATTCACATTTCTATATAACATATACAACATATATTAAGAATTTTTTTTAAAATGAAATACAGGGTATTAGTACTGCATTAATGAGCAGTACATAAAAAAGTAAACACAATTTTGACATTTACTGTACTGTTTGAATTCATTCTAAACAGCAAATGCTTACACAAGTGCTTACATTTACTACATGTGGTTATGTGAATATGATTTTTAAAAATCTTATTGATAGTATTTTTTTAATATCCACATGGTGCATTTGACTGTTACTCGGGGAAACGAGCTGTGATAAGTCCACTCCATAACATGTGAAAATCTATGGTTATAGCACCACTTAGAGGTCAAGAGCAGAAATGAATTTCCCACCGCAACTGCACCTACGGCAACAAAAAACACATTCTGGTTGAGTATCATCTGTAAATGATAGACTTTCATGATGACAAAGCACTAGGCTCTGTTGCAGGACATAGATGTGATTTTGAGAGTATTTGAGGTTATTCTAAATGTAAAGTTCCTGCTTATCTGAGCTGTATATCTTGAACTGAGAGACTGAAGAGTGTCATTGTTCCCCACAGGTTGAGTGATTGTAGTTTCACAGATGAAGGTTGTACTGCTCTGGCTTCAGCTCTGAGATCAAACCCCTCACACCTGAGAGAACTGGATCTGACTGGAAATAAACTAGGAGACTCAGGAGTGAATCTGCTGTTTGCTGTACTGAAGGATCAACTGGAGATACTGAGGTAAATCATCTCTCTGAGAATCACACACACTGGTACTCAATAATATTTTTAAATAGTTTGTAGTTGTATCAGTTCTGACCTAGATGTTAGATCATCTGTTGAATTGTATCCACAGTGAGGCCAGCAGGGGGTGCTCACCCTGTGGTCTGTGTGGGTCCTAACACCCCAGTATAGCGATGGGGACACTATACTGTCGAAAAGCACCGTCTTTCGGATGAGACGTTAAACCAAGGTCCTGACTCTCTGTGGTCATTAAAAATCCCAGGATGTCCTTCGAAAAGAGTAGGGGTGTTACCCCGACATCCTGGCCAAATTTGCCCATTGGCCTCTGTCCATCATGGCCTCCTAATCATCCCCATCTCCTCTCCACCAATAAGCTGGTGTGTGGTGGGCGTTCTGACACAATATGGCTGCCGTCGCATCATGCTGCACATTTGTGGTGGTTGAGGAGATTCCCCCTTCCGTATGTAAAGCGCTTTGAGTACCCAGAAAAGTAAGGAATAAATGTAAGGAATTTTTTTTTTTTTAAACATGTTTGGAAATGCACCAAGTGGAAAAAGTAGAGACAAATCTATGTAATAAAAGCCTTGCACACACAACACAGGTTAGTCTCATTATTCCTCAGAGATGTTGTGAAGCTAATAAGCTGTTTTGCAAACACATGTAGTTTTTGAGTTTGCTGTTGTTTATTGAACAGCTTTGTTATAGCTAGGACTGCATCAAACAGTTATTAGAACGATTATTTGACTAATCATTGATTATTTTACCAATTAATCAGTAGGCTTTGATCAATTATTCAGCTTTTGCAATTAGTTAAAATATTTACTTTCCTTTTTGTCACATCATTGGCACAAGTGGACAAGGATTGAGAATCTTTTGTGCATAGATCCTGCCAATGCAGAACAAAGAATATGACATATAATTAATACACAATGCATACACTATACATACAATAAATACACTTTATACATAATACAATATAGACAAGGGTGTGATGTACACAGAATTTTCACAATTCAAGGCGAAACAAGGCAGCTCCGAAACCAGCCTATGGTGCAACCAATTAGGATGCTCTCAATAGAGCAGTTGTAGAAAGTCCTGAGGATTTGTGGGCTCATGCGCAACCTCTTCAGTCGCTTGAGGAAGAAGAGGCACTACTGTGCCTCCTTCACAGTAGTCTGTGTGTGTGTTGTCCACGTTAGGTCCTCAGTCATGCATGCCAAGGAGCTTAAAAGAGCTGATCCTCTCCACTGTGTCGTCGTTGATGGTGATGCGGGTGTGTACTCCTTTCTGTCTTCTGAAGTCTACTATCAGCACCTTAGTCTTGGCAATATTGAGGGAGATATTCAGTTAAATTCAAACACTTTATTTGTTCCCAAGGGGCAATTTACGAGGTCACGTAGAGAACCATAAATCATAAGAAGCTTCATACATTAAATAAATATCACTCTGTGCACAATGTACATATTAAATAGAATCTGCTACAGGCAGATACCTAAAAAAAGTCCAATGTTTTTTTCCTGGCACCACTGTGTCAGGGCTCTGAATTCCTTGCGATGTGCAGTCTCCTTGCCATGGGTGATCATAGAGACCAACCGCTGTTGTGTCGTCAGCAAATATTGAGATATACCTATTCTAACAAATAATTATATAAATTACTACCGTTTTTGAAAATGTCTTTTTAATTAACTTTGAGCCAACTGAATAGACCAATCTCATTCAGATTTTTTTGCCCCCCTCAGGAGTCATCAATTGTCAAATAATTTGTTCAAGGTAAATTTAGTGCAAAGAGCTTGTTTACATTTTAGACAAGTCAAGTTTCAATACTGAACAGGACCACATGGAGATGCCAAGAAACCTAAATCAACCACCTTGATCTGCATATATACTAAAGTACACAGCAACATACACAGGACAAATCAAAACATTATCCTGAATGTGTGTGAAAACAACGTGAATGTACTGAAATGTGTCTGTGCATAAATACAATATGCGATCAGTGCGTCGAGAGCGCTGTGCAGGGAGGCTCACAGAGAGCCTACAACCTGCAACATGAGCTCCTAGCGGAGCTCTGGCGAGCGGAGGCCTCAAAAAAGTTAACTCTCTGTAGCGAGAGGAGGCCTGACAATGCTCGCAGTAGACAGCCAAGCTCTAGGGAGCGGAGGCCTCAGCATGATGACTCTCTAAAGCGAGAGAAGACTAAACACATCTCACACTTAGGACACCATGCAAGGAGGCTCACGAAGAGCCTACAATTCGCAAACACTATCCTAGTGGAGCTCTGGGGGTATTCTGATTGTGAAGTTCCTGCTTATCTGAGCTGTATATCTTGAACTGAGAGACTGAAGAGTGTCATTGTTCTCCACAGGTTGAGTGATTGTGGTGTCACAGATGTAGGATGTGCTGCTCTGGCTTCAGCTCTGAGATCAAACCCCTCACACCTGAGAGAACTGGATCTGTCTGGAAATAAACTAAGAGCGTCAAGTGTGAATTCGCTCTCTGCTGTACTAAAGGATCCTCACTGTAAACTGAAGAAATTGAGGTAAGATTGTATAAACCTCTCAATATCCTTCTCCATTCTCCTCCCACTTTGAATAAAAGACATATAAGAAAAGAAAATTACCACAAATGTTAAAAAGACTAAAAAAGTATGCTGTCAGATAACATAATTGGATTACAAAGTGACATAATTTAACTTACTATACCTTATGATAGTGTAAACATGATTGGATGATGTGAATATGTGACAATTGTTTTCATATAATACATATGTGTTGAGGATTTTGGGGTACTCACATAAAAAATTAAAAGATTCTGAAGTTTTTATAATATTGAAATTTAACCTCCTCAAGCATGATGTAAAAGAGGGTCTCACCTTAGACTGGACCTCTTAATCTTGTCAAGGATTAAGTCTCTTTCTGATTTCTTATCTGAGCTGTAGATCCTGAACTGAGAGACTGAAGAGTGTCATTGTTCTCCACAGGTTGAGTGACTGTGGTGTCACATATAAAAGTTGTGCTGCTCTGGCTTCAGCTCTGAGATCAAACCCCTCACACATGAGAGAACTGGATCTGACTGGAAATAAACTAGGAGACTCAGGAGTGAATTTGCTCTCTGCTGTACTAAAGGATCCTCACTTTAAACTGAAGATACTGAGGTAAATCATCTCTCAGAGAGTCACACACACTGGTACTCAATAAATATTCTAAAAATAGTTTATAATTGTAGCAGTTCTGACATGGATGTAGGATAATCTTTAGAGTTTTACCCACATCTCAGTAAGTGTATGTGTAAATGAAGTGTAAAAAGAAGAGCCAAATCTCTGTTACAAAAAAGAAAAAAGCCTCACACACAACACAGGTGAGTCTTGTTATTCATCAAAGATGTTGTGAAGGTGTTAATAGGCTGTTTTGCAAACACATGTAGTTTGTGAGTTTGCTGTTAAATGTGTTGAAGATTTTTTGGGTACTTGTATTAGAAATTAAAAGATTCAGATATTTATTATGGTAGAATTGAAATTAATACTTCCTAGTATCCATGTAGAAGCGGGTCTGCACCTTAGACTGGACCTGTTAATTGTGCCGTGGATTGAGTCTCTTATTCTAATTGTGAAGTTCCTGTTTATCTGACCTGTAGATCCTGAACTGAGAGACTAAAGTGTCATTGTTGTCTACAGGTTGAGTGATTGTGGTTTCACAGATAAAGGTTGTGCTGCTCTGGCTTCAGCACTGAGATCAAACCTCTCGCACCTGAGAGAACTGAATCTGTCTAAAAATGAACTAAGAGTGTCAGTACTGAGTCTGCTCTTCGATGTACTGAAGGATCCTCAGTGTAAACTGGAGATACTGAGGTAAGATTGTATGAAAGTGTCAACATCCTTTTTCATTTTGCTCCCACTGTGAATAATGACAAGCCAGCTGCTATCTGCAGCTCTTGCCTGGTTTCCCACTGAAGCTAAGCAGGGTTGAGCCTGGTCAGTACCTGGATGGGAGACCTCCTGGGAACACATGGATGCTGCTGGAAGAGGTGTTAGTGAGGCCAGCAGGGGTTCTCACCCTGTGGTCTGTGTGGGTCCTAATACCCCAGTATATTGATGGGGACACTATACTGTAAAAAGCATGTTAAACCAAGGTTCTTACTCTGTGGTAATAAAAAGATTTGGGGTGTTAGATTCCTCCCCACATGTAATCCCTATGGGTTACATGTGATTTACTGTTGTTTTTCAAGTTCTTACAGGATTCTTATGGTTCACAACTGAGTTTATGTCAGATCCCATGCTTTCACAATACTACAACAATTTCAATAAGAAATGGATTGATGTTTTGTCTGGGATGGAGGAAAAGGGAGTCTCTGAGTGCTTTACTCCTTTCCACTCTTATACCTGATTCCTTCTCACAGGAACAAATTCACACTCTTACTGAGGAAAGCCAGCTGATTAATTTGGGAGCACTGCAAGATAAAAGAGAGACAGACAACACACAGAACAAAACACTCTAATGACTGGTAGTTGACATGCACTTGCAAAGAATGCAGAATATCTAAAGTGGACTGTCAAAATAGTGTTGCCATTTCTCTCTTTTTGATTGTGAAGTTCCTGTTTATCTGAGCTGTAGATCCTGAACTGAGAGACTGAAGAGTGTCATTGTTCTCTACAGGTTGAGTAATTGTGGTGTCACAAATGAAGGTTGTGCTGCTCTGGCTTCAGCTCTGAGATCAAACCCCTCACACCTGAGAGAACTGGATCTGTCATGTAATAAACTAAGATACTCAGATGTGGTGCTGCTCTATGATCTGAAGGATGATCCACGTTATGAACTGAAGATGCTTCTGTGAGTAGTGATGATTAAATATGGTAAAATTGTAATTGGTTGCTATTAAGCAGAGTTGTGTAGTGAACACCATGTCTGAGTTTTAACCCTCTGCTGCATGAATTATCAAACCATAAAGTGAAAAGAGAAATCTTAATGTTTTTCTTTATTTCAAAACAAGATTATTAGTCATTTCCAATCATTTTTATCCAAAATGTCCCCGGTTTAACAGACAAGGCTAGTCCCAGACTAAAATGCATGTTTGAGCTGACCTCTTTAACCCACAGTGTAGTAATTCATAATCAAATTACTAAGCATGGAATGGAGTTACACAAAATGGGTATCATTTTAAAGCTTATAAACTCTTTTTAATGCATGTAACCATTTTAATGAACTCATAACAAGTGCTGAGTACTGATCAACACAAAATAGGTGACATTTTTAAGCTTAGAGAGTCTGAACTTTACAATGCATGTAGGCAGTTTGATTAACTCCTAAGTAGTGATGAGTTATTTGCTGATAAAAAAATATATATATTTTCGTAATTTATGAAAAATTTGTTGGTACTATGTACTGTAATATGTCAAAAACATCATACAGCTCAGACAGTCACAGAGTAGAATACAACAAGCATAATTGTTATTCCTCATGGAGTTATCACACATAAAACCTCACAGATGCACATGTAGCCAAGGGAAAAAAAACAAATGTTGCTTTCACATGGTGTTTTTGCTCGTAAGGTCATGAAACATGCATAGTGAATAATGGCCCAACGTTATTTGCAGCAGATTCTCATGATTAAAAAGCCCAGACTTACCATAATCCATCACTCAGATCTAAAGATATTTCCCATGGAGTAATATAAAATTACATAAACCATAAACACTTGTTTGGAGAGGTTTTTGGACACTCAGCTAAACAAAAAGGCTACCTTGGTTCCAAATGCTGTAGACATTATCACCATGTACATTTTTAGACACCATCACCATTACAGGATTATTTTTTTAATTTCTTATTAATTGTGCAAATAGTTTAATAGTTCCTACAAGTAGATCATACATTAAAGGGTAGGTAACACACACAGTTTCTACCAATCTCATGTTAATCTTGAGTACCTGTAGAGTAGTATTGCATCCTTCATATCTCAGAAAGGTCTTTAGTTTTATCATGTTTATAAAAGATAGATACGCTGTACTGAGTCTTTCCGAAAAAAGCCGAGCTCCTGCAGGCATGCCTGGCCTGGGCGGTGCTAAAGAGTCATGAGCACACGCAGCTTTTGCATCGTCTGCAAGCTGCAACATTCATTATCAATAAAAAGGGAACAAAAACGTTTGTGTTGTTAACATTATATGCACTTGCGTGCCGATTGCCAACAAAACAAACATTTGATGCAGTTTTACTCACCGCCCGTGATCAGCAAATCCAGCATTGAACTAGGACTTGTTTACAAAGGTTCATCACCGAAATTCCGGGAACAAACAAACATACATGCACAGCTCTGTTGCTGTCCTTCATCCACTGTTCCCATAACGCTGGATTCTTTGGGAAGCTGAAAAAGGTCATCTTTCTCTCACAACCAAAAACACACTCCTTTGGTGACAGGTGCTGCTTCTCATTTCGGAGGGTCACATTTGAAGGCTGCATACGTCATCAAGGATGTCTTATGTAAGAAAAGTAACCATAAAAAAATTGGCTGATATTCATTGTGAGGTTTAAAATATTGTAATTTCTTTCTTACTTTGCAATCTGTTATTTTGCTTAAATGAGATCGCCTCGATGATGTATGCAGCCTTCGAAGGGTGCAGCCCCTGAATTGGGACACAGCCATTGTTGAAAAATCTCTCGGCTGCCGTATCCCAAACGAAGTGCGTTGATGGGCGTGCTCTTGCTCTTGCTCTGAGTGGTGTGTGTGCGTGCACTTATCAGGGAGAAGTGCCCATACAAGGAATTCTGCCCTTCATTACGTGATAAAAGGCCATACTCGAAAAAAACTCCGAAATGTGGTCCGAAACTGGAAGTAGTGTATTTGGCACAGAAATACTCAGTCATACGTCCAACTCGTGTTTTGAAACTTTGGCCATGTTTAGCATGAGAATGCAACAGTGTAAATAAGTTAGACCCGCCCTTTAATGTCACACACATTTGACTGTCTGTGTTTTACTTACAGGTTTGGATATAAGCACACATCACATTAAACAGAATCAACAGACACAAACCCATAGTGATCATCACACACAGATGTGTTTGATTAACTTTCCATAATCTAATCCTTGATCCAAAGTCAGACAAGGAGACCTGTTTCTTCTTCAGATGTGACATTTCTACTGGTACCCCATTTTACATGATAATATCACTAGTTGTTTATGACAGTCTGTGTATCTTCTATTCAATCCAGGTGACAACAGATTTCAAACCAGTGTAAAACAACAAGTGTGCTTTTAGCAATTTACTTGATAAGGTATTGAAAAACAATCTGCGCTCTGAATATATTTTACTGTATTAGCCTCATTACAAATTATGTAACTTATTTGAGCTCAGGTACAGGCCACAAACCTGAAAGAAACCATCCAGCTCAGATGAGCTCTAATAGTGTTAATTCAAGGGAAAATCGACACAGCAAATCACATTTTAAACTTTAGTTAGTGTATTCTGTCTGGTGTAAGTTGACAAACTCATGTGCAGAGCAAAGAATGACTGTCCACATGAATCACTGTGTAAAGACTTATGATATCTGAATAGCCTGTAAAAATGTAACATATTAAAATGTAACAAAAACTTTTGTTTCCTGCATGCCATTTCTTGATACATTTATATGGAAGTAGTTGTTTGTCTCCAGTTCCAGGAGCTTCTGTATTTTTGAGGCAAGCTCCTAAACCTAGATGGAGAATGAGATGAGATTCAGATAAATAAGACTCCTCATTGACATTTTTCATGGTAGTATGTAGATAGATGTTTATGATGTATAATCTTGTATATTTAAATGTACAACTATTCTGAGAACATCTGAATCTCCAGATAAGATGCACTTGCTAATATTTAATCAGATAGATGATCTATCCACTTTTTACTCTTAAACTGAACTGTATGATTTGCTTTTGTCAGTTAGGCTAGGCATAGACAGTAAATAGTACCTTTTTGTACCATGGTGAAGCTGACAGGGTCTAAAATTGTTCATCTTGTATGTCTGGCAGAGAAACGAGCCTCTAATTGGCTGTACACGCTTTCATGAATGTTTTTTTTTTTTTTTCTGAAACATATGTAAGATGCATAATACGGTTGTATGCAAAGGTTTCAGAACCCTGTGCCAAAAAAGACAAAAATGCATTGTTGATTGTTATTCTGTTCTGACCAATTGCGTAGCTTGGGCAAAGGCTTAACAGATAGCGTACACTTTCAGAATTGAACTCCAGAAAGCAGTCTTCATAACGTTAGTGACTTTACTTGTGATTGTTCTTCTCAATTCTTTTATGTAAAACTACAAACAAGAAGAAAACATATGTATGAACATTATGTACACATCCAGGTTAACATTGCAGTTTGATTCTGTGCATAGTTCCTTTTTAACATTATTTTTAAGTAATGTACATGTCAAGAAATTATATTCGAAATTATATTCTAATGAGATTATGTACATACACTTATGAAGAGAAATTAGCAGGCTACTATGCTAAAATAAGACACGTTACCAATAACGCGAATCGTGTCTGTTTCTAACAAAAATATAGCAATAAACTTGATCTACAATTTACTTTACTCTACATAACACTTAAAAGCACTATTTAGTATAAATTTTAGCACTTACAGACATATATTTCCAAGGTCTAAACGATAGAATCAGTAGCTGATAGGAACTGCGTGCACGTTCTTCTTGACTGCGTTCACTGAGAGAACCGAAAGCAAACAGCAAAATATAGTGCAGTACCTTAAAAGTCCAATAGGAGGCGGAAAAGAAACATACAGCCCACATAACTAACAGCACAATTGTTGTTAAAGAAAATGCATTCTTCCCAGTAAACATAAATAAAAATGTGTGTTTGAACATTTATATATTGCTTAATTTAACAAATAGAAAAAACTGTAAATGTGGCAGGTTTTTACCCTTAAGAAAGAGAGAGTGATTGGTGACAACAAAACATGAAATGTTGGTTATACAAGAATTTTGTTTATTTATCATGATACTGTAAACACTAAAAAAAATGTCACAGAGAAAAATAAGCTTAATTAAAGACATCTGTAACTCAGAATTATAAGCCAAAAATATGAGTAAACAAAAAATGTTGGCTTAGCTACTGCAAAATTAAAACTTTTTTTAAACATCCATGCAAGAACAGAATGTTGCTGACTGACGAAGGTTTCAATACTGGACATCTCTCTTCGAAAATCCGACCACAAAGGCTAAATGTTCTCTCTGAAGGTGCACTCGTGGCTGGGATGTAAAGAGCATTTCTTGCCAGGTTACTTAGCAAGAACAGGTTACTTACAGCAAGAAACCTGGGGCTAGTGTTTTTTAGGTTCAAATGAACTTTAACGCTCAAATCATAACCGGCCCAGTCATGCGGGTTCTTGTTTACATCAGGAAAATCAGACCCTTCCTGTCAGAGTATGTTACTCAGTCATAGTCGGATAAACAGTCAGCTGTACCACTAACCCTGACAGTGATACAGGAAAGTATATTAACAGCAAACAAATGACTTTACCATATAAGCAGACAGACTCAGCAAATTAAAGTGTATTTAAAGGTAGACAGGCAGGCTTGTTTTTATCCTCAACAGTCTATTTTAATGCTCATTTGTTTTGTTGTATAACAGCGCCCTCATGTGACATCAGCTGACTACTCCTGCTCTCAGCTTCTCTGATGCGGATAGTGATATTCTGATGTTTAACTCTGTAGATTGTTTTATCCCAGGAGTCTGGTGAGAGTTCGATATGTCTGGATGACATGGTTCAGGGGGACACCATCGCTCGACTGGCCTGCCCTTGTGTCTACTACAAAGACTATAAGAAACATTCACTATCACAGTCATATATATACACACATACCTGCTGTCATCTGTGTGTGTGGAAATCATCATCTTTTCATGCAGGTGTATTGATGAATGGTTTAAGGTCAACAGGTCATGTCCAGAAAATCCCCCATTTTCTGGTCTTGAGGCTCTGCCCCTTTGATCACGAAAGTGAAAGTGCCCTTTGCGGTCGCATCGCGGTGCCCCCGCGTTCCCATTTCTTCAAACAAAGCAAGACAGAACTGCACCCCAAAGTCTACAGCATGTGGCAAAAGATTCTCATCAGAAAAGTTAAACTCATGATGTCTTGCCAGCTCTGGAATGTCTTCGGCAAACCTATGTGCTCAAGAAGGGACTGGTAAAATGTTAGAAGTTCCGTTAGAAGTTTTGCAGGATCGGGTTTGTCAAGTTGAAAGAGTCTGTTTAACTCTGAAACAATTGGTTGGAGGAATTTCAGGCAGATCAGGTTAATATTGTCACTGTACATTTGGTACAGCAATTCCACAGCATAGCTTCTCTCACTGTCTTTTGTTAACTGGAAATGCAACTTCGAGAAACTCCTCGTGCTGTGAAAGGATCCGGTTGATACACTAATAGCGAGCCATCTGGTGTCAGACAGTTGCAGAATCTTCAGAGGGCTTTCACCTACATTTATGGTTTTGTACAGTTCCGAATATTTTTGGAGACACTGGGTGGCATTTGAAAACCAACTGTAGGTCTGAGAAACCATGTACTCAACATTTCTGGGGAGGACACTGACGAATTTTGATGCACAGAGCTGAAGAGAATGGCACACACTTTATGTAGACAATAGGCTATGAGGATTGCAGTCACAGAATTTCTGTAGTTATACATTCCCATACATTGTGTTACAGCCATCCGCTGCAAGACCAATGCAATTCAGTATATACAATTTGTCATCCAGGAATTTGAACAAAGCATTTGCTATGGTCAATGAATCACCAGCAACTATATTTATCATTCCTGCAAAAGTGCTAATGATTTGTGAGAGCTTCTTGCTGTAATATCTGATAACTATGCATAGTTGTTTTCTGGTTGTTACGTCAGTGCTCTCTTCAACAATAAGAGAGTATGGTCCACTTTCTAAATCCTCCAGAAGGTCTTCATGCACTGCTGGTCCTAACACTGAATTAATTGGTGCTGTGCATTTCGTTTAATGTAAACTAATACCTTCCTTGAAAATTTCTTGCACAACACTTCCTAAATGATCAACAGTTAAAGAGCTTGAGTTGCAAGCAACATCATGAGCAGCCAGCTTCAACTCTGCTTCTTTCACAGCAACATTAGTTCTTAGAAAGGAACTGCCTATGTAAAATAATGTTCTGGTATTTGAGAAAGAAGTTGTATTTTTTTTATGCTTTTCAGATGCAGCTAACATCACCATGGTGAGCTCTGATTTCACATTTGCAGAACGCTTTTTTATCATCATTTGGAACACTTCGAATCTATTCCATTAATCCTTTCTCTGTCTCCCATTCTTTGCGATATTTCTTTTCTATATTTTCTCCATTTACCTGATATTTTATAATGCTGCGTGTTCATCCACAGACCAACAGATGCTTCTACAAATGTGGAAGGACTTTGGCATAACTCACATGATGCTTGATTTGTGACGTTACATCAAAGGCACACGCGTTCACTCATGTGCAGCAGCAGTTTTTGCCAAGTATTCATTCCCAGGGGATCTATAGCCACTAATAAACCATTCCACTTTATTTATTTATTTATTTATTTTTGTTTACAAACAAATCCTTTTTCGGCCGCTGTACATTATAAAAGTAGCCCCAAAAAATGCAACCCGTGGCTCCGTAATTTTTCCAGCGACTGCATTTTCAAAATAGCTCAATTGTGCTCATTGAGAACTTCAATGCTGCAGACATTTTTCTGTACCCGTCCCCAGATCTGTGCCTCAATACAATCCTGTCTCAGTGGTCTACAAACAATTCCTTGGACTTCATGGCTTGGTTTGTGCTCTGACATGCACTGTTAACTGTGGGACCTTATATAGACAGGTGTGTGCCTTTCCAAATCATGTCCAATCAACTGAATTTACCACAGGTGGACTCCAATCAAGTTGTAGAAACATCTCAAGGATGATCAGTGGAAACGGGATGCAGCTCAATTTTGAGTGTCATGTGAATACTTATGTACTTATGTTTATTTTTTTCCCATACTGCTACTATCTATATGTCCTTCCCTATATTTATTTATTCTTTTTCTTTTGTGTTTGTATTCTTATAATAATTACACTGTCTGTGGAGCGGACCTGATTTACATTTCACTGCTGGTTATATATATTCTCTATATAACTGTGTATGTGACCAATAAAAATCTTAAATCTTGAATCTATACTATTCCCAGTTGTTATCTGCAAGCATAAATCCATCATTATAAATTAGCTCTAATATGTAAAGACGTCTGTCCTGTTCTGCTTTGTGTTTCTGTATTGTCCTTTTCACATAATTTCACAGCTCACAGGTTTCAAAGTCTGCAGCGTGGTTGGAATTCTGTATAGGCCTATACAATTACTTACTGTATTGTTCACCGATCCCATGCAGGGATGTGACGTTTTGTATGTCGCACTGAATGGTTGCTTCTGTGGTTACCAGGAAGAAACATGCATAAATGCATTTCGGCTCTGTCTGCTGGCATACAGCGACATTTGTTTGTTTTGTTTTAAGACATAAAAATGTCAAAAGTCGTATTAGTGTTGATGATCCATGATTTTATTCACTACTCCACAAAATCCCGGTAACAACAGTGACAAATATCTTGATATAATGTCATATGTAAACTTGATTGGGCATCTATGTATTTATACATCCGATGTACACTCAATTTTCCAATATCTGATGAGAAAAAAGACTGATGAGAGAGCGGGAGCGAGAGAGTTTGAATGAGGTTTGCAGCCTTCTTCTGCTTTAACATCTAAACTAGAAAACTGGTTCTAGTTTTTACCTTTTTTTTATGAATGATTACTTGACTAAAACAGACCATTAATAAAATTATATAATGTAAAATTGTTTCATATCACTTATTATTACCCTTTATTATTTAGGCATGTGCTTTACTAATTTGTGGCATTGTTAACACCACTGTATGAAAGAGATGATAATTAAAAATATTCGTTAATCACATGTAATAGGCGTATTGACTGTTGTGATTAGGCCTACATATATCATCTCTGAGTGCAAAACTGCTCTAGAACTAAAAATACTTTTTTAAAATAATAAATACATGAATGATATACACTTGTTATTGTGTGTTTATTCTTGTTTGCAGTTTTTAATAGTAGACCTATTTAATGATCATGAACAATTAAGCGCACTCAAATGTCGATCGATGCTCTTCTCAGTGCCAACAGTGGTAAAATTCTTGAATATGACTCAAATTCATTTACGTTTTGACATATTTATTATCTTAAAAACTTTGTAATGCCTTTGTCAATCTTTTGTGCAAATCCAGTGTTGAATTGACCCTCGTTTGTGAAGCAGTCCGGCGTAAAATGACGGCATGTTAACAACACTCTACTACAACAACTCTTCCTCTTCTCTAAAGCAGCCCAACATGGCCTCACCCCCTTTGTTGTGTGTTCTTGGGGGCGGGGTTTATGCAAATTTTGGGGTTAGTGATGTCACCAAAAAGCTTGTTGTAGTCCTTAAAAAGCGATTTCTGTAAAAGAAAATATCTCCCTTTGCACTGAACGTTGAGCGTCGTAACTTTGCAGATGTTGTTTATGCTCAAACAGCAACATTACACAATAACTAAAGAAAAACTTTGTAACGCCTTCGTCAAATTTATCTTTATCATATTTTTTGCCAATTTAGAATCATAATGTTGAATTTTCAAGTTGATTACTTATAAAAATAGGTGAAGTATTAGTATCTGGTAAAGTGGTTGAGCTGGAATGTTCTCTCAAATACACACATGTTTTTTCTTGCTACCAGCAATTAAAAGTGAAAATAGATTGTGTTTTACCTGCAACCTTTTACATCTGAGCTTAACATTCTTTAAATCGGTAAAACTAGCCAAAAATTCATCATGAATTTATTTGCTCTTAGAAGCCTTGAACATTTAAATCAAGGTGAGTTTTCTAAGGTGAGGTGCTTGAAAGTGACTTCAGCATTAACCTAGTAGCTATAAAATATTAACTTGATGAAGTACACAACGAAACATCTTGATCTTATCTTAATTGTATTTTTATTAGTATTTTGTTGTTGTTGTTAGTTTGTCTCAAAATGTGATCGAATTGATCGAATTTTATGTGTAAGCTGTTGTTACAAACTTGTTCGCCAAACATACTTTATATGACAGAAATCATTTTCAAAGGGTTGCAGAAACCAAATCTTGTTTTTATCACACGCCCATAGTTTTACAAAACATTATCACATCTGACGTGCCCTAACCATAAAATGTATAATATATAACTTTGAAATATATAACTTCTATAACTTTTCTTGAAGTTGCAGTTTGGCAGTTTGGTATGAACAAAACATTTCATTACAGTTTAGTAGTGATGACTTTATGAATGTCTTTACTGAGAAAATCTAAAGCATCAGAAATACAATTGTAAATGTACAACCTTTGACAGCGTTTTATGTTTCAGCCTCAATTGAAACATTGAGAGAATTTTTTGTGCTGCAGCTGGGTGTGGTGATTACTGATTGGTAGAGTGAGTGCAGGTGATAACCAGGGAGGATTGTGGGAAATGGAGTCCGGGAATGACTGGAACCGTGACAGCTACCTTATTAGAAGTATTGCTCTTAACAGACCTGTGTTTTGTATCACTAGTGCGGTGTCCCTTCTCGGAGTATATAAGCCCTGCCTGTGTGAGGCGTGCCGCTTTCAGCAAGTTTATTTCGCTGTTCTGTAGTTTATTAAAAGTTCATTTATTCTGAGGCGATTGACATTTTGCAACTGACACTTTATTCCCCATGAAACTCGTGTAATTGTCCGTCGCAAATGTTATGCCATCCACAGCGTTACATAATAAAGAAAATAACTTTAAATGAACAACAGAAAAACTGAAATAACCCGCATACACGTGGTGCTCAAGTTGCACATACAATGCAGACAGAAGAATGCAGCTCTTAAAGACTGCCTTTATTAGAGAGAAGAATATGTTTAGTCCCCTCCCTCCGAAGCTTTGAATATTCGGCGTTGATTACTCCCAAAGCTTCGAAGCTCAAAAATGGAGTGTCAGGAGTGAATCTGCTCTCTAAAGGACTGAAGGATCCTCACTGTAAACTGGAGATACTGTGGTAAATCATCTCTCTGAGAGTCACGCACACACAGATACTCACAAAGAAATATTTACAAATAGTGACATGAATGTAGGATCATCTGTAGTTTTATCCACATCAGGAAATGTACCAAATATAAATGGAGAGACAAATCTCTGTAACAAAAATGACTCCCACACAACACAGGTGAGTCTCTTTATTCCTTGTGTTGGTGTTGTGAAGCTGATAAGTTATTTTGCAAACACATGTGGTTTGTGAGTTTGCTGTTGAACATGGTTCCTCAGTTCCAGATGGTTATTGGCCTTCAGAGACGAGTAGTCTAGATATGGCTGAATAGCATTTCTCTGTCTATCCAGATATCAACTAAAAACAGAGTTGAGTATCATCTGCATACTGATGAAGAGTGGAGATTACCCTGCGTATTACACAGCTACTTACCAAACAAATAATAATTGGACATGAAACACTGATTTAAATGTATATAATCTGTTGTGTTAAGGATTTTGGACCCCTCAAGCACCATGTAGAAGCAGGTCTCACCTTAGACTGGACCTGTTAATCATGTTGTGGATTAAGTCTTTTTTCTGATTGTGAAGTTACTGCTTATCTGAGCTGTAGATCCCGAACTGAGACACTGAAGAGTGTCATTGTTCTCTACAGGTTGAGTGATTGTGGTGTCACAGATGAAGGTTGTGCTGCTCTGGCTTCAGCTCTGAGATCAATCCCCTCACACCTGAGACATCTAAATCTGTCATGGAATAAACTAGGAGAATCAACTCCAAATCGGCTCTCTGATCTGCAGGGTGATCCACATTATGAACCGAAGACGTTTCCGTAAGTAGGGATGATTTAAAAATGCTCACATTTTAATTGGTTGCTAATTATTGGTATTGAGTTTTATGATGAAGAACATGTTTGTGCCAAATGTTTGATTTCAAAACAAGAATATAATAATTTCCTATCCTTTTCTCCCAAAGTGATGTATTTTAGGAGAATTCTGCTTTTGTCTTTAATATAATATAAAAATAAATACGCATCACCACTTGGCACTTTCGTTATCATAAAAAACAGTTTCACACAAAGAGCATTCGTGCGTCAGATTCAAAGGTCAAATATCAAATCCTGAATGGTTAAAATGGCTTTTTTGAGATCTATCTACTGTAGTTGACACCATATATCACTAGGTTATTATCGCTAATAGTGCATATAGTTTGCTTTAGTTGTTCTAAAGTAGATGATGCAGTAATTTCACACACATTTGACTGTCTGTGTTTTACCTACAGGTATTAGATGTTAGTCTGACCTTCTCTGGATCAGCTGATGGTGAATAAAGAGCCACCTAACCACATCACAATCAACAGACACAAACCTATAGTGATCATCACACATGAATGTGTTTGTGTAACTTTCTATAATGATCCAAAGTCAAACTAACAAACCTTTTTGTTTCTTTTGACATTTGTACTGGTCCCACATTTTATAATATAGTTTGTAACAATCTTCTGTTTACACCATATTACAGAAGAGTTCAACCTAACACAAAGGTTAAAATGTGTATTTATTATTAATGAACTTGATAAGTAAGGTAAAAATACACAATTTCCTGCAGGTCATTTCTCGATGTCTGTAATCTGATCCAATATGGAAGTGCCGCTGTAGCTGTTTGTCTCCAGAGCCAGAAGCTTCTGTATGTAGTTTTGAGGCAAGCTGTTCTGTTGAGCCCCTAAACACACAACCTAGATGAAGAATGAGACGAGATAAACAGAGTCAATATGAATAAGAGACTCTTCACTGACACTTCTGATGATAGTTACAGTATGCAACTAGACCGTCATCAATTAAAAGACAACTATACTGAGAACATCTGAAGCACTTGTTAATATTTGATCAGAGATGCGAGTTGTACACTTTGTGCTCTTTGATTAAACTTTATACTTTGGTTTGGTCATTCAGGCTCACGATGGGCAATAAAATGTACCTTTTTATACTGTGGTGAAGGTGGACAGGGTCTGAAATTGTTCATCTTGTATGTCCGGCAGAGAAGCGGCTCCTCTGTTGTTTCCACTTTGACCTCTAATGGGCTGTACACGCCTTCATGAACCTGTTCCTGTCTGAAACATGTGAAGATACGAAATACATGCCTAAATGCAGATATTTTAGTTCCTGTGTAAAACATCCAACATATATAGATGCTTTGTACAGTGTGTAATAGTGATGCACAATATATTTGATGCACAATAGATAGAGTTTTTGTGTGGAAAGGGTGCAATATCCAATACAATACTGATCATAATATGAAAAGTTATGATCTTTACAGATGAAAGAGTGGTTTTGGGAGACATCACAATGACAGGTGATCTCACCGGTCTAAACTGGGCAGGTTTTGGTTGTCTAACCTCCACACGACCCCCCACACCTCGTCTCCTTCACTCTCCTGTATCGTGGCGACTCCACCGTGCCAAGCACAGTCAGTGCAGTCACCCCAAAGACCAAAATTCAGCCTGTAGTCCTGAAATACAGTACATGCCTTATCAGACAATGATATATGCCACAATACTGTATGATTAACATATGTGTGTGTACCATGTTATGTGTATTTCAAGGTACTTCAAACATCATGATGTATTATGATACTTTTTTGTTTGTGATTACATGTTATTTACAGTATG
Organism: Elopichthys bambusa; assembly: GCA_037101425.1. NCBI lineage: Eukaryota > Metazoa > Chordata > Actinopteri > Cypriniformes > Xenocyprididae > Elopichthys > Elopichthys bambusa. The sequence continues at coordinate 28,869,877 of CM074448.1, forward strand.
TTTAAAGAACCATTTGTTTTAAAGACAAAACTACTTAAATAAAAATTAAATATATAATAAATTAAAATTAGATTAAAATAAATAAAAACTAGATGTAAATAAATAATATATCTAACAGCAGGATAGAACAAATGTAATTAATGTAATAGAAACTAAATAATTTCCAAATATTTAACTATATTTATAACTATATTTTTTACAGTAAAAATGTGGTCTTTGTACAAAAAAAACAAAAAACGATATATAGATTCCTTGTAAAAAAGCACACAAATTTACCATGGTAAAGACTGTTTCAAAATGCCATTTTCTTACAAAACCTTTCTATTTTATTTTAGTTATTTTTATGACAGTGGTGACAGTGCAGTTTCTACACAAATTTTGCCACAGTTAACTCACTAATAACCTGGTACCACGGTAAATTTAAGATAGACTAGACTTCTAACGTCTATAATTTTGTCGTTCTATGTGCTTATGTGTATTCGTTAACTGAATATGGTAATTATTCATCAAACATTGTGTTTACCTGTATCCTGCCGACGGAATGAAAGACAGCTGATGGGTTTTTCAGTTGCAGTCTCTCTTTAAGTAAATTACTGCCATAAGCAAAATACAGAAAACAACCTCTGGATGACATTTTCACCAGCGCCGTGCTTGAAGAAAACACGTCAGGTTGAAACACAGAAGCGCTTTAGAAAACAAACCCTGAGGGTTTTTATAACCTTCGCTCTGGAATCGTTCTTGTGAGTCGACTCTTTAGAATGAATAACTCGGCAACTTTCACAAGGAGAAAACGGTGAGGTAGGAACGATTTAATTCACAATATATGAAAAGAAAAAAAAATACAATTAATGATAGTTAACAAATAATTAGCATTTTGACCAACACGCAAAAAGATTTTAATCGACCTCGATTTCCTAACCAGAACTGACCCCTGTGGCGTCACGACCATAACTTTCAAAATAAAAGTCCCGCTCACTAGCTTCGCGCTCAAACTAGTGTAAAAGCGACGTTTAGGCAATGTTTGTCTTAAAATTATCGTCACTTTTGACTTACACGGTTCCCAAAAATGTTTATTAAAATAAAGCTTCAGGACGTTTCCAGTCATTTTGGGTCACTGAATAAAGATTTTTGCGCAACAATAATAAACGACACTGCATTTTGGAGAGCCAGCAGTGTCTTTGCTATAAAAATTATATTATTAAAATTCCATTGTATTTCTAGATTTTACATGACCAGCAAATTTAAGATATGTGATGGTGAGCGGAGAGTTTATCAGCAGCAACTTTAGTAAACACACTGAATAAACCAAAGAGAAAACTCAATTATTGTTCAAACTCTCACACACACATTATATATATATATATACACACACACACACATATATATAAATAATGATAATAAGACCAACACTATATGTTAATACTGTACATTAGTACAGTTGCACACAACTAGACAAGTTCAATAGAGCAGTTTATTGAGATGTAGAAAAATAACCAGAAACATCACTGCCTTATATTATCACAAACAGTTCAGCAGCACTTAAACAAAAGACTCAAAACAGCTTTCAAAAGAAATGAATTTAATGTACAAAATGCAAACAAGTCAGAATCAAAATATTCTCAAAATAAAGAACAAAAAAATGCTGTACAAAGCCCACTAATGTACTTAAGAGATTCATCTCCTCGGCCCGCCGCGGCCACGTCCTCTTCCTCTGCCACGACCCCGTCCTCTTCCTCGACCGCGGCCAGCAACTGCAAGAAAGGCAAGAAAAACAATTATACATTTTCAACGTATTTTTGTATTATGTAATGGCATTTTCAAAGTCATATCAGTTTAGATGATATTTTCCGTGACTCACCAGCCTCTCTCTTCTTTGACTTGACTTTAGGCTCGATGTCGACCAGCAGCGTGTCCAGAGGAAGACTGTCGGGCAGGATGAAATAGCGGATGTTGTTGCCACGGATACTGAGAGACTCCAGCTGAGTGGGTTCTCTGTTTTTGAGGGTCATCTTCACAGCTTTGAGGTGAGTGTTCATACTGACATCCACACCTGTTCATAGGATTCAAAGAAAAAGTATAAAGCCATCATTCAACTTAAGGAGATCACACAAAAATGAAAATTAGTCACCCTCAAGCCATCCTAGGTGCATACGATGGTCTTCTTTCAGACGAACACAATCAGAGTTATATTTAATAATATTCTCGTTCTTCCCAGCTTTGTAATGGCATTGAATAGTGTCCGGGTTTTTGAAGCTCCAAAAAGTGCATCCATCCATCATAAAAGTAATCCATATGACTTCAGGGGTTAATAAAGGACTTCTGATGCCTTATTTACACAGCACACGTCTGCGGCGCATTACGGCTCACACCAGGAGCATTTCAGAAGTGAAGCAGCTGGATTCGCAAGACCACAAGATTTGCCTTTCCCAAGCAGTTTTCCTTTTTTTCATGTTTTTAATGGGTAAATGGTTATATTATATCCGGTTTGTGTTTATTGCTATGCCCTACTTTATTTTGCTGTAACCTACAGATGAAGTTAATACACTTAAGTCCAGTTATGACGACAAGGATGAAAGATTTTCAAGTTTTTAAACTTCGAATCTCTTTCGAAGCAATTTCTAGCCTCCTGCTGATGTGAAATATGATTGGGAGTCCACACAGGGTGATTATTTTGACTTTATTTTGTGTTTGAACTACGTGGCTGGTGTAAACAAGCATTGACTAGAGTGGCCGCGATCTACTCCGGTGGCCACTTCGGAGCGCTGCAGACGTGTGCAGTGTAAATCCGGCTTGAAGAGAGTCATGTTTTGGCAGAAGAGTGACCTCTGACCTTATATCGATATCCTCCATTCTTCTTTAAAACTTCTCATTTTACACTTCTAATTCATGACCTGTGTTTTGTTTTGCTCTATCCTCAGCATTTCCACGCAGTTTCAATATGGATAGTTTTCTTACAACAGTGCATCACTTCAGAAGGCCTTTATTAACCCTCTGGAGCCGTATGGATTATTTTTATGAAGAATGGACTTGCTTTTTGGATTTTCAAAAACTCGGGCTCTATTCAATGTGATTACAAAGCTTGGAAAAGCCAGGATATCTTTTTTTTTTTTAATATGACTATGTTTGTGTTTGGCTGAAAGAAGATTGTCATTTACACAGAGGATGGCTTGAGGGTGAGTAAATTATGGAATAATTTTAATTTTTGGGTGAACTATCCCTTTAAGAATTCCACTTAAACTTGAAGCAGATAAACCAGTGTAAAAATTCATATCTCTCACTTATTAGCATTATTTTGAATCATAATTACCTGTAATGGTGCCATGGACCTGTGTGCCATTCTTCAGCTCAATGGTGACTGTTTCATGGCTCAGTTTCATCAAAAACCTGCAGGAGAAATCATAAACAATGACTAAAATACTCATCACAACAACAAAAAGACCTTACAACTGCACAGATCACATTTAAAGCATTTTCAGACTTCACTTTGTTTTTGTTATAGTGAATTTGATTGCTAGAAATCGAAATCGTACTTTAAACCTCTCCACTTTATCTTAATTATATCATATTTGCCTAATAACAGAAGATGTATTTTGCTGAATGCATCTCCAATAACAAGTACATAGAAAGTTACTGGCATTTAAAAGTGGCTGTTTCTGTTGCTGCATTTGTTAGATTTGAGGCCCAGCATCTACAAACTAATCTTCCAAATGCATAATTTCATAAATCTGAGAATAATCACACAAACTATTAATTAAACATACAACTGCGTTTAAAACACGGCAGTAATGATAGAAACTCGAACAAACAAACACACATTCATTCATTCCCGCCCGTTGAAGCTAACAGCTAACCAAAAGCTACATAAAATCTGACTCCATCCATTAAATTATATTACATGTCGCTGCAGATACTGTATGCATATTGATTATATGAGACCTATAGAGGTTTATTACCTGACGAGTTTCATGCTGGCGGTGGACTTTGAGAGTAAATCCTCCACCAAAGTGAGAAAAAATTGTAGCGCAAAACGACAGAAAAGCGTCGGAGGCTACTGGAGCTATGAGGAATCACTTCCTGTGCGAAACGGAAGCAGAATCATCGACGCAAGTGTTGCCACTACACACCCAAAATCATCAGAATATTTTCACATAATAGACGATACATATAAAATATCTTAAATAAAAAATTATGTGAATAACATTAAGTTAAACTGTGTTTATTATATATTTTTATTTTTAATAATACATGTAAAAGTCTTTATATGAACGTCTGGTTTATGGACCTACGAATACGTGTCACAATAAATAGCTTTTAACGGTTTAAAAGAACTTGCTTTTTTTTTTGGCCAAAACATTATAATATTCAAAAATTGAATTGAACAAATCTGGCAACCCTGTAACAGGAAGTGAATCCCGGAAGTGAGCGCTCATTGAAACACAACGTCAAAAGTAATTCGAGGGATAAATTAAAGAAATTAAACGCGCGCGCTTCATCATGAGGAATCACCGATGACTTTACACGAGATTTCTGAGGCTGCTGGAGCGAAAACCGGATCAAATATCAGAATAACACACTAAAGATGTTATAAACGATGTTAATGTATGGATTTAGAGTGACGTGTGTTAGTGGCTGTGCATCAGGACTGATTGACAGCTGATCTCGTCCTGTTCTTCATCTTTAGTTTCCGCATTAAGCGTTCAAACAGCATGCTGAACAGCAGCATTTGCTCTCGTCTGTTCGCTGAAGCTGTGTGCTGTCATTGATGCACTCATGATGTTTCCTAAGACCTCGTTCACGAGCCTCATCGTGGGGGTCTTCCTCCTGTATGTGCTGCACACATGTTGGGTCATGTATGGGATAGTTTACACTAAACCTTGTGAAAAACCCAAAACTGACAACTGTATCTCACCTTACCTGGCCGGAAAACCTCGACTGCAGGTAAGACTGTCATGTGCTGCTGTCATATTTGAGTGTTTACAACTTCTCTTTTAATGAATTCACGTGAAACCAGGCCTGAGCAGGACTTTATGGATGGACACATTGGCACATAAAAACCATGATTATTGATAATTAATTTAAATATAAATAATATTAAATGTGAGGAAGGGGTTTTCAATCTTTTAGATGCCACACAGCCCCCCAAATATGATCATCTTCATTGCGAGGGCCCCTTTTTAAAAATTTAATTGATATAGTTTCTTGTTTAAAGACTAAATTTATACTGCAAAAAACTAATATTATACAAATGTCTAATATTATTTGGAAAATATTTAGTTTCTTAAGTTACTTTTTTTTCTACTCATTATAGCACTGCACTGTTAGATGTTCGTTTGTTTAGTTATTTATTTATTATCAATTTCAATAATCAATACATTATTTGTATATTTTAATCTAATTTGTATTAATCTATTTTTAATTTGTCTTTACATTTTAATCTAATTTATTTTATTTTAATGCAATTTTTATTTGATTATCTGTTTCTTATCATCTCATTTTTATTTTTTTATTAATTTTTTTATCTAATTTGTACTTATTTATCTGTTTATTTATATATTTCAATATAATTTTTATTCATCTATTTATTTTTTAAATGTATTTATATATTTTTATGTATTTAAATTAGTTTTATTTTATTTTTAATCCAATTTTTATTTGTTTATCTATTTATTTTAATCTAATTTTATTTTTCTTACTAAATTTTTCTTTATTTTAGTCTTTTTATTATTTATTTCTTTTTTAGATTTTGTAAACTGAAATCCCCTGGATTAGCAGACATGTATAATCAACATTATACAGTACAACATTTATTTAAGTAAACAATAGGAATATATAAGAACATGTGCAATAACAGTGATATTTTGGATGTGTGTTTTATCAGCTCAGCATCTACACTGCATTGAGACAGAATGCTGATGGAGGACACAGTCTGATCCACAGAGAGGAAGAGTTTGATGTGAACACCAGGTTTGAGAGGTAAAGGCGATGGGATCTAGTAGACATAATAACTCATCATATCACTGTTACTCTGCATTCTTGTCCTGTCCTTCTTGTCAACTACTGCATACCAAAATTTCTTTCTCACAGTTTTACTTCTGTATTTTTAAGGGTAATTAACGTGTCTTTGCCAAAGAAGACACGCAAGAATGGAACGCTGTACGCTATGGTGTTCCTGCACCAGGCTGGAGTCACGCCATGGCAGGATCCACACCAGGTGCATTTAGTCACACAGCTGACCACATACATGCTGCCGAAACCTCCGGAGATCAGCCTGATCACGGGACAGGATGACCCGCAGGTGAGCTGACGCCCACTTCCTGCACCTGAACAAAGAGTTTTGTTTCCATGCGTCTGTTTACATTATATGAATGAATCCAATTGCTATACAGAAACCGGATCAGCAAAAGCAGAGCAGCGACTCCGAACTGGACCGGCCCGTTTCTCACTGGCGTTCCCGTCTGACCTTGAACGTGGTGTCCGAGAACTTCATGTTTGACAGAGAGGCCCTGCCTGGAGACGTGCACCGCTACATGAGAGTGTGAGTCTGTCAGGGTCCTTCATATTATACACATCCAGCTGTCCTTTTAAAGATAAAACAATCAGAGTGTCTTTGTTGGCAGAGGCTATTTACACTAACTCCGCCCACAGACGTCTGTTTGGGCCAGACAAAATCATGGAAGACGCTGGATTGTCAACAATAGTTTTGATGCAAATCGACCTGAGTTCGAATTAGCTCTACTCAATCACATATCAGATCGGAAAGGCATTTATTTAAAAAAAAAAAAAAAAAATTAAGAAAATATTCGAAAAGTGTCTAATGTGTGTTTAATAATAAAGTGTTTATCGGGTAGGTGTAGGGAGGGCTTTATTGTCCCAATAAGACAGCATCCATTTAATAATTGTAATAAATATAATCATTTACACTCTGTTATTATTGCATACCTGCAAACAGTAGGTATTTGCCACTACTTTTAAGTATAAATAGCATAACTACTATTTACACTTATTGCAAAGAAAATACTATTTTTACATAGTCTAAATAGAATCTATCGCTATTTTCACTTATTATTAATAGGCGCTGCTAAAAACAGCATGCCATGAGATGAGTTGCCATGTGTTACAATGACTTTATCACATTAAAAACATATAAAGTGATTAATGTCAAGTCAAATGTATTGGTATAGCACTTTTTACAATACACATTGTTCCAAAACTGTCATGATGTTAATGTTTATAATATCCTAATACCTTCATGCCTTATAGTTGCATTGAGCAGATTAGATTATATTCATTTATTTATTTATATATATATATGTATACATATATGTATATGTATATATATGTATACATATATATATATATATATATATATATATATACATATATGTATACATATATGTATTTATACATATATAAATACATATATGTATTTATGTGAATAAAGTCGGACATACTATAATATATATTCAACACTATATAGAGAGCTGGATGATATTATAGTTACAGTTTGCGACCAAATAAAAAACAACAGGCATTTTGTTAAATGTAAGTGTACTTTATGTATGTGGATAAAGTTTAATATTATATATATCAAACTCTGTATACAGAACTGTGCGATAGTACAGTTTTTCAGATGATGTGAACGATCACCCAGCTGTTTATATCACATCTTATACTGTGATATAAGAATTTGGTCATCTTGTTCGCCTCTAATTCACCTTCACCTTTTTGTCTGCAGATATCAAAACGGCAAGAAGATGATTTACCTGCCGCTGCTGTTTGTAGATGAGCTCAGTAACAGAGTGAAGGATTTAATGGTACTGCACCTTTAATTCTCTACATTCCAGCTGTTTTCTTGCCGTTCCTGTAGTGAAGGTGCACACTGAGTGATGATGTGTTTACTGCAGGAAATCAACAGTAGCACCACTGAACTGCCTCTGACCATCTCGTACGACTCCATCGCTCTGGGGAAACTGCGCTTCTGGATCCATATGCAGGACGCCGTTTATTCACTGCAACAGTTTGGTAAGAGTCTGCTGACTCGTGGGTAATTAATGCAATAAGCCATGAAAAAAATGTTACCTGATTGATTGCATGGTCTTAAGTTTATTACTTAAAGATCTGAAAGAATGTAATAAATCAAATGTTTTAATAATTATTATACATTTAGATAAATTATATGTCCATCAAGTCATATAGTTTATTTATCCGACTGATAAACACTTTTCCACATTAATATTGACAATAAAAGTCACCGGGATCTATTTCTTTGCACTTTAGGCTTCACTGAAAAGGATGCGGATGAAATCAAGGGAATATTTGTGGACACAAACCTGTATTTCCTCGCCCTCACCTTCTTTGTGGCTGCCTTCCATGTAAGTTCATGTGTTTTACACTGAGATGCATCATATTGTCTGAATCATGTTCATACTGCTGAGTCTGAGCGGGTTTATGTTTCACCGCACTCAAACATTGCTGTGTTTTTGTCCAGCTTTTGTTTGACTTTCTGGCATTCAAAAATGACATCAGTTTCTGGAAACACAAGAAGAGCATGGTTGGGATGTCAAGCAAAGCAGGTCTGTGAACAATAACCCTCCTTCACATGCCTGTAATACATGCAAAGTATTTTTGAGGAAGTGAAAGTTTTTGTGGTATTGCAAATATAAAATTATATATATATATATATATATATATATATTATTTATATTATAAAAAATTGTATGTAATATTTCTATTATTTTGTTAATATAATGTGTATTAAATTGTCCTCAAAGTATATACAGTTTCAAATATAGCTTAATTATAGCTTAATATATAATTATATATAAAAATGTAATATATTTATAAAATAAAAAATACATATTTATAAAAATAAAAATATTAATTAAATAATTTTAAATATAAAATAATGTAATATTAATATTAATTAATTTATCCTCAAAGTATATACAGTTTTATTTTTATTTTTATTTTTATTGTTCCATTTTATAAATGTGTATGATAATCAGACATGGTTTGCATCACTTATCACCCGATCACTCAGTGAATTTGTTTGCTTATATATCAGATAGTTGGATGTGGTTTAGTGTGAGTTTGTGTTGTTGTGTGTCTCCAGTGCTGTGGAGATGTTTCAGCACCATCGTGATCTTCCTGTATCTGCTGGATGAGCAGACGAGTCTCCTGGTTCTGATTCCCGCTGGAATCGGCTCTCTGATCGAGGTACAGTCAGATCTCACTCATGTTTTTTGTTCTTTCTGTGCAGATTTCTTTCTGGACATAATGGACATGCACATACAGCTCTTGTGTTTGTATATTTAAATACTTGTTTTATTTCAGGTGTGGAAAGTGAAAAAGGCTTTTAAAATCCACGTCATATGGAGAGGCTTGACTCCCACATTCCTGGTAAACCTTTATTGTTTCTTTTCTTTAGTGCTCTGAATCAAAGTTAACAGTGATTATTCTCTAACTGTGAATTGTTCACGATCTATCCTTCAGTTTGGGAAATTGGACGAATCTGAGAAACGAACAGAACATTATGACACACTGGTGAGAACAGGCTTCATACAGAACACAGCCATATGATTATGTTTTGATATATCTGAATATGGCAGTTGTTACTTTTTAATACTGTTTTTCCGAGCAGGCCATGAAGTATCTGTCCTATCTGCTGTATCCTCTGTGTGTCGGTGGGGCGGTTTACGCTCTCGTGTTTGTCAAGTACAAAAGGTGACGAGTCACATGAATATATTCATGGCCTGATTTGCTGAAAACATTATTTCAGGTGTTTAACATGCACAAATGATTAATATTTGATGTGTTTCCACAGCTGGTACTCCTGGATTATTAACAGTTTAGTCAACGGTAAGTGTCATTTTGTAATCATGTAATCATTTAGAAACATTAAAGATGGAAAGGTAATTGATCATTGTTGTCTTTCAGGAGTGTACGCCTTTGGATTCCTCTTTATGCTGCCTCAACTCTTTGTAAATTACAAGGTTTGTTGAGTGTATTCAGAATCATGATATGATGTGTGATGCATGTTTGAGATTTTAATTAAATGCATTTGTTTTCACAGCTGAAATCAGTTGCTCATCTGCCCTGGAAAGCCTTTATGTACAAGGTGAGAGACAATCATTCATAGTTTTATGATGCCGTTTGCATTAATAATGCATGATATATCAGAGACAATGTTTGTTTTGACAGTTATTAGTGCTTTTAAAGTTTTAAACCCCCCCCAAATATATATATATATATATATATATATATATTTCTTTCTTTTGTTGTTTTAATTATTTATCATTTTTAACAATGAACTCTTTTTCTAAGCAACCAACTGACAGAAAAAAATATAACAATGTAACAATTCTCCATATTTTTATATTATTGTACATTATTTTAAATATTTTAAAGTATTTTATTTTTTAATAAAACAAGCAAAAACAGCTGAACATAACGCAATTTTATAATTTATCATAATTTATAAAAAAAAATTAAAAAAATCATGATACTGAGTTCAAATTACTTTCATTGTTTTTCTGTTATCTTGTGAAATTTAAATTGTGGTTAAATTGTCCTCATACATTTATAAATTTAATAAATTATGTGTGTGTATATATATATTTTTATATACACATAATTAGTTCAAATACAGTTTCAGATAAAATCTATCAATTTAATAAAACAATTTATATTAGTTTTCACGATTAATACATTAATTATTGACTAAAAATTCAAGATCATTGCTTGTCTGAAGGTTTGTGTTTCATTATATGAGGCCTAGTTTTCTTTTTTCTTTCATAATTTTGACACTTGTTTCTCTTACCAGGCTTTCAATACGTTTATTGACGACGTGTTTGCGTTCATCATCACCATGCCCACGTCACATCGGCTGGCGTGTTTCAGAGATGACGTGGTGTTCCTCGTATACCTGTATCAGAGATGGTGAGGACCCTCTTCCTCAGTCTGACATTGATGTTGAACTGATTTTAAACTCGTTGTTGATGTTTTTCAGGCTCTATCCAGTGGACAAAACCAGAGTGAACGAGTATGGCGTGTCGTACGATGAAAAGCCCAAAGGAAAATCCCATAAAGATTGACATTGCCACGACAGAACAGCTCAGCACTATCATGAGATCAGCCATCGGATTCAGAAACAAAGGACAACACTGCACTTGTCTATTTGGGCTCAGAGGATTTTTACCCTCCATTCACTGTCGGAGCATCCGTCACAGTTCAAATGGTTGCTGTATGTTGAGTTATAGGATAAGAAGTAAAACTGAAAAGCTTGGTGTAAATTTACAGAATGTATTTTGATGGGACCTTTAATTCAGTCTCAAATAGTGTTTTGAAATTAAGACCATATCACAAGGGTGCCAAAAGACCAGAGTTTCAGATTAATTATCTGTTTTGTTCTGAATATGAATTCATTTTAGTAACATGACTGTTATTTGTGTGTTGGGAGCGAATGATGTTTGATTTGTGTTGCATTCCATTAAGTGTTTCTGTGGTTAAAACTGTTTAATTACAGAGACTTATTAAACATTCTATGCCTTCCACTGTCTTCATACTTGCATGTCGTTTTTTATGCTAATTTTTGACAGTGCAGCAGTTACTGACCTATTATTACCTACTGAACCACCAGGGATATGTTTATAAAGTTTATTTATAAATATAAACAGATACCAGTGTTGGGTGTAACACGTTACTTAGTTACTGTAATTAAAGTAAGGGATTACTGTTCATTTTTAGGTGCACTTTTGGTGGTACCGGTAGCCTACGGTACCGAATACTGGATTTTTGGTATCGTGACGTCCCTATATGTTACTAAAAATGTTAAGTATTATAGTTTTAATAAAGCTAAAATGTTTTAAAAAGCTATAAAACGCTAAACTATTCCATGTTTGACTCATATTTAAATTATTAAAAGAGTTTCCTTTCTATTGTCTATCAAGGTTTATATGGATTTTAAGAAGTAATTAGTTGAATTACTTATCGAGTAATTAAATTACTTTTCAGACAGAGTAATTAGAAAAGTATTTTAAATACAACATTGATGATGTAATTAGTAACTTTTTTGAAGTAACTTACCCAACACTGACAGATACATGAAATCTACAAAAAGTACCATGATTTTACCATGTTTCTAGATGGTATACTTTGAAGTACCATGTGTTTATAATATTAAGTTATAGAAATATTAATATATTTAATTTAATATGTTATATATTTATTCATGAATATAAGTAGGTTTATTTATAAATATAAAGAGATACATTTTAAAAAAAAAAATCTGACGAAAAAGTATTATGTCTTTCTAGATAGTATACTTTAAAGTACCATGTACATTTTATTTACATGTAAATAAATAAAAAAAGACATTTTTATTTAATGCTTAACTTTTTCTATTTTCCTTGTTATATTTATACTTTAATTTTATAACTAATAAATACAACGCAGATGTCAAAAATAACTGACAAAACAGACAGGCCAATTACATTCTGTTATCTGTGCTTGTTCCGCCCACTGAAGTGACGCATAAGGCTATATAAGCCATCGCCCCGCCCCTTTTCGGCCCTTTCCGTTCACTGACATCGCTGTGTTTGAGGTGCTCGGTTCTTCGCACGAAGCTAAGGCCTTTGAATCCGGCGACTAGCACCGTCAAATTTAGGCATCCACGTCTGAAACATTAACCTGCTGAAAGAACAATGGCATCTGTGTCCGAGCTGGCCTGTATTTACTCCGCTCTCATCCTCCATGATGATGAAGTTACAGTCACGGTGAGTGAGGGGTTTGAGCCGGCGGCGCGACATTAACATCCGGGACACTGACACTGTGTGTGTACATATAACGCTCATAAATGTCAGTGATTTTAAGAGATTTACATTTCTGGATATGCTGTTTTTTTTTTTTTACTCTCGCATGTTCAGTGTTATTAGAACCTAAATAGTGTGTTCATGTTTGAAAACAACCGTTTGAACGCGTTGTGGGAAAGTAGTACAGAGACGCGCGCGCGTTTTCTGTTTTAATATTTACCACTTTTTAACAGTTGCTCAGTGCTTTACTCTTAAAGTTTGCGATTGGTAATCATACAATAGAGTATTACCTCTTGATATCATTCCTGTACGTTACCATGCTAATCACAGTACTACTATAGTAAGTGGTATGATGACCACTGATCAAATACTATGTGACTACTATGTTTATATCATGTTATTTACACCTTACTCTAGGAAAAATACCATTGTATCACATCATACGGTACCCTGGTACTACCATGTGTTTAGTATTTTGACAGTACCATGGTATTAGCATCTGATACCATCACTGTACCCTTATAGTTACTGCATCCAAATCAAACTGAACTGATGTGTTAATGTTCTCTGGTTGTTTTGCAGGAGGACAAGCTCAACGCTCTGATCAAAGCCGCCGGTGTGACCATTGAGCCCTTCTGGCCTGGTCTCTTCGCTAAGGTGGGTTATTTCCCAGCCATTACATCCCTAAGATCCTTTATGATGGTGATGGAAACGGTTACATGTGGATGTTTGGGAAACATTGTTTCTACAATTATGTAGAAGTCAAATCAAGTACAGAAGACCTTCGTGTCTTAATTCAAGTATTGCATCTTGATTCTGAGCGTTAATGTTTTAGTACGGCCTCTGTTGGAATGTAAATCTGATGTAATTTCCTGTGCTCAGGCTCTGGCCAGCATTGACATCGGCAGTCTGATCTGTAACGTTGGTGCTGGTGGTGGAGCCGCTCCGGCCGCCGCTGCCGCCACTGCTGCTGCTCCTGCAGGTGGAGATGCTCCAGGTAACGAGACACGCTTGTTCAGATGCTTCAACACGTGCGTTTGATTTTTATTCAGACTCTCACCTTGTCTTTGTTTGCATTACAGCCAAGGAGGAAGAGAAGAAAGAGGAGAAGAAAGAAGAGTCCGAGGAGTCTGATGATGACATGGGTTTCGGTCTTTTCGACTAAAGCAGTTCTTTTAATAAAAAAAAAAATTGAAACTGTCAATGCTGTTTGTCATTGCTGGGCTGCTGGTTTGGTGTTTTAATATAAAGTTAAGGCATTTTTTGGGTAATGCTACAATAATAAGGCTTCATTTGCTAACTACACAAGTTAACATGAACTAATAATGGAAAATATTTATGAAGCATTTATTAATCTTGGTGTTTATTTCAACATTAAAAAGTAATGCCACCTACAATAGTTAATACTATTTACCTTTTTTTAGAATTTATTCCGAATGAATTTAAAGTAATCAGTAATTAATCTCAATTATATGTTCGTGATAGTCAGAAATCAAGAGACTAATTATGATTATAGTGTCCAACATACCATTCTTACAGTGCAAATGGGTGGTTGATTATTTCACTTTTTTAACTTTAGTGTGTAATGTTGCTGTTTGATCATAAACAACATCTGCAAAGTTACAACACTCAAAAGTTCAATGCAAAGGGAGATACTTTCTTTTAAAGAATTCTCTGTTTAAGGACTACAACAAGTTTCTTCCTGGGTTGGTGACATCACAAACCTTCAAATTTGCATAAACCCTGCCCCCAAGAATACACAACAAAGGGGGTGAGGCCATGTTGGGCTGCTTTAGAAAAGAGGAAGAGTTGTTGTAGTAGAGTGTTGTTGACATGCCGTCATTTTACGCCGGACTGCTTCACAAACGAGGGTCAATTCAACGAAAAAAGATTAACATGATGCACATGCTAGTCGATGAGTTGAATCAACTCCACAGCAACTACATAAATGTATCCACTAACTGTTCAGAAACGTCCAGTTTCATTCTAAAAGTTGTAACTTCTTCCTGAGTCTCTCCATCAGTGTCGACTCTGGTTTGAACAATGTAAGGCTGAACACCGTTACTGACAATCCTCATTTTGGCTGCGTGAGATTCTCCAGCTTTGTTGTTGTTGAGCAACCGAAGCGTGAGCTGTTAAAGCTCCGCCCTCTTCTGGAAAGGGGGCCAGGAGCAGCAGCTCATTTGCATTTAAAGGGACACACACAAATCTGTTTTTGCTCACACCCAAATAGGAGCAAATTTGACAAGATATAATAAATGATCTGTGGGGTATTTTGAGCTGAAACTTCACAGACACATTCTGGGGACACCAGAGACTTATATTACATCTTGTGAAAAGGGACATTATAGGTCCCCTTTAAAAAATCTAAAAAATATTTTTTAATTCTTTAATAAGCCAATATATTTCATAATATTTCATTTGCATCAAAAAGTTCTCTAATTTACCGAATGCGTTTATCCAAAGCATGTTCAAGATTTTTGGTTTCAGACAATCATTTTCATTCCCAAACATGACAAATCTTTCTTTCATTTTCTCATTTATATAGTAAATTCAACACCTACTGTATGAACTAAAATAAACTGAATTTTAAAAATCCAATTATTACCAGCTCAAACTTTTATTACGAAACCAAAAAAGTGAACTCAAAAGGAATAATGAGTCCAGCAGAAATAAGACCAAGACACATACAGCTAAAGATAATGATAACATTTTATTAGTTAAAAGATCTGTACAGTTGCTTCTTCCTGAGAATAATTTATATCAATGACAAAATGGATTTCACGATTGTTCTGTACACAAAAGTAACTCTAGATCAAACTCAAAGGGGTCGTTTCAACCCTAGTGTGTGGTAAAAAACAACAACATGATTTTACAGAATAAAAGTTTCTTGAAATGAAATCAGAAGGCAGCTTTGATTATATCATTTTACCAATATGTGCTTCAAGTGACTGATATGTGACTATATTCGCTTCGGCCCCTGACGTAATATTATGCTCACGTCAGGGTGACTTGATTTTTCCCTCTTTGTCAAGCAGTTTCATACAATAGCTGTGATTTCTTTAAAAATCTGTTAAAAATGACTGTGGTTTGGCTTTAGAGTCGTGGCGAGTTCTGTACATGAGAGCGTTTCAGCCGTCGAACCCCTGAGTTTCTCAGAGGATGTTGAAGCACGAGCCCTCGATGCACCTTGATCACTGAAGTCTGAGATCAGTATATCCACAATACAAAAATCACGTGTTGATAAGCCTTTGGATTATTGGTGAAGCTCGAGCGCGACCTCGGCTCAGAGTTCAACGGGTTCCAGTTGCAGGTTTGAGTAAGACGACAAAGACAAACTTCATTTCTGGATACAAAATAAAATGAACATGACGCTTCTAACGGTTATAAAACAAAAATATGTTTGCGATATCCTCTCCTGGTGGAGAATCTATATTAAAAATGTTTATGTAGCATCTGTTTTGTAACGTTTAAAGTTGTTTTTTGGCCTCCTGTGGCTATGCGTCCCTCCGTAATGATCCAGCCATCCTGGAGGAACTAGTGCGGCCGGTTGTGAGCCAGCATCTTCAGCCGCGCCTGGTCGATGACGTCTAGCAGGTTCTTGGCGTCGACGGCGAGCGCGTGAGCCGCGGTCAGCATCTGCTTCTTGTAGTCCTGCTGCAGGCTGGTCAACATGTACTGCTGCGCCAGACGCATCTTACTGATGAGCTCCGCCAGGTCAGAGTTCAGCAGCTTCTGAGCCATCTCGATCTGACAGGACAGAGAGAGGTGTGTTCAGTGCAATAATAGTTTAGTGCTTCGCATCAGTGCTGACGAAACTGCGCTCCTAATCAAACTGTCGTCAGCTAAATAGAAGCTTTAAGGGCTCTCTGTGGTTTTCTGCCAAAATAAAAGTTTTGTGGTTTAATGTTTGAAAATTAACAAATTAAAGGGATAGTTCACCCAAAAATTGAGTGTATATATTTTTTCCATACAATGGATTTAAATGGGGCCCATAAACTGTTAATGATGATGATTATTATTATTATGTTTTTTTATTTTATAGTCATTTTGGATGTATAATCAGACAATTTTTGAACAAATTTTGCACACCTTCAAACAAGTGCAGCAAACCATTTTTTTTAGTCGCACTTTAAATCACACACAAAAAATCAGAAACATCACAAGTAGTTTATTTTGAGTATTGAGATTATATTAGTATATATAGACACACATATATATAATTAAGTAATTAGATTTAAACTGAAAATAGTTTTAAATTTTATTTATTATTAGTATTTTAAATAGCATGCTAAAATGTATCTTTTTTAGTAATTTTTTTCTTTTAAAATTTGTTTTGACATTTTTATGATTTAATTAATTATAAGTGATATGTAAATGAAATGATCATTATTATAATTGATAATTCACAATAAATATATACTGCAAAAATAGTATGAACAGTATGTATTGCTGCAACCAATGAATATTTTTGTAACAGAATAATGACAGAATTTCATGAAAAGCAAATAATTCAATGGCTATTGCAGCAAAAATAAATTAATTATAGTTGGCCCTATTAGACACTATTCTGTAAAAAGATTTATTAGAATAAAATAATGATATTAATAATCACCCAGCATGTTTAAAATAAAAACTGGCCAATCAAGAGAGGTTATGTAAAGCAGTGTGCTGAGAGTCCGTGGCGATGCGGTCTCACCTCTCTGTGTGTGCTGGCCGGTAACACTGGGATCGTCTCGTCCACCGTCGCTAGTAGCGTCCTGAGGGCGAGTCCAACATCCTGTGAGGAAACACCAGAGGAACTCATCAAACACACTTCAGACAGGCTGTCATGTGATTATCCCAGCATTCCCAGGTTCCTGACCTTCACCATAGGGACGTACTCCTCCGGGGGAGCCGGCTGGATCCGACTGGACATCTCAATGACGGCCTTCACCAGCCCCGTCACATTCTCGTACACTTTATCGTTGGAGCGGTCCAGGTTTGCTGTGGGAGGTGGACTGATCTCCTGAGGCTGGATCTGAGAATAAACGCACAAGACTGGATTATGACATGAAAATCTGTGTGCTGCAGTACTTGATTTAAACAGCAGGGGGCGGTAGCTGCTCAACATGATCTATTGAACCAAAGAAGAAACAAGGGCTGTTCAGAAATCACCCTATACCCCTTAAATTTGTAGTGGTGTCCAAAACCATAATGCACTGAGGGTCGTGCTTAATGAATTCCTTCTTCTCGTCAGAAAATGGCGCCCGCAGCTGAATCAACCATCCATATATTTTCCAAATTTGGGTTCAGCGTATTATCATACAGGTATAAATTCCTTTTTAATTGATTATTAAATGGTTTAATTAAGGTTTATACATGCTAGTTTCCATGACAGAGTTCAAGATAAATCTTTTCATTACTACTGGAGCTGCCAGTTTGCTAAGTTTCAAATGATTATTAAACAGCAAGCACAAACTATGTAAAAAAAGCAGCACTTCTGACGCACTCAGTGACTGAATTCACTCGTTTTCATTTACTCCTTCAAGTGAACTATATTAGTGGACTAATGTAGGGAATAGTGAATGAAGGTATAGGGGGCGATTTCAAACACAGCTCTGGTTTCCCACACTTTTAGACCAGTGAATTTCCTTGACTTTTTCAAGATTTTCCCTAAAATTTTATAAAGACAGTCAATGTGATTTATAAGTGAAATGATCATTTTTATAATTAATAAATATTATCATGTACATTGTGAACAATTAAAACAGATTTTTCAACAGAAATATATATATTTACATTACTGTAAATAAAAACAACCACTGACTTTAAACAGATAAGTGTGAAAACAGCGGCCACTAGTGGTCATACAGTGAATAACACACACACACACACACACACACTGCGTCTTATTTTGGAGGCTGCGTCCTCCGAGTTCACATTTAAAGGCTGCATACGTCACCAAGGGTGTCTTGTTTAAGAAAAGTAACCAGAATAAAATTAACTGTTATTCCTTGTGAGGTGTAAAATACTGTCATTTCCTTCTTACTTTGCAATGAAACGGTTAATAAATGAGACCTTGATGACATATGCAGCCTTCAAAAGTGACCTCCGGAGGACGCCGCCTTCGAAATGAGATGCAGTTACACACACAGACACACACTGACTTGACACACACACGCACACGCACACGCACACACACACA
Source organism: Elopichthys bambusa (assembly GCA_037101425.1). NCBI lineage: Eukaryota > Metazoa > Chordata > Actinopteri > Cypriniformes > Xenocyprididae > Elopichthys > Elopichthys bambusa. The sequence goes on from CM074448.1 coordinate 28,888,873, forward strand.
CACACACACACACACACACACACACACAGGTCTTACCCTCCAGGGCTACATGCAACAGTGCATCATAAAGCAGGTGAGCGGGTGTGGGGAGGAGAAAGCGGGATGCAGGAAAACAGAACAAATCATTATTAATGTAAAACAAACAAACAAACCAAAACAGATAAAGTCATGCAGCTTCAAGTACAGAGGAGGTGTCACGACTGAGGTGTGTGATGGGAAACGGCCGTTTGACTACAGATGTTTCCAATGTTAAATTACATCCAAAAGAAACATGAACGGAGGTCTCGGGATTTGTTAGTTCAGCTTCACTGTGGACTTTTGATACTGTTGAAATTTTAAAGCATTAGGATTCGCACAAGAATCTGCCACAAAAATACTTCTTACAAGCAGCTAGCAGGAAACGCACTTTAGCAAATGTTTTTGCAAGGTTCTCTCAAAGTTGAGCAGTAACATTAACAGAACGTTCATACAGAGTTATCTAGTCTTTGATAATGTTCTCAAAACTTTAGCACAAACATGTTATTTATATCCAGCGTTCATGGAACGTTTTTTTTTCCTGAAACATTTTAGTTGCATGTTTATCTAATGTTTTTGGATTGTTCCTGTGTGTTTCAGAAAATAACGTTCCAATAATGTTTGCAAAATGGAATGTTCCCTTATTGTTCATATAGCCACAACATATTTTAAAAAAGTTTAATAAACTGGATGTTTTGAACGTTTAGAATGGAAACTCAATGGAAACATTAGCAAAACATTCTTAGAACACATCTTTGTTTGCTGGATTGATGGAACTTTATATGGTTGGAAAATCAACTAGGAATATTTCACATCCAACTTGCATCACATGATATTTAAACTGTTCAGCAAAGGTTTGCAGACAGGTGTGTGAAACACACTAAATGATCTTCTCTCTTGATCATCTGAAAGATGAATTCTTCAGTGTTTTCTGGAACATTTAACCCGGCTGAATATTCAAAGGCTTCTCATGAGAATCCAGTGGAAGCTTAAGAAAACAGGAAAATGAAAAAATAGAAGCAGGCAAAGCTGACCTCTTATATAAGAGCCACGAAAAAAATAAACACGTTACCCAAAAAATTCTTGCCGCAATTGAGTGTGTGTGTGTGTGTGTGTGTGTGTATATGTGTGTGAGATAGAGAGAGAGAGAGACAGAGAATGTGAATTAATGTTAAAAATATATTTTCATTTAGTTAAACTTGATGAACCAAAACTTTAACTAAAATTAAAATGAAAACAGAAAATATATAAATAAATCTAATTGAAAATATGAATAAAACTATATTAGTATATATATAATACTAAATGAAGCCAGCATCCAGAAAACAGGATGGATGTGGATTTTCCCACAAGCGATGGACTTTATTCGCTGAACTTCTGGTGCACTACTGAGTGAGTGTTTGTGCCCTTTCCTTTGAGGTTTGGCTGTAATATCATCTACGTTTTGCAGCTCACTCGACCGTGTTCTGCTGACGCAGATCAACTCTATGCGAACTCTGTCTGGGTGTTTGTGCGGGAAACTCAAGCGTTCGTGGAGTTTAATGTTCGTGAGAGCGACATGCAAAACAAAACAGCCAATTAGCATGCCGCACACATCTCAGCATTCACCTCTGATAGATGTTAATGCAATATCATGCCTGGTTAATTTAAGTTCACTTTGTAGGAAGTACCTTGACGCCCTCGTTGTAACTGTCCACTGGGTTCAGGTTGGTCAGGTGACTCGGAGCACCGGGACGGGGTGGTTTCTTTGGAGGAGCCACATGATCTGTTGGACAAAATCGATCAGCGTTATAATATTCTGGGCTACAATTTGCATATTAGTCAGTTAAAAACAATTCTGATTGGATGAGACACAATCAAAGCTGATGATGAATGCACACCATTCAGTATTAATGCAGCTAAATAAAATGTTGCCTGACAACTGCAAACCTCTTAAGAACTATAATTCTATAGACTCATTAAAAATTATTATGGAAATTTAATTAAAAAAATTTAATTAAAAGTCTTAAAAGAGCCAAATGCTTTCTTTCTTTCAGGACAGTTTTAGCGTTTTTATTTCGACATTAACAGACACCGTCAACAAATACTTAAATATAAGTACTGTGATTTTAATCACTCTGTTAAAGTTTGTTTGCTTTATCTTGTAAGTTTTAAATGTATCAAATTTACATAAATATTAAATTGATTATTTATCACAAACCTACCACAAAAACCGTTAAGTGTAAAAAGTACCTTGTAGCACTGTTTTGCAAACAGTTGACAAAGATTTTCCATTATAATGTAATAAAAATATAAATATAAATAATAATAATTATTATTAATTAAAAAAATAAAAATAAATAATAAAAAAATATTTTTACATTATTATTTATATTTATGGAAATTGTGGAAATGGAAAATGAGCTAATAAGTGATCCTCTGCTGCCATCTACTGGTTATAGTGGTAATTTCATGTCATTTTTATTATAAAAGTGTTTATTTTCCACCAGGTGACAGAAATCCTCCACTAAAGTATGATACATTTTCCATGTTATCTCAGTGAATGAAAATGATAAATGTAGATCTTCTTTAAAGTTAATTTTACTGCAAAAATGTAGTTAAAATAATAGTGTTTAAAACGTTACATGTGTTAAAATATTTAAAAAAATATATTTTACCTACATATTGCCAATCTAGACAATTACAGTAATATAAAGGTTTCTTAATTCTTAATGAATATTAGCTGGTTATTTAAAATTATTTCAACATTCAGGGTTTTACTTGATAGGTAGTGTAGAATCTACTATGTTGTTCATGCCTACCCTAGTATACAAACAATATTAAATTATTATTATTTTTTTAAAACCATACCCTCATTTGGGGCTGAGCGCCCCTAATACTGAAATCCTAGAATCGCCCCTGGGACTCTAAATCTAAAAGGGAATTTCATTGGCTGTGTTCATACCTGCTTTACCAACCGGCTGGTAAACGTGTTGCTTCCCCATCTGAAAGAAAACACAATCAAAGACAAGCGTTTAAAAACGCACATTGGTTTTCCTGCTGCCCACCGGGGCCCTGTGGAATTGTGGGTAGTTTGTGGGAAAGCCAGGCATATTTCAGGACCTTAGAGGCCAAATCCAAAAATGAGTTTCACCCAACTAATCTGAGCAAACACATCATCTCCCCAGGCTTTCGTCTGCATCTGTTCGGATCTTCTGTAATTATGGCCAATAAACGAGGCTTCTTTGTGGCGCTCTTACGAGATGACGCCTGTTTTTCACTCATTAAATGTCAGAGATGATGATGGCACTGAGATTCCCGCCTGTGACCACAGAAAAGCACCCGTGATACCCCTTTAATTTGCCCTCCTTCTGTTATTTCTCCTCCCAGGGTTTCAGATTCCTCTGTTTCAGCTCCCTGGTAAATTAATTCCTTTCAAATGTGTTCAGGAACGAGTTCAGGAATTGCACTTTTCATCTGTTTGGAAGACTTGAGTGTGGCTGAGTGTGATCGGTATTACTGGCTGCGACTCTTAACAGGAAGTGAGAAACAGATTGTGTCCTCGCTACGCCACGGTAAATCTCCCTCTGGGAAGAAACAAAAACAAGAATTATGGGAACTCACCGGGGTCTGGAGAGCGCCATCCTCCCGATCGATACTGCCCCTCGAGTTCCTTGACTCCGGCTTCTAGACAAATGCAATCCATTATTCAAAGACATGGAAAATCATGCTTCACACTCAAGAAAAGTATTTATCAAGTATTCATGAGATAAACTTCCATCTGATTATGTCATCATCAGGTTCCCACATCACATGACTGATGAATTTCTGTGACTTTTCCAGTCATTTGTGATTATTCAATTTAAAATCATACATAAAACAACAATAATAACAACAATTAAAATACAATTGGAAAAAGTGCTGTCAAAATGATTAATTATAATCGTGCATACACACACACACACACACACACATATATATATATACAAACGTTTATGTTAGATGAAATTAATCACTATTAATCGATTTGACAGCACTAATTAAAATATTTACATTTGTTAAAAGTTTTAAAATTAATTGACAATTATTTACATTATTAAAAAAAAAAATCAATAAATAAAAATATTTAATAAGGTCACTTTATTTCTTATTATTATGCTTGTATTAAGATTATATTAATTTCCATGACTTTTCCAGGTTTAGAAATCACAATTTTAAAATTCCCTGATTTTGAAAAACATGAAATACATAAATATATCATAAGACATTTTGATATTTATATATCTGTAATATTTTATAATTATATATACAACATTTAAAAAAAAAACTATTTAAATATTACATTTAAATATATAATGTTTAATTTAATTTAATTTAATTTAATTTAATTTAAAAACCTCTCTTATTTTCACTTAAGAAATTTACAAAACTTTTTAAGATTATATTAATTTGCCTGACTTTTCCAGGCTTGGAAAAATCACATTTTTAAATTCCCTGAAATCTCACACATAAAATACATAAATACATTCATACTACTACAGCAAGGACTAATAATAAAAAACATTTTAATATTTACATCTGTAGTATTTTATAAATATTTAGATCTATTTTTAAATATTTAATGTTCTTAATTTAAAAACTCTTATTTACTTTTTAAGAATATGTAAATTTGCATGACTTTTCCAGGCTTGAAGATCACAATTTAAACATTTTCCTGATTTTCCACTTTCAGTTCTGACAGATCTCAAAAGGACATCAAACTTCACAACTGGTTAAAGCACAAACTAAAGATTTCACCAAATGATGCAGTGAGTTTCTGCTCCATTCTGCTCAAGCTCAACAGCTGGAAGAACACGAAGAACCTCTCAACCCAACAACATCCCTCACTATGGAAGTTTAGTTACCGGCTTTCCAAAACAGAACTTGAAGAGATGCATCCTCTGAGCGGAGCGTCCGAGGGATCGTGAGTGCGCTACGGCAAGGAAAGAGCGCTTCGTGTGCGTTTCCATGTGAGATGCCTTCAGTTCCCTGCTGAGGACTGACTGCACAAAACTCTGCTCTCTTTCTCTCTCTCTCTCTCTCTCTGGTTTTTCTCTCTCAGACATACGTCTTTCCTCTCTCTCTGTCCTCTCTTTCACATCCCACGCTTTCCTTTCCCCCCACTGCTTTTACACAAACAGAAAAAGCTTGTGGTATGTGCTGCTGAATACTGATAAACACTCGACCGAGGGTCTGACCTCAATTAGTATTTTTAAATAAAAGTAATATGCAGTATGCAAATGTATATGGATGGAAAACCCAGATGACCTTCTAACTGCATTGAATACTGTATCCCACAATGCATCGCGCTTGGCTTGACTTTCCATTTCTGGTGCAGTGAATGAACCGTGAATGAACCATGAATACTATCAGTCACATTTTGTTTTTGCTTCTGGCTTTTTACTTTCTTTTGCTGTTATTTAATCAGGCTGCTGGAGAGGGGGATATGACTTTTCATGCAAAATTAGCACTATATTTTACTTATTTATTTCCTTAGATGATAATTGGACATTAACTTACTTTCCAAACAACTCAAAACAAGGATGAACTTGCATGAGGTGGATAATATCAACTACTTTGAAACAGCTTCAAATGTGACTTTAGAGTCTGAACTGTTTTAAAATATGAATTTTTACTAATTTCAGACAGATTCATTCATTTGTTATGAATCATCTAATCTTTTGATTTGCATCCATCAAGTTCCCAATTAAAGAGGAAATAATCAAATGAGATAAAGCACCTTTCATCTGTACAACTGGAGGATTAAAGACATTTATATTCAGTAAAATGTATTGATTCAGCTGTACTTGAAATGATCAAATAAGGTCACAGAATAATTGAACAGAACTGACTTAATAATGCCACCATATAATCACTGAAATTATAACAGAAATGACTGAATTCGTGACTGATCAATTTTACAATGCAGATGCTGTTCTTCTCTTTATTACTGTAAAGCTGTTTTGAAGCAATTTGTATTGTAAAAAGCTCTATATACATAAACTTGTACTATCAAAAATAGGCATTAGCACATGATTATTTAAATGAAATAACCAGTAAAAATAATTATATTGTATTGTAATACGGAATTAATCATGAGATTTTAGTAAAATCACACCGTTTTAAATAACAGCAGGAAGTATACAGCATATACTGCGCAGTATGCAGTGAACTAGTGTTCATTCATTCCAGATTCTTTCCTTATGAGAAAAGTTTTTAATTTTTTCCTTAAAGAATGAGAAGATGCCAGCGCTCAGATGAGAGCTTTACGATCCTCAGGAAGGCACGAACCACACGGGTTTTCACCGATTCACCACAATCCTCTGCTGCCAAATGAAATGATCACTTATGACACGCGTGACGCTGCCGCCCAAGTTTCCACTGGACGGAGAGCGATATTACAGTTAAATCTCTCCTGACAACAATCTTCAAGTCTAAAGTTTCAGCCTGCGGCGAAAATCGTTTGTGTGTCAAATCTGGAAACTGCCAATTAAACGCCTCTCTCGGCACACGGGAATCTGCTCTCAGCAACACTGCAACCCAAGCCCCAACAAACGACTACTGAAAATATCATCTGGAGACAAACAGCTTAAGAAAGATGCATCTGAAGGGCACATCGAGTGTTTGGCCGGGATGAAGATGTGATGAAATCGTTTCATGGCCGTCTGCTTCTGTGCTGCAGGTCTCTGGCGAAGGGAAGACAGTTTCATTCGCAGGTGCGCACAGATTTACGGCTTTGTTTTCAGGACAGGACTTCTTCATTTTGTTCCAGCTCTTTCTCAGAGTAATAACAACCACAACAGATGCGATGGATGCCAAACTCACTCAAACTGACCAACAAGCCAAAGAAAATGCAGGACAGCTGATCCGCTATGAGTCATTTCATAAAAAACAGCATTTTTCCTACTTATCTGATGTGATATACTGACTTTCCAAACATATGTCATTAACATATGACCGCTCATTTTCAGTATTCAGCAGTGATGAATGATGTAAACATCTATACGCAGAGATTAGCCAATCATAACAGAGCTCATTTACATTTAGCAGTCTTAAAGGTACAGTAGCAAAAAGATCAGAGAGAGGGTTAAAAATGATCATAAACTAAATTATGACCACAGTGCAGTAAACATTTATTATTTATTCATTTCAAATTTTATTTAATTTATTATTATATTTATTATATACATCAAGATGTAAGTTTTCTAAAATTATAAATGGACTAGAGAGAAAAATAAATGTCAAGGTTTTCACACATAATAATAATTAATAATAATAATATCTGTATTATTATGTATATTATTCTATATATCTGTAATATTTTATAAATATTTTTATTTTCATTCCAGAAATTTCCATGGCTTTTTTTTTTATTAAATTAATTTTTAATTTGTAATTCGACAAATATTTGAAATTTAAATTTCACAGCCCTGAACAGTCAGGTGTATGAGAGAGACGGATGTCATAGGTAGACTTTAGTGAGAGTGTCAGTACCAAGAAACTCTCCTCCTGCTCCAGCCACCGCTGGTCTTCCTCCATCTGCTGCTGCTGCTTCATCAGCGTTTCCTCCATCAGATGGGCAGTGGGCATCGCCTGACTCCGCCCTAGAGCGCCCCCATCCTGACACACAGGACACACAGTAGGGTTTATGACAGCGTTGCACTGAATAAACATTCACAGGACAAGCGCCCTCTTCTGCTCACTCACCTCCATGTTCGGAGACCACACAGGAACTTCCTGTCTGTGATGGTTCCACGTCTCATGTGGGTCTAGGACAGAGGCTTGAGGCGGGAATCCCGCTCCGGGCACATGTGCACTGGGATATCCAGACCCCTGGACAGATGTTAAGACATTTGATTTCACGCATATTTACATTTACATATATATATATATATATATATATATATATATATATAAAGTAAACATTTTCAAAAATACTAAATTTAGCTTAATTTTTAATAAATGTGCTCGTCATTTTTATTAGTTTCAGTTTTAATTTATTTTCATTTCACTTTTAGTTTTTTTATATTTTCAGTTAGTAACTTTAGTACTTACAACTAAAACTTATTTCAGTTATTTTTTAATACTTATTTTATTTCAACTGAAATACCTTTATTTTTACATTTTCAGTTTTCTTAAAAGTTTTTCAGATTTTCATTTTTTTTTTGAAAAATTTTGCTATGTGCTTTTGTCATTTTTATTAGTTTTATATTTCTTTTTAGTTTTAATTTAATTTTAGTTTTTTAATTCAGTTTTATTTTTTATTTTAGTACAAGATTACAACTTTCATCTAATATTACTTTTTATTTTACCTTTGAATTAGCTTTATTTTTATATTTTCCGTTTTCATTTTAATTTTGTATTAATTTTTAAGTAATTTTCTTCTGTGCTTTTGTTAGTTCTATTAGAAATTTTTATTTAGTTTTAATTGATTTTTTATTTCAGTTTTACTTTTTTTTATTTCCATTACTTACTACTGATTTTAGTTAGTTTATCATCGAATACTTATATTTTATTTCAGCTTTGTTTTAAATAAACATTTGTTTTAATATAATTTTTAAATAGACGATAAAAACTGGTAGTATTTTTCCATATTACCATTTGATACTGTACCATGGTATTTATATCCTTGTTAAAAAATCCTTTTACGCTCATAAATGTCACATAACTAAAACATGTTATGAAAGCAGTTTCAGGTTGTCTTTCAGACCCCCGGAGTGTCTCACTCTCTCTCAGAACGGCTGATAATCACTCTGATACAAAAACAACCAGCAGATTGAGCACAAAAGCCTTTTAAGGCATGAAAACAGAGCGCTGATAACAGCGTGATGTGTGTGTGTGTTTCATCTGATGGAATGTATCTGGAGTCAACAATAGCAGGCGTCTTTAAAGAGCCCACAGGAAATGCCTGCTGTCAGAGACGCTCATGGAGGAGCTGCTGTGAAATAACTTCAGCTGCAGTTGATCGAGCTGAAAGCCAGCGAATCACATGGTCTTTTAAATCAGTCTGAGTACACTAAACATAGAGGAGGGTGTTTTGGTAGAGAAAAGTGCTGTGCTATCTGAAGTATGATTGCTGAATATTTCTGTTGGGAATTTTTTGTATTTATTGAGTGTTTCGCTACAATAATCAGTTTGCTAGATGATTGGTTAGTATTATATGGTATATGGAGACTTTTTGGGTATTTGTGGAGTGTTAAAGGATTAGTTCACTTTCAAATAAAATTTTCCTGATAATTTACTCACCCCCATGTCATCCAAGATGTTCGTGTCTTTCTTTCTTCAGTCGAAAAGAAATTAAGGTTTTTGATAAAAACATTCCAGGATTTTTCTCCTTATAATGGACTTCAATGGCCTCCAAACGGTTGAAGGTCAAAATTACAGTTTCAGTGCAGCTTCAAAGGGCTTTAAACGACACCAGACGAGGAATAAGGGTCTTATCTAGTGAAACGATCAGTCATTTTCGAAAAAAATGTATATGTTTTATATAAACAAATGATCACCTTCCAAGTGCTTCCGCCAAAACCGCACTTTCGTATTCTTCAAAAAGCTTACGCTGTATGTCCTACGCCTTCCCTATTCTATTTACGGTAAAATGTATATGGCGCTGCATTCGTTCCCTAAGCAGACAGCGTAAGCTTTTTGAAGAATACGAAAGTACGTAAGTTTTATATAAAACATATACATTTTTTTTCGAAAATGACAGATCGTTTCGCTAGATAAGACTCTTATTCCTCGTCTGGTGTCGTTTAAAGCCCTTTGAAGTTGCATTGAAACTATAATTTTGACCTTCAACCGTTTGGAGGCCATTGAAGTCCATTATAAGGAGAAAAATCCTGGAATGTTTTCATCAAAAACCTTAATTTCTTTTCGACTGAAGAAAGAAAGACATGAACATCTTGGTTGACATGGGGGGTGAGTAAATTATCAGGAAAATTTTATTTGAAAGTGAGCTAATCCTTTAAAGAAGAAAGTATAATTGCACAACTCAGATTCTTAGCTTTATTATTTCCTGAACCAGTTTTGGCCATCAGCCTTTCTCAAGTTATAATCGACAGCAGGTTCACGAATAACAGGCTTTCCATTGTAGCGACATTATGTGAGCAGCAGGACAAAAAAAACAACTTGCACCTTAACATTTTGGTGTGCATTTATATATTTTTTAAATTATTATTTATTAAACGTGTCTGCATGAAGAAGCAAGATGGGGGCAGAAGTAATGTTACCTGGTAATGATTGTGCTGACCAGCATGTTGTGGACTAGGGAAATATCCGTCACTGGATCGAGGACTCGGGTAACCGGGTCGACTGGGCTGTGAAAACCAAAACCACTGATTAAAACAGACCCAGTACTCAAACTAATAAATACACACACCCTTACTGTAGATCTGATCAGGGTATTACAGATCTATGATATTTGTATGTCTCACTGTACATGAGCATGCTGGGTTGAGGAGATTTACCTTAGGAGGCGCCTCGTCTGAATTGCCAGCGTCCCAGGACACGGTGACCTGTCTCCTCATCTCCATACGGAAACGCTCCTCCTGTTGGGCCTTCTCCTCATCCAGGATAGTGCTGCAGGGAGAGACAGGGAGGAATGAGCAAAAACCAGCATTTTATTTTTTACATTTATTTAGCTAGAGCTGTGATTAGATTGACTTTTGGCTAAGATTATCCAGGCTATTTGCCTGGAAGTTTTTTTTTTTTTCATATCTTGTTCTGTAGTAATTATTATTTTATATTGAGCAAACTTTCATCTGACCAAACGCAGCCCACCAGTGAAGAAGAACAAAATAAAATGCAAATGATACACATTAGGTGTGTAACTTCATTGTTATTCTTTATCAAAGGTATATAAAATTAGCACAAACTGAATTGTACCACTAAATTAAAGAGTTGGCTTATAACAATTAATTAATAAAAGATCATTATAAATGACTAATTTGTTGCACAATAGTGATAAACAATACAATAAAATGTACATGATATTGGTGATCATTCTGGAGTGACTGTAACATTCTAGTTAAACAGAGACCTCTAGTGTCAGAACCCAAGAAAAGCATAAAACCATCAGATTATCTAAGCAAACGCTGCAAAACAGCTGCTTTACTATGACCACTTCATGTGCATTAAGTCCTCTAAATAAATAGCCTTATGAGTAAAGCGGTCCACACACACACTGACCTGAGCTGTGTCTTGAGTTCAGTGAACCGCGGGCGTTTGCTGGGGTCGTACGCCCAGCATTTGGTCATCAGGCTGTAGAGGGTCGGGGGGCAGTTTGGGGGCATTGCTAACCTCTCGCCATTCTCTATTCGCCCGATGACATCATTATTCTTCACCCCCTGGAAGGGCTTGATGCCGAACATGAGGATTTCCCACATACACACACCTGAGAGGAGAGACACGGGTCAGAAATCTGCCTCATGATCACAAAGAGATTAAAAAAAGACTGCATTTGGTGAAATAAAAAATTCAATAAAACAATTATTACAGAACAATAAATAAAAAATAACTGATATTATATTTAAAATATATATTTTTTTTTTCATCAGAGCTGATAGCCTGTCTAATCTAATTACTGTCATATCTGAATAGAGGCAAAAAAATTAATAAAATAAAAATTGAAATAGAAAATATAGTGCCTCGCACACCTGAATCATATGTAGGATATGATATGTCCAATATAATATTCTAATATTAAACTAATTATAATTTTATATATATATATATATATATATATATATATATATATAATTATAAACATATAATAAAATTATATATATAAACATTCATTTTTTAAAAAATATTTATAAATTTATAAAATATGTATATAAATCCTGCACACTACTCAAACTTGCATCATCACAATTTTTACATCAATTAACTTTTCTTAGGTTTAAGCAGCACATTTTTTGTGATGATGCAAGTTTGAGTAGTGTGAGGGATTTTGGTGTTCAAGGCGTATGTTCATGGTGTTCAAGAACAGTCAAACTGTAAGAAACAGTGTAATGAAATATTCATTTTCATATTTCTCAGAATAGAACTTACCAAACATCCAGACGTCACTGGCTGAGGTAAACCGACGGAAGTTAATGGATTCTGGAGCCATCCATTTAATCGGCAGTTTCCCTTTAGAAGCTGGAAAACACACACTACTGTTTACAGACTGTATTTAAACGTTTTGCCATATCAGCTTCACAGGCTATTGCAGATACAGACTCAGCACTCAACAAAAAATATACTAAATATAAACTTTTCTATTTCTGTTCTCTCTCTGAATGTACTTTCTGAGTCCATCTTACAAAATGTCACATGACATTAACAATTGGGCAGACCAAAAACATGTTTTACAGAAGTTCTTTACGGACTATAAACAAATCAAATATGCCTTCACTATCCACCAGAGGCCGCTATTTCCTTATTCTGGGAGCATTTCAGAAGGATGCCTATTACTTGCATTAATTATAACTTTTTGAGGGGTTAAAATATTTTTTTCAGCCTCTGAGGTACATGGGAACTCAAATATGAAGTTTAGTTTTTTACCCTTTCAATCCTCACCTGGTATAATGAAAACGTCTGTGACTTCTTGTAGTGTTTATTGCACATACATATGAAGTACATTATGTTGTGTTGTGGTAAATTACTTGTTAAAAGGCAGTCTGAATTACCTTTGTAATAGGAACTGTCCTCCATGTACCTGGAGAGACCAAAGTCACCAAGTTTCACACAATCCGTGGAAGACACCAACACGTTCCTGGCAGCAATATCCCTGTGGAAAACACATTTATCTTAGTGCATTACGATCAGAAAAGAGTTTTGTGCTTGTGAAGATCTTCAGACTGCAGTGGTGATGGTGCTGCTCACCGGTGCACGAAGCGTTTGCTCTCCAGGTACGCCAGCGCTGTGCTCAGCTGGTAGGCGAACAGAATCAGCGTGGACAGGTCCAGGTTGTATTTCCTTACTTGCAAGAATGACCTCAACTAAAAATAAACACAATGATGATTTTTAGATGGTTTTCTGGTGAGTCTAAAAGGTGGTCAACAAAAAAAGAGAAGTTTAAAATGCCCCTATTATTGTCAGATATAACCTTTCATGTAGTGTGTAATAAAGCTGTTTGTCAATGTAAAAGGTCTGCAAAGTTTCATAGATCAAAATACACAATAAATGGAGTCTTATAAAGAAGGAAGCGACTGCCTAAAACGAGGTTTGGCTGCTCGTGAACAACGTCTACTTTGACCGTGTTGTCGAGATGCAGTTTTCTGTGCTGCGAAAACAAATCCACTTTGCTGCACTTCCAAAGAATGAGACTTGGGATGGAATTGATAAGGTAAACCCGATGCCATCATTACCATTCTTATCACTGTGTATCAAATGCTGAGAAAGAGATGAAATTCAGATATGCTAATGGACGTTTGGTTTCTGACACGCACTGTAAGAAGTCGACCATTCACAACAGACTGGGCAGAGCAGAGCAGGCTCTTAGAAAGGCGGGGTTTAGAGAGAACGGATCATTTATTGAACCGTTTCAGACACTGTGAGAAAAGAGCTGATGCTGCCATGTATATTACGAGAAAAACCTCTTGTAGGAGACTAAACAGAATTAGGAACCTTTGAAGTAGCATAATAGGGGCACTTTAAGAAGACAGCAAGTCTCACCTCTCCAAGCGTGCACAACTCCATGATGATCCAGACGGGATTTTCAGTTATTATTCCAATCAACTTCACGATGTGCGGATGGTCGAACTGCCGCATTGTCACTGTCAAATGTAAAAAAAAAACATTCTCTTGCAAAACACTTTACAATCACACTGGTTTTGTGGGATTCTGACTTCTCTGAAAATGTACAAATGTGGTAGTAGTGACTTCCTCATATTCAACTTCAAATAAAATATTTTTTAAATTACTCTACTATGCATTATGTGTTCAGATGGAATAACCATGGTGAAAGTAGAAACTTCTCAAAGCAGAACTGCATCAGCTAAAATTAACTCAGAAATATTGGTGACAAGTGTGAAATTAATTAAAATACTCACGCGCTTCCTGTAAGAACTTCTCACGCACGCTGTCAGAGGTGCAGTTCTTACACGTCTTAATGGCCACTGATAATGATGGATTCTCCTGTTAGGTAGAGCACATAATGATGATGAACACATGCAACTCAAAAACTGTGTGAATGAATTCAAGAATTACAAAATAATAGTAAATAGTAATATTGAAACAGTATTTAAACAAACAGTGACATTTTAGTTAGTTTTAATCATTTTAGTTAGCAGGTTACAAAAAAAACAGGTTATAAAATCCATTTGGGACAAATACAGTTTAAAACAATAACAGTCTAACAATAAACATAACAAAATAATATATATATATATATATATATATATATATATATATATATATATATATATATATATTTATATAAAATAAACATTTCTGATAAATAAATAAATTAAAATAAAAAACTACAGTTAATGTGTTTAAAACTAGTTACTTTTAATGCTAAATAATAGTTCATCTAACATTTCTAACAATTCTCACTCCTAACATTTTTGCCATGAATGCCAGAACGCCAGTGGTTCCTTCAAGATTTTCCTGTGGGTTTTTATAATGGGTTTTTCAATTTATGAGAAAAATAAAGCCTGTGGTAAACATAACTTGGCGATACGTTGACGTTTTGTCCTACAATGTAAACCGCACAATGGACAAACCCAGCAACTGGGTTAAAAATGACTGTACTGCTTGCTTAAAATGAACCCAAAATAGGTTGGAAATGAACATTTATTAATATGTTTAATAAATTAACATTTATTAATATGTTTAATAAACAAACATTTATTAATATGTTTAATTAATAATAATTACAATAATAAACATTTATTAAATTGGTTATTAATAAATGTTCACCTTTTGATTATTATTGTTGCATCTACTAATTATGTGTCTGATTTTTAATTTCCAACCTATTTTGGGTTCATTTTAAGCCAGATATACAGTAATTTTTAAAAAATAGTTGAGTTAAAACTAAAACTGCCCAGCATGGTGGTCAAACATTTAACCCAACCACTGGGTTTGTCCATATTTAACCCAACTTGGGTTGTTTTTAACCCAGCATTTTTTAGAGTGTAGTTACTTATTAGAAACATCCATTTTATTTTCAAAAATAAACATAAATGCTTCAAAATGCACATTTTCGGTCTGGGTGTGTGCAGTTTATGCTGTAGGACAAAATATCAAAGTATTGTCAAGTTATGTTTATCCCTGGCCTCATAAATTACTCCTACATTAAAACCCCATTATAAAAACCCATATTAAAATCTCAAAGGAAACACTAGTGAATTAGTCTCCCCGGTTCTGACAGTGTTTGTTTAGTATGGACTGTTGTTTGGACTGTGTGGATGATGAATATGCAGTTTACCGGACTGATGTAAACCCCTTGGTGGACGTCACCGAACTGTCCCTCGCCGATACACCGTCCCAGCTCGATTCTGTCCCGCTGGATCTCATAGTCCTGAGCTACGGATGAAAGACACAGTGAACCAAACGTCACAAACCTGAAGCTCAACATCAGAGGAACCAAACATCACAAACCCTGACCGCCACGTATGTTCAGAGGAACGACATACTGCACATGAGCAGCTCTGACTGAGCGCAACAACTTTTAGCACAATATTTACTGAATGCAGAGCTCAGCGATTCATCAAACTATCTGAAAGTTGCCAATTGCAAGTTTAGAAATACTGAGGTCAAGAACAAAAGATCTTAGTCAGGGTGGACGCCATATTTAATAGTACACAAATGAAGATGAGGCTGTGAGGGACAGAAAGACATGCATTTAATGAGCTGTATTGTTGTTTCCCAAAAAAAAAAAAAATTGCTTATGAAAATTAAAGGTAACATAACATATTAAGATGAAAGATGATGAATATTAAGATGAAATATTAAGCAAACCGCACAAATTTGGTTTTTGTCATATTAAATATGGAGCTCACCCGTACTAATGTACATAACCAATATTAAAATAAATATCCAAAAATGTCTTAAATGTTCTGTAAAAATCATGATAAAGCAGAATAAAAAACATAAATGCATAAATAAATCTTTTGTAACATTATAAATGTCTTTACTGTGATTTTTGATCAATTTAATGCTTAATATCATAGTAAAAAAAAATTAAAATCATAGTCATTCTAAAAAAATATTCAAACAAACAAAAAACCAAAGAAATAAAAATGAGCAAAACAAAAACAAATCTATTCATTGTCTACATATCAATGACTCCTGCAGGTTTTCAGTTATATATATATATTTTTTTTAAATCTCAAATATATAAAATTGGTTATTATTAATAATCATATTTTGATTAATAATAATAATAATAATATAAAGATGCTTAATGATAATAATAATAATAATAATATAAAGCCTTAATGATGCTGTGTGACAAGGTTTACTTCTTTCTATCCCAGACTGATTGTTAGATTATAAGGTAAAGGGTTTGAATCCCATAAGACACAGTTTTACACATTTTATGAAAACCTGCATTTGCCAATGATACAAGAAGGAACCTGCTACTAAAACAAAAACAAGTACACCTCAGAACTGAGACAGCGAGAGAAACAGAAAAGAAAGAGGAAACACACAGACAGAGGGATGGCGTTACCTGCGTCTAATCCATAGCATTCGGCTGGTTGTTAAAGAGAAGAGTGAGAGATTGGGCGTTTAGATCAGAATTAAAGCTCAGGATGAAAGAGAGAAACAGAGGGATGAGATGATAGACATGTCAAACACTCAGGAAAGAGCCGTTATAAATCGTCAGACTGATGTATGCGTTATTGTATTCAGCATATTATAAAAATGAATTACAAGACAACATAATTACTTGGAAAATGAGCAATAAATTTAAAACAATTTCAGTGAAACTGAGCAGTCAAACTTCTGTTAACAGCAGGTCTCATTAGGGTTAGATGTTTTTCTTGTTTTAAGAAACTTGCTTAACATTAATACATTTCTCATATCATTTTGCATTTCAATTAAATGTATCTTTATTTAAGAATGTTTAGATGTTTTTAAACAACAACTCTGCACTTTTTGAAGTGAAGGAGCAAAAGCACCATAAAAGTAGTTCATACAAATAATGCAGCCTTCTGAGGCCAACTATTAGCATTAAATGATGATGAACAAAACTTGAAAGGGGACCTATTATGCCCCTTTTCACAAGATGTAATATAAGTCTCTGGTGTCCCCAGAATGTGTCTGTGAAGTTTCAGCTCAAAATACCCCACAGATCATTTATTATAGCTTGTCAAATTTGCCCCTATTTGGGTGTGAGCAAAAACACGCCGTTTTTGTGTGTGTCCCTTTAAATGCAAATGAGCTGCTGCTCCCGGACCCCTTTCCAGAAGAGGGCGGAGCTTTAACAGCTCACGCTTCGGTTGCTCGACAACAACAAAGCTGGAGAATCTCACGCAGCCAAAACCGGAGTTGACACTGATGGAGAGACTCAGGAAGAAGTTACAACTTTTAGAATGAAACTGGATGTTTCTGAATGGTTAGTGGATAAATTTATGTAGTTGCTGTGGAGTTGATTCAACTCGCCGACTAGCATGCGCAAAACCCATATGTACGCCCACTATACATAGTGTACCTGTTTGCCAAACAGAGCCATACACACCAGGCTGATGTTTATGATTGCTGTCAAATGCTGTGAATGGTCTAATATTTTTTCCAAAATATCGCTTGGACAGAAACTCTCCTTTTTTAGCAATTGAGCTTGCCAGGGTCAACTGGCAACGAGACTCTGAATTGTGTTCAGTGCTCGTCTGTGCAGCCAACGACAGAACAGTTAGCATGCTTTGCTCAAACGTTTGCCATGCATTAGAACTGGTACACCATTTACGCTTGTGAAAATGAAATGGCGGCACCATGGATGGAAACGTGCAGATTAAGGGGTGGTAATATTATAATAAGACCCTCTTCCTACGTCACTAGGGGAGCGAAATCTGAGCAGCTTGTTTCTTCACGTGCTTGCAGAGAAAGGCTTACCAAAACAAAGTTACTGGGTTGTCCTTTTTTACGTTTTCTGTGTTATTAGATGCACCGGGACCAGATTATAGCACTTAAACACGGAAAGTCATATTTTCATGGTACGTCCCCTTGAAGTGTAAAATATTTAGCATCAGAGCTCTTGGAATATAGTGCATAAGTCATATGTACTACATTTATGATGCTTCTTATGTCCTTTCTCGACAGCCCATGAAAACCTTTGACTTTCACTTTATGCAAAAGAGCAGCATGAACATGCTAAACATCTGCTTTTGTGTTGAACGGTAGAAATCATGCAGGTTAGCGATGACATGATGGTGCACTGTAAAAAAAAAAAAAAACAAAATTTTTTTTTTCAAACTTTTAAAGGACAAAACAGATTATTGGAGTATGTTTTACAAGAAAATCCTATTTCAGTCTTTCTACTTCAAATTCTCACATTTAATTAAATGTGTTACTTGATGTTTCTTTCTAATTATTTGTGAAACTTGCTAGCAATTTCTGAGTGAAAATTGTTTCACTACATTTTTCATGGCAATTTTTCATTCATTGTACTTTAAGACACTCATAACACCACATGCAGTCAGCATGTGTTCTGAATCCTGTGATTGTACAGGTCGTATGTAAAGTCACACACTCGTGAATGTTAGTGTGCATGCAGTCTGCAGTCACTGACTCATCACTGACACACTCTTACAAATAAAGCTTCTTTATTGGAATTGATGGTTCCGTTAAGGACCTTTAACATCCACAGAACCTTTCCATTCCACAAAATGGAATTTATAGTGAAAAAAAGGTTCTTTAGATCTTTTTAAATTGTTCGTCACACTAAGAAAAATAGCTATTTTAGGAAGTGATCTCTGAAAGGTTCTTTTGGGAACCAAAAATTGTTCTTCTACGGCATTGCTGAGAATTTTTTTTTTTACAGTAGATTAATAAGAAAATATGTTTTGAAGATGTCCCCAAAGTGAATTGTGTCTGATTTAGCCCAACCCAAACGCATACACTCTTAATATTATCTTGCAGAGTTGCATCTGAGTTCGTTTCCAGAGAGAATTTTCTGGAATGTCAGAGCTGGATACTTCAAATTGCATTTGCCGCCACATCAACAAACCAAAGAGCCAGACAGGGAAAAAAAAAAAAAAAAAAAAAGGTCAGGATTTGGCTCAGAAACTGTACGGATCTGGACAGAAACATCTGGATCCCAGGAGACAACAGTTATACACACTTCACAGACAGCATGAGTGAGGGTACTTACTAGAGGGCATGGTGTAGGTGTCTTCCTCATCTATGATCTCTGCGTAGTCGTCTGTTTCTGCAGGGAGACAGAAGCAGTGGTCAGTATCTCATACACACATACTGGCCAAAATAACGCCCACTCAGTCACTACACTACCCGAAACACACATAACCTTCCACTACAGAAACTAGAGCCGGCCGAAAACAAGCCAAGAAACTCCTCCATGAAGGCACATACACACAAACTCAAGTGCACTTCTCTCTTTTAAACCCTCTGAACTCAATTGGTGTGGCTCTGAGTGTCTGTCTGTCCAACCGGCCAATCAGAGAGCAGCTCTGTCTGTCCAACCGGCCAATTGGAGAGCAGCTCTGTGGTTGTGCTCGAGAAAGCGAGGGGAAGGAAGTGACTCTTTCGTCTTCATGCAAAACAGATTTAGTCCAGCGTTTTTGTTTTTGGGAGAGGTCACTCGCTTCTCTAAATAATTACACCTCTAAAGTCTGTCTCATGAGGAATGCAGGGAGCAAAAGAGCAAGTATGCGCTTCAAGTGAAGGAGATTGCAATAAAAGCTTGCATCTAAACTAAAACCTATGCAAGACTGTCTATATTCAAGTAACCTTCCAAATGCACACAGAGTTAGTTAGAGATCACAGGAAAGAAAACATTACCATCTCCACTACCATCTTCTGCAGGTCCGAGGAGAGCATGCAAAGAACGGAGAGGATCAGAGAGGAGAAAGGTTAATTCATCAGCAGGCATGAAAACACACATTCATCATGAATTTGAAGTCCTCGCTGGTTTGTGTGAGCAGCTCCTGCAGTAAATGTGTTTTGTTCATGCTGTTCTGGGAGTCATTAGTGCGGTTATATTGGGTTAGACGTGCTGCAGGAATGTGTGGGATGAGATTCAACTGGGACGTGGACACACTTCTGCCTGTATTGTTCTGACGCAGGTCTAATTCAGGGCAGTTCACGGTAAAAAAATTTTATTCATATACTTTATTTATATGATAAAATAATATTAGTTGGAGGCAGGTTTACACATTTTAACATTATTGGCAACATTGGGTGACTTTCACATTGCTGGCATTGCTATTTCATCACTAAACAAAAATAAAAGAGAGAAAACCCAAGAAATTATATTTTTCTAGTGTAATGGGTTGGGTTGGATGACGGAAAGAGGAAGTTATAGATGTCAAATTTCATTGCAACATATTCTGTATAATTTCTCAAAATAATAATAATAAAAAAAACCCCACTAAATTACAAAACATATTTTTTTGCATAAAGAAAATGAACCCTACTTTTAGAAAATTGTCTGTAAAATGTTGTATTCTCATAACTGTAGTGTACTGTTCCAGGTCTAATTCGGTGCTTTTTATATATATATATTTTGTATAATAAATAATATTTGGAAGCATTTTTTTAATTATTTTTTTTTACATTTTAACATAATTAGCAAATAAGCAATAAAAACAAGACATTTTATCTTTGAATAAAGAAAATGAACAATACTTTTAGAAAATTGTATTATTATTATTATTATTATATAATACATAATATAAATATAATTTTATTATATTATCATTTTATTTTTTATTATATTATTATTATTATATTTTATTCTATATTATAATTTTTATTATATTATCATTTTATAATATAATAAAATAATTTTATAAAATATATATATATAATTTTATAAAAATTATATGAGGGGCCGTACAAGCCACAATTAATTCTGGCAACTGCATTCTCCTTTCACATACATACAGTTTTACTCTCATACATTATCCTTTCACATACATGTGTATATTTTGGGTTGTTTTTAGCCCAAGGGCTGGGTAAACATAAGACTGAACACAGGTTGGGCTAATTTTACTCAGCAATTTGGGTTGTTTATTTACCCAGCATAAAGGGTTGATTTGATTTATTATTATTTTTTCTATGATATATCTTATTTAGTATTTACAGATTAAATAATCTAAACCAGTGGTTCCCAACCTTTTTAGCCTCAAGTACCTCCACAACTCCATCAATAAGGCTCAAGTACCCCTTTATCGACACTAAACCAAAGTAAATGTGCCGTTTATATTTTAATGCAGTTGTCACAATTACCTAATTTACCAATGAACCAGTTTTACTGATTACAATTCAGACTTGAAGATATTGGTAACATCTGAATAAGAAACACAATGTAATTGGACATTCCAGCACTTCAAATATGATTGTCCCCATTTGTAAAACTTAAAGTTTTAAGATGTAGGAAATCCAACCTTTGATGGAAAACAAACACTTTTATTTAAAAAAATAAAAATAAAAAAACCCACAAAAAATATCACTATAACCAGTAGATGGCGGCAGATAAGCACTTATTGGCTTATATTAGCCATTTATTTTATATATATATATATATATATATATATATATATATATATATACATACATATATATATATATATACACATACATACATATATAAATATATAAATATATATATATATATATATATATATATAAATATATATATAAATATATATAAATATATATATATATATATATATATATATATATATATATATATATATACACACACATATATATATATATATATATATATATATATATATACACACATATATATATATACACACATATATATATACACACATATATATATATATACACACACATATATATATACACACATATATATATATATACACACATACACACACACAACAACGACAAAAAGGCTTAATTTTATTAATGCAAAATATAATTGTTTATTTTTGGGATTTTGGGGTGAAATGTGGCCTGCATGTTTCTTCATGCAATTCATCCTTTAATCTATGTCAGACAAAAGTGACTGAAGCAGATTGATGCCATTACATTAAACATTAAAATAAATCAGCATTTTGTGCAGTTTACAGAAGATCTGCAACACATATGTGTGCTGGTGGCAGAGTCACGGAGGAGGTGTGGCCAGTAATCAATCACACGTGAGGCAGAATGTGGTTTGATTGGTCAGGGAGGTAGAGACTACATCCTCGTAAAAGACATGAGACCTTTGAATACTTTAATCAATATGAAAATTGAAAAAGATCTACATTTCCCACTAGATGACAATGATCAATTGAATCAGGTATCAGTGGTGTGAATATATGAGAAACAGATTGACATGATATTCCAGAATATGTGTTTAGGGTAGAGAGCAGGTGAGGGTTAGTGTAAAAACACACACAGGAACAGCATGTACCCTTAGGAGGAGAATCATGGGAACAGAGGACAAACGGAAGGAGAAAGCGTCGAGCTTTAGCAGCTTTGGTGGGCGTCTGAACCACTGAGTCTTCAGTGAAGAACGACAGATGGAGAGAGAAAGAGAGTGAAGCAAAGCGAGAGAATATAGAGGGAGGAATGGAGACAGAACAAACATATTTATCTTCCAGCTCTGTGACAAAACAGTCAACATTTCAGCCTGACTTTCACTATCAGGTCGTTTCACACCAAAAACGATAGCATTTTATTCACTAAATGAATAATGGAAATCGGGTAACGGTGCAAACACACCCAGAAATTAGTGCTGAACATAATATGCACAGTGCAAAAACAAAAATGAAGCATGTTTTCATTAAAAAGAATGAGAAATGACTTCATTTACTTTATAAATATGCAAGGAGCCTTTAGAGAGCAACTTTAGGCTCGATTATGCTGAAAATCTCCCATGTAAACAGCTTATAAACAGCAGACACATTCATGAGCTAAAGATACCACACATCTGGAACACAAGTGATGATAATCTTTAATTGTGTGCAGATGTTTCAGAAACTAGCCCAACATCTTGAAGACATCAGATATCTGAAAAACGCTTTAAAGACTATGTGAAACAGCATTTGTGATCTGATGGACAATAAAACAGGTGAAAATCCCACAGACTTCCACTGAATGCGGGGCTCCAGCCAATAAGTAGCAAATTTTGATGTGAACATATTGTATTGTTGTCTAGCAGATGTGATCTATCTGTGAATTCTTCTTTGGAGAGTCAGTACCCAGAATGCTCAGCAGGACATTAATCAAATAAACCCGATGAATCAAATAAATGGGAGACGCGTCTTACCTGAAACAGAGATGGCACGAACTCCTGCCCGAATCCCCTCGAGCCGCTTCTCATTGTTGGCAAGTCTGTGGAGAAACAATTTCATTAATAAACAATATGGTGATTATTGTTGTTTCCATGAATACTATAACAAAACACATTTATCCATCCATAATGATGACATTCAGGGGTTCATGTGAGCGTTATTTTGTACCAGATGAAAATATGCATGCTAACTTAATCCAGATAACATTTAAATGATTTTTAAGTAACATATTACATGCAACATGCAGAATTAAAACTCTTTAGTATAGGTACTTTGTAAGATATAGTATTTAATATTATATATATATATATAGCAGTTTTGTTGCTAACCTGATTTAACATGTTGCTAGCATGTTTTACCACATTATTAACACGTTTTAACACATGTTGCTAGCATGATTTATCACTTTGCTAGCATGAATTAGCATATTGCTAGCATGATTTTTAACATGTTGCTAACATGATTCAACATGTTGCTAACATGAATTAGCATGTTGTTGTTAACATGATTTAACACATTGCTAACATGAATTAGCATGTTTCTAACGTTTTATCACATTGCTAGCATGATTCAACATGTTAGCATGATTTAACACATTTGCTAGCATGCTGCTAACATTTAACATCGCTGCGTCTGAAACCGAATACTTCTCTACTATATAGTATGCAAAAAGTAGCCGGATGACTTACTACTTCCAGCGAGATTCTAAAGTGCGCATATGATGGACACTTTACTATCCCATAAGGCCACGGGAAAAGGATTTGTGAATGGAGTTGATGGGACGTAACTGACGCTGGTAGGTCATGTGACAGTAACAACATAGCGGATGTTGTACGTCTGAATTAATTCATACTACACGCATTTGTACTATATAGAACATACTTTTTCAACGGTCATGAAGTACATTTAAATTCAAATGTAGTACCTACTCAACAGTACGCGATTTTGGACGCAGCTCATGTTTCTAGCATGATTTAACATGTTGCTAACATGATTTAACACGTTAACATGATTTAACATAAATATACATGTAAATATATTTAAATTATTTAAATCATCATGACATTTTACCCAAATGATCACAAATATATTGTGATAATATTATATATTATATAATATATACAATTCTCAATCTTTAGTTTTGTCTTGGTTTGGTGGTGTTCAAGCTTTATATATCCTGTCTGACGTCAGTTTATAAAACAGCTCAGGAACGGCAGTGAAGTGAATTTATGACTTACTTTGGAATGGATGGAAGAGCTCTCTCACCCTCTGCAGGACAGAAAAACACACAACATCAGCTGATGAATCAAACAGAAGAACAAGACCCACCCAAACACAAAGTACTGCACTTCATATTTTACTAAAAGTGTTCTTGTAGACCACTGGACTTATTTTCTATTTATACCTTTTTATTTGTGTCCTGCAGATCTTATTGAAATGGACAGCTGTGATTTTCCACTCAATACGTCCCATTCACAGTTTACTGCCTCTATACTACAAACGTCCCACAATGCAGCAGTGTGAGGAAGACGTACCTTTCTGAGGTCTGACGATGAAGGACTGGCTGACGGCATTGAGCAGTCGACAGTAGCCGTCGATGAGGTCGGCCATGTTCTCAGCAGTGGCAAAGGATGGTGTGCTGATCGTGAGAGGCTACGAGAAAGAGACTCACAATGAGCCACTATCAACAACACCAGACACATGATGACGTCAAGCTACAGCAGAGACCAGCTGCAGCGAAAACACCAAAAACACACACACAGCTGAAGACACACCCACAAATGATCTCAGACACACCCACAACAGTGTTTGCTTTTACTGTGATTCTGCTGTCGAAATTGAATGTGATGAGATAATAATAATAATAATAATAATAATGATAATAACAGACACCAAATACACAACACGCCTTTATATTTTGTTGTGTTTGCTGTCTGCACGCAAAAATGTAAAAAAGTGTAGTCTAGTCCGATTCCCAAACAAATGACTCTTATGAGCTGAATACAATAGGTGTGTTGCAAAATAACGAAGGAAAAACAATATCTATAAAGTGTTATAAACAATAATTACAATATGTCCGAAAAGGAGCGGGATGAAGCAGAAGCTTCAAACGTTTCAACTCAAACTTTTCAGTTAGTTACCAAGGAAGGAACAAAAAATGTAATCAAATATTTATATTTTGTTATATTTTTGCTATATTTTAATTGCCAACATTTTTTCATTTTAGTTAACAATAACAATACCAGTTTACATCAGCTTAACGAATCCACCGCAGCGTCTAAATCTGTGTAAAAATGCTGTCCAAAAGACAGACAGCCAGAAAGAGAAAGAAACAGACTGAGGAAAAGTGCAGACAAAGAAACCAAAATAACAGTGACGGTCTGAAATGAGCAGGGTTGAGCTGGATTTACACCCTTCTGAGTCACAGATCTCAATCTAAACACTTCCAACAGTAGATCCTACAATCAAATCATCAACTTCATCTCATTTGTTTTTGAGCTGAAACTCCTTCATACTTCAAAAACACATACAGGTTTATTTGAAGGACAGTTTCTGCTTCAGTCTGCTGTCGTTTACCTCGGCGGCTCCTGCCACATCCAGCTGTAAGACGCCCTTCCTCTCCTTCTCCTCCACGCAGGAGTAATGGATGCTCTGCACCTGGGTGAAGTTGGCCAGATGTGTCGGCTGAAAGAAAAACAGACACAGGTGATGATGATTTACAGACTTGTAACAAGAAAGATCTGCTTTGAATCAAGGAAATGAGTTATGATGTTTCATGTACATTCCATCAACTTTGCCTCCAGATAAAATCCTGCGTCCACAAACCACAGATGATTAATCAGCAGAATATCCCTTCATTAACTCTGTACTTTGTAAGAACTAATGTTTTTTTTGCCAGTGAAAATGGCAATGCTGCAGACTGTAACAATATGAGCCAGAATATATGAGGTTTAGCATATAGTAATGTGAAGCAGGATTCTGGACCAATGACACTTCACTGTGGGCGGAGCAACTGACAAAACCAACCTCAGATTAACATAAAATAGATGGAACTCATTGTTTGTTGCTATGGTCATGTTGATATGTGTTACCGTGGAACCCTTGTCTGTCAGGTAACTGATTCCTTCCTCCGGACCAATAGCAAGATCCACTGATATGACCCAACTCGACTGAGAGAGAGAGAGAGAGATCAAAGAAAACATTCATTAGGTGTCACTTGGCAAGCACAAATTAGTGAGTAAACTAGATGTTGGGTATATTATTTTATAAGGAACTGCTATTTTCCTCTAGATATATTCCTCACATTAATCCACAAAAATGAAAACAAACTGTGATATAATATATAATCACATGACAGTATAATATACACTACTGTTCAAAAGTTTGGGGTTGGCAAGACTTTTTTTTATGTTTTTGAGTCTCTTCTGCTCACCAAAGCTGCATTTATTTGATGAAACATACAGTTAAAACAGTGAAATATTAATACAATTTAAAATAACTGTTTTCTATGTGAATATATAGTAAAATATAATTTATTCCTGTGATCAAAGCTGAATTTTCAGCATCATTACTCCAGTCTTCAGTGTCACATGATCCTTCAGAAATCATTCTAATATGCTGATTTGCTGCTCAAGAAACATTTCTGATTATTATCAATGTTGAAAACAGTTGTGCTGCTTCATATTTTTGTGGAAACCGTGATAAGTTTTGTTTTTCAGGATCATTTGATGAACAGAAAGTTTGAAAGAAGAGCATTTATTTGAAACTTTTGTAACATTATCAATGTATTTACTATCACTTTTGATCAATTATATGCATCCTTGCTGAATAAAAGTTTTAGTTTATTAAAAAAAGAAAGACCCAATCTTTTGAACAGTAGTGTATATAGTATGTATGTAGTATAATGGAAAATATAGTTAAATAACCAGTAATAAATATTTTTGGCCAGTAATTTTTCTCGAATAATTTACCATTGGTTTGGATTTTTTTATTAATATTTTTTTGTAGAAAAAAAGTTCATTTTGGACACAGTGTCAGCAAATATTACTCCTTCACTGACCACTAGGAGGCACTGAAGGCCAGTATTTCACACATGACCTGACGTACCCCCAGAGCACAGCGAAAGCACTCTTTGTCGAATCTGTAGATGGGTGCCAGGATCTCAAAAAACTTCAGCATGCTCTGCTCATCGTTCAGGTTGGCGAACTGCTTAAATGTTTGCTGGATCTGTTTCCTCAGTGTTTTGGCCTGAAACACAGAGAGAAAGAACAGCGTTACACCTCACATGCTGAATGAAAACATTAAAAAACTGATTGAAAACAGAACATTAGTCAAGTCCCATACGACCAGTACTAGTTTAGAAATCACTCCAATAACATCATATTGAATTATATTGCTATAAAGTGCAGCAAGCAAAATCTATCTGAAATCTCTTCAAACCTGTATTTTAATACAGAAATTATAAATAAACTATATTTTGACATGTTCTGAAGAATGAGTTATGCATCAAAGTTTATTATTTAGGTTTAGGAGGTTGTGCAAATCACAAACATGAGCTATTAGCAAACAGTAAATATTGTATGCTAAAGTAAAATCGTACCTATATACAGTATGTGAACCACTTGCAGAATCTGTGAAAATGTGAATAATTTTAACAAGATAAAGGAGATAATACAAAGTGCATGTTATTTTTTATTTAGTACTCTCCTGAGTAAGATATTTTACATAAAAGATGTTTACATATGATCCACAAGACAAAAAAAAATAGCTTAATTTATTAAAATAACCCCATTCATAAGTATGTGAACCACTGATTCTTAACACTGTGTGTGGTTACCTGATGATCTACGACTGTTTGTTTGTTGTGTGATGGTTCTTCATGAGTCTCTTGTTTGTTCTGAGCAGTTAAACTGAGCTCTGTTCTTCAGAAAAATCCTCCAGGTCCTGCAGATTCTTCAGTTTTCCACCATCTTTTGCATATTTGAACCCTTTACAGCAGTGACTGAATGATTTTGAGATCCGTCTTTTCATGAGGACAATTGAGGGACTCAAACACAACTATTAAAAAAGGTTCAAACATTCACTGATGCTCCAGAAGAAAACATGATGCATTAAGAGTCGGGGGGTGAAAACTTTTGAACAGGATGAAGATGTCCACATTTTTCTTATTTTGTTTAAATATACACTTTTTTTTTTTTTTTCCATTTAGTACTGCCCTTCGGAAGCAAGAGAAGATACTTTCATGTTTCCCTGGAAGACGAATTAAATACAATTTACCTTGATCTTCAAATTCCAAATGTTTTCACACCCTATCTATTAGTCACCTTTATTTATATAGCGCTTTTTACAATGCAGATTGTGTCAAAACAGCTTCACAGTGATAACTGGTATATAATTTTGGCTGCACAGCAGCTCTTAAAGAAAATGGTGTCAATGCAGGCAGATGCAAAGCACTGTTGAATATCAAATGTCCCCAATTATTAATGCATCATGTTTTTTTCTGGAGCATCAGTGAATGTTTGAACCTTTTTTAATAGTTGTGTTTGACTCCCTCAGTTGTCCTCAGTGTGAAAAGACGGATCTCAAAATCATTCAGTCACTGCTGTAAAGGGTTCAAATATGCAAAAGATGGTGGAAAACTGAAGAATCTGCAGGACCTGGAGGATTTTTCTGAAGAACAGAGCTCAGTTTATCTGCTCAGAATAAACAAGAGACTCATGAAGAACCATCACACAACAAACAAACAGTCGTAGATCATCAGGTAACCACACACAGTATTAAGAATCAGTGGTTCACATACTTATGAATGGGGTTATTTTAATAAATTCAGCTATTTTTTTGTCTTGTGGATTATATGTAAACATCTTTTATGTAAAATATCTTACTCAGGAGAGTACTAAATAAAAAATAACATGCATTTTGTACGATCTCCTTTATTTTGTTAAAATTATTCACATTTTCACAGATTCTGCAAGTGGTTCACATACTTTTTCTTGCAACTGTATAACTATCCAAAATCAAGTTCATAACAACCATCAAATGCAGCTGTCAATCAAATAAAACACTCATAATACACAAAACCAAAAAACACACTCCGTCTCATTATTGGTGACTGTCCTGGTCATCTTCTCTGCTACATTCAAGTCGACACATGCTCAAATTCTGCTACATGTGCATCTGAATGGATCAGAACTGCTGTTAGAGATCATCAGAGCTCTGAAGGCATTATGGGTATTTTAACAACATTGTAGACAAAGATCATATCAGACAAACATGTGCGCAGTCACTTCAGAAGGACGGTCCACCCTTCCTGAGAGGACATCCGGCCTGGTATCTGGTCTTACATCTGTGGAAGAATTATGGGAAAGATCCGACGGACCAAACAAGAGGGTGGAATGCAGAATTTCTTCATCTTGGGCCTCAGAAATGTGCCTCTTCTAATCTTTTATCATGACACGCCATTTTAAATATTTATTTTACATTTGAAAGTGACAGAAATTAGTCTCCAATCCACAATCCATGAGAATACTGACAATACAAAAATCATACATGTTGTGAGATCTAGTGACATCTATGAGAATATAGTTAATAATATATATAATTAAAGTAATAAAGATTTCAATTCAGACAGACACTGCTTTGAAGTTAAAAGAAAAAGATAAAATAATAATCATAAATAAATAAATGTGAGTAATGATTCATAATAATAGTAGTAAAATAAATCAATAAAACTAAATAAAAAATAACTAACACTGCACAACATTTCAAAAAAGTCTGAATGTTAATCTCTGTCATCTATTAACTATACTGGTTTCTACTCATTGGTCTTTAAGGAATATTTCTGCCATCATTTACTTGCTATAATGTCATTCCAAACCCATGAAACATGGATACGTTTTTAGGAAAATCCACAATTCTCTTTTTCGAACAATGAAACTGCATGGTGGATGGAGGCTGAGCTCTAAGAAAATGACAAAAATAATAATCATATTTCACATTATTACTGTATTTTCATTATTTACTGTATCAAATAAATGCAGCCTTGTTAAGCAGAAGAGACCTCTATCAAATCTTACAGGCCTCAAACTTTTGATACGGTGATCATATGGACTGCTTTTATAGTGCTTAAGTGTTGCTTTTTCCTCATTCACTTTCACTGTATGGAAAACAGCAGCTCATCAAAACATTTCCTTTTATTCTCCACAGCAAAACAGAAAGTCAGAGGTTTGGAGCGACATAAAGATGAGTAAACGATGACAGGATTTTCACTATCCTTTTAATAAGCCCAGTGAAAAGCAAACAATAGCATTATTAAAAAGATGACACGGGAGCTCAACTCAATGGCTGAATTTGATTTATGCGGTCAGGGTGACAGATGGCTGTGCTGATAAATGAACCCCATTTCTAACAGGATCAAATGAGGTCTGCTCTACACGCTGACACTGAAAACTCTTCTAGGAAGCAAACTGATTAAACATTATAATCCGCCTAAATGAACAGCTCTCGAACGACATGAGCACACGGCCGATGGGAACAGTGTGAGAGGCAGTGGAGGATGGGTTAATATCTGGGGCAGTAAAATAACACCTCTGTCCTGACTACGTGCAAACACACACACGCGCTGGCACGCATTTAATGGTGACCCCAGGGTCAGAGGACAACCCCACTATTTTACCGAGCATCTGTCTGCAGGGGTGTGTGGGATTGTCTCAATAACAGCGGTCAGTCGACGCTATTCTTATGCCAGCTGCACACACCGACACCATCCAGTTTAAAACACCCATGTGGTTTTCCATGTCACGAATTTCCCTCATCTTACAACCAGCATTAAAGGGACAGTTCATCCAAAAAACAAACTTCTGTCTTCAAATTCCGTTCCAAACCAATAAGACTTTCGTTCATCTTCAGAACACAAATTAAGATATTTTTAATGAAATCTGAGAGATTTCTGTCCATACTTTGAAAGTCTATTCACCAAAATTCACTCTGACGTTTCAAAATGTTCACAAAGAGATTGTAAAAGAAATCTATATGAATTTAGTGTTTTAAGAGACATGATCACTTTATATGATGAACAGATTTAATTTAGGCTTTTATTCACATTTAAATATTGATCAGCAAACCTACATACAGCACTCAAAGGTTGAGGTGGGACTTGATTTTATCTGTTGGCTGTTGACTGGATCTTAATAAACAAGATGGAGGCTGATGTATATATATTAGAGGTGTAACAAAAAAAACAAAAACAAAAAAAACTAAACCATACTGTTCTCCCTCCATGGTTTGGTAAACTCATTTAAGCCTTGCCAATTTCAATATACATGCGAAAGAACTCAGGAGTACTGTAACGGAAAGCTGCGTCTTGGACTGCACTCAAATATTGAGTTCTCTCTCAAATCTTGCGCTTGAACAGACAAATTCACACAAAAATTATGTCAACATGCCCATCTTGGCGAGTATACTATAGCAAACAGTCATTACGTCTTAAGTGAATGTAAACAGTCGATAAAGACAATGCATGTGCTCAGTATTAGTGTACTGGATCAGTGCATTATGTCTTAAAGTGACAGTAGCCTAATATTCCTGCAGTCTGTGTGTGTTTGCAAAAAAGGAAATCACTCACTGCTCTTGACTGAATAGCTTTTGTAACTTTAATAATGATTAATCCTTATTTAATTTATACAGTGAAGATTATTTGCAATGTTATTTTACATTTGATTACTTTATTGAAATTCTGTATCTGAAAACTACTGTTAGATACCTGAAAAATCTGAAAAGCACTGTTTATTTTATTTGTCTCTTTGCTCTATGTATTTGTGCTGTTGCTCGTAGTTTGATTATTTGCTCTTGTTTTCTTTATTCTAATTTGACAGTAGTCTTTTTTCCCCTGAACATAGCTCTACTAAAACCGTGACCATAAAACCATGATAGAAAGCAAACCGTGAGTAATTTGAACCGCTGCACCCCTAATATATATTGGGAATGATTCATCTGTGCAAAAATAACATGCATCCATTTGATTTCATGCCAAGTTCTCAACTCAAACCAGAAACATACTGCACACAAATGCATGAAAATGTAAAACTCTATAACCAATGTGTTGTAACAGAAAGCGTCCGCTCACCTTAACAGACTCCAATAAACTTTTGGGGAAGAAGCGTCTGAGTCCAACGTCCTTTCTGTAAAACAGACCAGAAATCTCAGCACAGATGCAATGATGTCATCGCAGTGTCAAAGACGGCCAAATGTTTTTTAATATAGACATCTATGCTCATCTGGTGAACTGGTCTCACTCAAACTCTCCACTAACATGTAAAGAGCTAAAAACATCATGATGAATCTCTTGAACGGGCTGAATGACGTGTGGAGTTCGTGAAGCAATTTTTCCAAACATCATGAAAACATCTTTGAAAACACAAGCATCACTCTACAAAATGGGAGTCAGTTGTTGCCCTCATATACATGTTTAAAAATTATTACAACAACAAAAATCTCATGTCAACGTCTAATATGTTTTTACAGACATGCTTTAAACCCAAAAACATAGGAATACAACCTTTTCCTCCATTTGTCATTGTAATGCATTTTTGTTCTGTACTTCTAGCCTCTCATTCCTGCATTAACTAATTATGCATGTTTTGATGAAAACAAAATATATGGAAGTTAAGGGAAGTCTTGAGGTTGGGTCTCTAGGCTATGCATCAACCTGTTACATCACATTTTTTCCTTTTAAAGTAATGAACAATTCATCCAAACCTTCATCATCATAATCATACATCAGTAGGAGCATGTTTACCACAATTTTGTGATCAACTAAAATTGAAATTGTAGAAATAAAAATACTTGAAAAGTGGAGATTTGGCATTATTGTGTCCAATATAATAGATAGAAAGTCTATATTCTGTTAAAAGTGTACTTTTTGGACCCTGTCAGACTGGAGAAGTCACCTGACCTGTATCTTTCAGCAGACAGAACCAGTGTGTTTTTCTCTCAAGTTCTGTGAGTGAGCGAGCCGGTGGATTTAAAGCCCAATAAAACCCAACAGTCCCGGATGATTGTTTCATCGTTTAATTTAAATGAAAAGCGCTCCGGTCCAGCTTTGCTCAGCTTTAACCGCATGGCGCCTCGCCAAAAACAACTCACCCATGTTTATGGGCCTCGAGAGTGACACATCAGTCGATACTTTAAACTGCTTTGCTAAACTTTTAGTCCAGAGAGGTTAACGGCACACGCTCTGCCAGACAGGACACACCTCCTCACACGTTAGCATGACTAACTCACACATTTAGAGTAAAAGAACTAAATAACACAAACGTAAATATGGGAAGGATGTTATACAAATCCAACACACATGCTGCGTCCCAATTCGCACACTACCTGTCCTAAATAGTAATCTTCGGAATTAGAAGAATTGTGTCCCAAATTATAGTATATTGAAATGAACATTCCAAAGATACCCGGATGGTCTACTTTTTCCAGTGTCATGAGAAATCGAGTCCCCCCCCAGGAATCGGGTCTCCTTTAGGACCCAGGCGGTAATGCCTTGTCAAAAATTGTTATGGTGATGTCTTGACTAATTATAACCTATTTCACTATTGTATGATGTTTATTATATTGAGTGCACAACGAACCTGCTTGAAATACAAAATGAATGCCTATGTATTACATATTAAAACAAACTGGAAACACAACCATGCCTAAAAATGTATTTTTTATAAGGATAAAGATTGTTGCAACATACTATGTTCTGTAAAAGTAATTTAATATTAATTTTACACAACAGCAATGTGCTATAGTATATAATATTACTATTATAAATTTCTAATAAATTAATTGTCATGCTAAGTACACACAAACATCATCAATTTGAAAAATGTAATTGGGAAGCAAAAATCATATCTAATATAATATAAGCTAAGCTAGCAGGCTAATCGGGTTTATGTATGCTATGCTAGTACATAATAAGCTAACTAAAAAAACAGTAAGAATGAGAAATGCTTGATTTCACAACCTATAGCTTCAGTTACATACTAGTATATGAACCATGTAATTTAAAAGACATTAATGGTCATTATAACGCATTTTAAACTATATAAATAAAGTGATTTTGCAGGAATTATAGTCAGGCGCTAAAAATACTACCCATTTAAAGTCCATTGAGCCAATGGGATTACTCTGGGTCCTAAAGGAGACCCGATTCCTGGGGAGAGTCAATTTCTCACCACATTTCTCTGGCAGAATCCGAAGTGCAGATCCGTGCACTCTAATATTTGCTCACAACCCATTGTGCGCTGGACGAGGATTCGATTAGAACTACAAACATGGCGGATGTGCGAGTCCGATGGTTAAGTAGATTTAGGTAAAGGGGTTTGAGTGATTAATAATCAGTATCTAATGTTATCCACATTATATTTCATCTGCAACAACACTGTTAACCTTTGTAAAGATAAGTTTGGTCATAAACTTTTAAAGGTGCCCTAGAATTTAAAATTCTCGCCACGGAAAAACAGGCGAATCTCAACACAACACCGACTGTGACGCAACAGTCGGGATCATTAATATGTACGCCCCCAGCTTTTGCATATACCAGCCCATGTTCTACGCATTACACAAGCCAGAATTATTGTCTGGAGCTGCACAGCCGAATCATCAGTTATGCAGGTATTGTAAAGCATGCAAGCAATGACAATAGGAAAAATGGCAGATGGATCGATAATAACTGTTCATGACACATGATATCATGATATATTTTGTGATATTTGTAAATTGTCTTTCTAAATGTTTTGTTAGCACGTTGCTAATGTACTGTTAAATGTGGTTAAAGTTACCATTGTTTCTTACTGTATACACAGAGATCAGAGCCATGTCGTTTTTTAAATTTTTAACCCGAAAACGCTTGCAGTCTGTATAATTCATAAATGCATCTGCATTCTTTATAAATCTCTCCAACAGTGTAGCTTTAGCCACGCAGCATTATCAAACTCATTCAGAATCAAATGTAAACATCCACAATATGCCATACTTACGTGATCTGATACGCTGCATCACGAACAGTTTGTAAAGATCCATTTTGAGAGTTATATTGTGAACTTCAGTATTGTTTATGCAATGTTTAATGCAGTCGCGAGCTTGGGGGCGGGAAGCACGAGCATTTAAAGGTGTACACACACCAAATCAGAGCATTTTTAATCCCACTCCAAAATAGGCAGTTAAAACATGGAATAATAAAAAAAATCTATGGGGTATTTTGAGCTGAAACTTCACAGACACATTCTGGGGACACCAGAGACTTATATTACATCTTGTGAAATAGTGTTCTATGGCACCTTTAAATGCATCATCGCAAACACATGAGGAGAGTCTCCACATGAAAGACCCACAATTGGCAGATCAACGTGCTGCTACATTTCTCTGCGATATGGCAAGAAATTAAATTCAATTAAATGTGGGAGATTTTAACCTACTAACCTATTTGCCTGCTCTTCTGCTGCACACTCAAAAGTATGGACTTTTTCTTCACAAAAACAGTAAAATAACAGTGGTTCAGAGGTTAACCAGGTGATGACTTCCTTCCCTCCAGCTGCTGTTAGAGCAGCTGTCACTCAAATCAAACTGGCGCTGTGATTGGTGTGCACTCTTCACCCTGTCCTGCCCCCTGAGGGGCCAGAACGCTGCTGTGTGACTGCAGGCGATCAGACGGAGTGACCCGGAACTAATGCACACGTGTGTGTGTGTGTGTGTGTATTTGTCAGTTCCGCTGAGGTGGAAGAGTGACTTTGTGCATGTGTGGCAGTGTTATTATAGTTAACAAAAACTAAAACCCTTAAAAACATGGTCATTACTTGAAATAATATAAACATTAACTGAAATAAATGATCCATGAAATAAATGAAATAAAAAAAAAAAAAAATCTTATTTCAACTTTTTATATTTTTATTTATTTTGAGATCTTACTGGTCGCTAACTCTACCGTTATAAGATATGATATTCAGCATCATCTGCCATCATGAAACATCGATTAGCTGACAATACTTACTCTAAGAGTTCATAGTTGGATTTTTTATCCAGAGCGTTTCCTCTCATCTCTCTGTAGAATCTCCTGAAAAAGACAAAAGCACAAATCAAATCAACACGAGCTTCTCAAAGTTCTGCTGCAACTCAGAGTCTGACCGGAAGAGGAACGGACCTGATCTCAAGACATCCCAACTTCAGGGCAATTTCCTGCTCCACCTGATCCGCCATCTCCAGCATGTAGTCATTCTTCACCTGTGGACAAAAATATGTTCTATTGAGATTTCACACAAACATTCATCCCAGAAATATGCTGTACTTCAAACAGGATATTTGACTATAGAGTGCTCTCATATTTAGTTAGAAAAGATGGATGGATGGATGGATGATAGACGGGTGGATGGATGGATGAAAGACGGATGGATGGGTGGATGGATGGATGATAGATGGATAGATAATAGATGATGGATGGATGAAAGATGGGTGGATGGGTGGATGGATGGATGATAGATGGATAGATAATAGATGATGGATGGATGAAAGATGGGTGGATGGATGCATGATAGACATATGGATGTATGGATATCAATATATAGTATCATAATCATTATATTTAAATATAATTTATATGTTATACATTTAATATATGATAATTTTAGATATAATTTTAATATTTTATATTAAAATATTGTTATACTAGATATAAGTATTTAATATAAAAATGAATAAATTAATAATAAATATACTATGTATTTTTCCTTTATAACACTACATTATTTATTGATCAAATAAGAATATGATGTATTAATATTTATGATATCAATGACAGTTATTATAATTTTTAGATATAATAATTTTAGATTTTTATATGAAACTTTTTTTAGTTTTATATTAAATTATGAATAAAAAATGTACTTTTTCTTCAAAAATTATATCATAATATAATGTACAGTACATATAATACAATTATTTGTAATAATTAATATAATAGAATTTTCATATAATACACTTTTGAAAATGTATATTAAAATATTATTTGTATATTAAATTATAAAGTATTTAATATAAACATGAATAAATAAATATAATTAGAGTTGTCAAAAGTACCGACTTCGGTACTGAAATTTAAAAAAATGTGACGATACAAGTATTTCCTCCTAGCATTTTGAGTGATGTTGAGCAGATTCTTAAACACCTCTGATTGGCCATTGTGTTCACACGCTCAACAGATACGTTTGTGATTGGCTACAATGATCAACGCTTCAAAAACATCTTTGACGCTCTTCACCGAGCGCTTACACAGATAACACGGGAGCGTTTAAAAACAGGCGTCTTTGACTTATAAATTTCAGTAGATATGGTACCGAAGTCGGTACTTTTAACAACCCTAAATATAATATAATAAAAATACTATGTACTTTTTAAAATAATAAATATTACATTACTATTATTTGTTCTGGTTCTGGTAGTATTTAATGTCATTACTGTAGCAGAGTGAAGGAGTGTGACTCTGAGACTGTATCTGTGATTGATGATGTCTCTGAGAGCTCAAGCTGTTTTATACAGTGACGCCGCAGCAGGTGCTCTGCTCCAAACACAAACACTAAATCACTCATCATGGCCCGCAAAATAATACGACTTCATCACAGACGGCCTTTACAGAATCTGCCGTAACGTCCTTCTATTGTCCAGATGATAAACAGCCTTAATAAAACTCATCCATGATTCTTCCTGTCAGCGGGAACGCTGCTGGAGGATTGTGGGATATCACGGTCGATGCTCTGATGTTGTTATCTACCGAGGCTTCTTGAATGACGGCGAACGGAACAGACACGCGCCACAAACCCGTTGACCTACTTTGACCACACACATACACACACACACACACACACACACTCTCTCTCTCAGAGCCTGAGGCCATCACACACACTGACTCAATCTGATGAAGCCGTTCAGACACCAGCAGGACGGGCGGTGCTGAGATGCTGCTAGGGCACCTTCACCCACCTGCTGATAAAAGTAGTTCAGTGTCGGCTTGTCTTCAGCAAACTGATTCAGGAAGCCCTTGGGCAGGTAACGGATCCTCAGTTCATACCTGAAGAAGAGAGGGAAAAACACGGTAAATAAAAGAGTCATGACAGGACACCATATACCTAACACACACACACATACATACATATACACACACATTGTATGCAGCAAACACATTACCAACACAGTTATTGAAGGACAGCACAATGAAAGCCTGAAAATGGCCAGACCTCCCGCTCACGAAACACATGATCCCTCAAAACAATCAATACTGGAGGATTTCTCATTCAAAACATGCAGCTGATCACTGCAGCAGAATGAAACACTCAATACTGATATGAGGCATGAAAAACCCATCATGAGCACAACACATAAATCACTGTCGAGCGCAGCAGTCCGATCATTATTGTTCTTTCCAGCGTCTACTCTGATCTTTTCCACAGTCTTTTACAGCATGGCTCCATTTGAAGAGTTCCCTGCTGTAGCACTCCAGAGGAAATGATCTTTCGTGGCTTTTCATGACTTCCTGGAACTTGCTCAGGAAATGATCAAATCTCAGTTCCTGAGAAGTGGAGAAAGCAGGAGCTCAATCTCAATTCACAAACTAAAATTCATGTCTGCTGGGAAAGGTGGTTTCTCTGGTGTTAAACCGTAAATAACTTGGCTTTTAGGATCATAAATTAAATAAACAATAAATACTGGGAACCTATATATGGCAAAAAACTATGCTTTAGTCTGACCAAAATATATGTACAGTATATGCTAAATATGTTAAAAACAGCACAAATTAATAAAACATGTTTTTCCAATATAAAATTAAACATATTTTGCATTAAAAATATTGTTTAAACCACAAACGCCAAATTATATATA
Organism: Elopichthys bambusa; assembly: GCA_037101425.1. Lineage (NCBI taxonomy): Eukaryota > Metazoa > Chordata > Actinopteri > Cypriniformes > Xenocyprididae > Elopichthys > Elopichthys bambusa. The sequence continues at coordinate 28,928,241 of CM074448.1, forward strand.
TATTTTTTAAAAAGTACTTCAAGGGGCAAGAAAACACATTTTTAGTCATTAAATATTGAATGCGAAATGTATTTTTCATCATTTCAAAGCAGCATAAAAGAAAGGCATACTGTGTATATACAGTGATTTACATAAAAATTGGCCAAAAAATTAGGAAATTTAACTATACACACATATTCCTAACACATTTTTATTTTAATATTACATACATTTATTTAAGATGAAAATATATTATAAATGACCAAAACTGAATTTTAACATCTATATTTTATATATATGCATTTATTTATATATTTTTAAAAAATATTTCTTGAAAAAAAAAAATGTATATATTAATAAATAAATTATATATATATATATATATATATAATTTTTTTTTTTTTTTTTTTTTTCCTTTTTTTTTCTTTCTTTTCTCTCCTCTGAAATGTGTAGCACTTTGGGAATGATGGGTATTCCAATCCTGCGAGGCTTTCCGTGGGCCTAATAATGAGGTCATTTTGTGCGCAGATGGTTGGTTGTAGCAGAGTATGCGATCGCTCGTGTTACTCTGTTGAGGAAATCAAAGCAGTGAGAGTCGTCTGCCCAGAGCCAAAGAACTAGATCCTCTTCCAGCTCCATCCTAACATGAGCTCATCTGCCTCACAGCGCAAATGATGACCGAGAGATCCGTCAACACCCCTGTAACATCAAAACAACACTGACAGCCGTGTAGGCGCAGGATGACATCAGTGCTGCCTGACGTTTCATCCAGAGCACCATGTGACAGCATCCTCTCCCTTATCTGATTACAGCTTCTGAGATTTACAAAAACGCACAGAAGTCAGTCTGGAAGTGACATATGAAGACCACACTCACATCAGACGATCAAGAACAGACATAACTCTCTGTAAAATGTCAAAATGGGAGTAAATTGTTGGGAAGGAATGCAGGACGGAATCTGGCTGGGATTTCCCACCCATTCATACAGGCTCTGAAAAGAGAAAATAAAGATACTGAGGGAAGAAATTAGTATAAGTAGAAAATTTGATTATTCAGGATTGAAGATTTTTTAATTGCTTTTCAAAGAAGTCTCTCTAATCCAGCCCAGTTCTGCATTTATTTGATTAAAAAAATACTGTAAAAACAGCAATATTGTGAAATTTTAAAGAAATCTCAGAAATTCACACATACTTTAAGCAAATTGTTGTTGTACAAAAGTTTGCAGAAACTACTGGTTTCACATGTACATGGCCCTAAACCTTTCATTTGTCACATTGAGTCAATCTTGACTAGAACAAGCTGCAAAGTAAACCAGATTTCATTCTGGCTATATGAGACTACCCTTACGAAAAAGAAGTATACTTCAAGTTCATTTTATTAAGTATACTTAAGTAATGTTCAAGTATATTTTTTAAGTATACTAATATCTATGTACTAATAGTAAACTTGTAAGTGTACTATTTCAATACTGCTTTAGACTAAATTAGCCCACTTTTTAGTATATAAAAGTATACTTTTAAGTGTACTATAAGTGTAACAGTAGTGAACTTAAACGTTTCTCATTTGTACTGCATCTGTACTACAAGTGAACTTATAAGTATACTAGTAGTTTATTATTTTAATACTAGTAGTACATTTTTTAGTTATTAAAAGTGCACTTTGATGTATACTCTCGGTAAACTACTAGTTGTAATTTTTCTTTAAGTGAACATAACATATCTATGAATGTCACATAAAACTATGTGACAAAAGTATATTTAATAGGCAACTCATTACAAGCCAAGTACACTTAGAATACTTATTTATACTTTTAAGTATATCTCGATCAAAAGAGTACAAGTATAGTCCAAATAAATTTCAAGCAATTTTAAGTATATTTCTGAGTAGTACATAAAAAGTTGACTGAAAGTATACTTTCATATTTTTAGTTTAAAAGAAGTATACTAATAGCACACTTGAATAAACTTCTTTTTCGTAAGGGTAGTCTATATCTGTCAAGACCTGGACTGAATTCATTGACCAGGTTTTACAGCAGTCTAGATCCCCATCAAGAGCACAAATATGAGCGGCTCAGATCCCTCAAAACCTACAACAGCTTGAGATAATCAAGCATTTCTAGCGTAAAAATGACAATAACAGCCTCCACACGAACAGCAGCTTGCATACGATACAGGAGAAAGGCGGGATTTTAAATCACTGACACTCTTTTCTCTGCTGAGTGACAGAACAAAAGCAGGTCGGAGTGAATTAGAGGCCGGTGAATGGACGGCGCAGCTGCTTCGTGGGGCACAAGTGCCTGACGGGTCCACTGCTGCATTGTGGGTAGAGACGAGGTAACATAAAAATACCATCTGTGAGGGAATAACTCACATCTCAAAGACTCAAGCCCCTGATAAAATAAAACAGACACACGGACACAAAGAAAGTAAAGTGCAGCAGCAGGCATACAAATTTAGAGGTCGATGAATTCAAACACCCCTCCTGCCGCAATAACAATCACAATGAGCATCTCCATGGCAAAGACTGGCCCTCCAAACACACATGCCTCAAAAAACCCTTTAACAGCCTGATAAACACCCTAAAAAACAATGGTACATGTTCCTGGTTCCTTAGCTGGTTTCCCAACCTGATCAGCTGAAAAGTCCCCAAAACCCCATTAAAATTAGCCAACAGATCATAGTGACCAGGCTTGATGAGCAGCAAACCAGCTTAGATCGGTCTATAATGTTTTTTTCAGCAGGGATCAAAGCTGAAATCGATGTAATACTAATAAATATCTCTTAACGTTTACCTCCATTCATCCTGTGGGCGGTTCTGTTCGTACTTCTCCCTCACGTGGGACACGCCCATATCAGGGTGGAGCCAATGGATGTCGCCCGATGGGACGTGAGTGAGCCGCAGCCCGAAACAAGCCACGTGTTTGACTTTATGGATGTCCACGATCTTCTGTATGATTCCCTGCAGACACAAAACACACATGGTCATAAAAATCCCATAATACACGGCATACTGCGATATATAAACTGATTTATAGAAACGTAAAAATCCTGCGGCTGTTATTAGATGATTAGAGAGCATAACGGAGCCGACCCCGATGATGTGTAAATCCAGCTCAGCCTTCATGAGACTAAATATTCCCGTCACACACTAACTGCAGCGCGACTTTTACTGCATTTGATTTTTAATGATGCGACTTCCTCTTGTATTCCTGTCACATGACTTGATTTTATTGACAAGCGTTATTTCATATACTTAAATCAGAACTGCTCATATTTTTTACTTTGTACCCCACAAATATATCAGAACAAAAAAGCGATTTTCAATTTTCATCATAGAGGAAATGCATATTTAATGTATTTTTGAATAAATTAAAAATGAGCATCATTGACCCACACATGACACAGGCTCAGATGACATCACTGCTGCTGGCTTAATACGGTCATAATCTAATAAACAGGATGTGAAAGTGATACGGTTGTCACGGAAGCTGGGTGGTTGCCATGGCACTGCCGTGGTCCTCAGTGATTGGATGACGGAGCTGCCAAGGGCTCTGAGGACACACACTAAAACGGGCTCACGACAGTGTTTCTGTGACTCATTCAGGTTACACACTCAATGGATTACATAATCACATAAGAGCAGAATAATATACTGATTCTGTGAGGTGTTTTACTGCTGATGCTAAATTAATGATAAAATCAGATGCAATGCAGTTAAATAAATAAGATCTAATAGCAGCGTAATGTACACCGCAATAACTTATAACGTACTCCAACTCTCATATTAGTTATGAGTAATTTTCACTAAAAATTTCATGATAATATTTTTAATATTTTTTTATATGGTAATGGTATAGTTATTTTTTTATTTACTATAAATGTATATAAAAATAAATATATAAATACAATAAATAAAATATAAATAAATAAAAGTAACTGAAAAATAAATAGAATTTTATTGAAAATGTAAAGTTTTCAATAACCAAATGACTGAAAGAAGTGTTGATATTGTTCACTAAAACTATTAAAAATAGTTTTTAGTAACTGAAATAAAGCTGAAGGAAATCATGTAGTAGAAATATATATTTTACATGAAAAATGTTGCTTTGGCAACTAACTGAGAAAAAAATTAAACGTTGAATTGCTGAAATTACTACAACTAAAACAAAGAAAAATACATTTTCGCTTTATAGAAATTTACAAAAAAATTGACAAAAGCACATAACAAAATTACTAAAACTTAAACTAAAATTAAAATAAAATCTGAAAATATAAAAAAGAAAAGCTATTTCAAAATATCAATAATTAATACTAATATAACTGAAATACTTTACAAATTTTTTTATAATGTCAAATTAATTTTTTCGTTTCATTTTTCAATTTAATTTTTTTATATATAAATTATTATTATTATTATTAAATAATAATAATTTGATTAGTAACCAATGAAATGTGGGATCAGTGCAAAACAAATTAATGTTACAGAAAAATGAGTAAAACTAAAATGATAAAACGCATAGCTTTGACCAATAAACGCAGACTTGTGACATCAGATAAATTCTACATAAATGCCCAATCTTGTGTCATATGTAAGCAATAATGTACTCGAGGCTGTGCTGTATCGTGAATAAGTCACGGCTGAAGGGCGTTGTTAGGCACAACGTGAAGTGGAGTACCTTATTGCTTTTAACAGTTACCACACAATACAAATATTAAAGCCAAAAATATGTATTAATGCAACTTTCATTAACTTTCACTAAAAGCCTTCCTTCCGCCGGAAAAAATAGTCCCTGACCGTGAACAGCAACAGAAGTTACATTATTACGCCATTAGATGGCGGCAAGGACTGTCTTTAGGAGTGTGTCAGTCAGTAGCGAAGACTGAATTGTTGTGAACAAGGAACAAGACGCAACTGACAAATGCTTTGACTAACGTTAGCGCTGTCAGTCACGGGAAAACCCCTTAACTGTTTAAAGGACAAGATAATACATCGGACATTTCGGACCTGAAGGAAAATGGTAACTCCGAATGCAGGTAATAAACTCTCTCACTCTATCTTTTTCTCACAATACTCTTCTACATAATACAGTAAGCTTCAATAAACAATATCAATTTATAACAAACAGTTTACGTTGCTCAGAGTGTTGTGTAGTGATACACAGGGTGAAGCTGTCATGGCCATGTTTTATCGTGAATAAAACACAGCTATTGACCAATCAGAATCAAGGACAGGAATTAACCATTTTATAAATATATTTAAATTTACCTTAAACTTCTGGTGTCTCCTGTACAGACTAAATAACCTTAAAAAAAAAGAGCCAGACGAAACAGTAAGGCACCCAGACAGCATCTCACATCTCTCTCAGCATCAGACAGTGATCTGACAGACATACAGTAAAGACACTACAGAGCTCCTCATGTGTTTCATCAGGCCTAAAAACTCACGCTGACACTCCAGCCAAAACACTGCATATTTATGATGGCACGCTCAGGTGACCCAGATTCAGGCCTGATAGGAAGGAGAGATTGCTGGGTTTGACCAGCACATAAACAGCGCACAGGCCAGCTGGAACGGCTGTCTACACGTGGCCTTCACATTACGACTGTGGGTTTGGCAGACCTGTGCTGTGTGTGCGGGAATAACAGAGCTGGATTTCCCACTGCATACTGGCACTGGGAGCGCTTTTCCGGCTTTAACATGCGCTTTCTGTAAGATCTTGGCCTTTAAAATAAACCATGTACCAGGAAAACAGACTCATCAACCATAAAAATCAAATCAAGCACTCAGATTTAAATGCTACTGGTAAAAAAAAATATACCAAAATACAATAGCATCAAACTATTTATTAATGCATATCACATATCTCAAAAACAATGCATGTGAATTTTAAGCAAACATCCGTTAGTCGACCCCTCAAATATATAAAAGACGTGAGGAAAAAATGGAGGACGAGCTTGTTGCTATGGGCTGGTTAATTCAAGAGTGAAACAACAGCAAATCTATCATTAGAATAATTAACGTGCTTAATTTAGCAGAGTTTAATGAGATAATAACTGCATCTCAAATTAACCTGTAAAAGTTCAACTATATGATATGTTAGCATGCTTTACAGCTAAAAACTGACTTAAATATTAATTATAAAATGGATAAATCAGTCTGAATTCATTACAGACTGAAATAAAAGATTTTAAAACACCGCATTGTATTTCTTAGCATAATTAAAACAACATGAATGAATTCACATGCATTAATCATAAACATTGCAAAAAACATCTGCGAAATCTGCAAATTTCTCTAAAATTATGTTCTATTCATTTATAAAACAAATTTCTGCATTTAATTTCGGAGTTATCAGCAATGGTTTAAAATGTAATTTGTTGCTCAGCATCATTAGCATCACAAATAATTTGCATGCAAATTGTCAATTAGAAGTTGCCATTCAGATCCGGCTTTGTTATTTTATATTTAGGTGTGAATGCTAATGCATTCAATTTATATTTACATATTCATTTATTCATTAAGCAGATGCCCAAAGCAACTGACAAATAATGAATGCTAATACAAAACATACAAAAAGTTTTTCCTTCTCATTTTCAGCAGAAATGACGTTTGCACAATTTAGTTTAATTTTTATTAAATAGATTCTCCGTTCGTTCTTTCACTGTCATATGAATCAACCGCTTTCCTCATGCCACAAAATATTCCTCATGTTAATCTTCTCCTGTCTGTATGAAGCTCAGGAGAAATAAAATCCCTGCTGCTAGAAATCTGAACATCTGTGATAAAGCTTGAAAAGATAAGAGACACAACTGACCCGGAGCCTGTAAGAGTCCTGCATTAGAAATGCCTGATTAAACCCCAGAAAGAGTTTCTGAGCTTTAGGCTTGTTTAATCTGGACCTCGGCCAGACCTCCACATGTTCTCAGTGATCAGAAGACAAACACTTTGTTCTTTGGATTAAGCAAGACACCACAGATGAACAGTAAAAAAACTTGCCCAGTTGATTAATTACAGCACATCAAGACAAATGTTTTGTATTACAAGTTTTGTCTGTAGTATCTTGCCTTAACATGCACTGATGTTAATGTCTTCTTGTTGACTTTAAAAGATCACACATTCAGTTTGTGTCCAGACAGAGCGGGTCAGTGAGAAACATGAGAGGTCACCAGAGACCATCCCATCAAGAGGACCAGCATGTTTAATCTTCCTGTGGATTTGAACACAAATATCCGCTTAACACAGACACTGATCAATACAACTGCTGCGTCTCTAACAGAGCCGTCCGTCTCGACTCTTTCCCCTCTGAGTCTGTAATGAATTCAATTTCAGGAGGGAAATTAAGCCTGAGCTTCAGAAGGGCTCGTATATTTTCTGAGGAGACGCACGGTGATGGAAGCCTGACATTTGTAAACTTTGAAGCTTCCTTTGTTTGTCACCAAACCCATCCTGCACTTATAAATAATTTTTAAAAAAATCACATGGTATAAATCACATGGTAGCAAGTTTGTTGCTGGTTCGAGGTGGTCTACTTGCTCTGTTCTAACTGATTAAAACCAAACAAAAGTTCAACCAAACAATCATCAAGACCTGCTCAGACCAGCTAATGACTAAAATGACCAACTTAAACCATCTGGAAACCACAGGAACCAGTTTTATCTGAATTTGTTAGTATGAAAAACAAATTCTAACAGCTATAATGGTTTTTACAGCTACAAATATTATAATAATATTATATAATATAAAGTCAGAACTGCGAGTTATAAAGTCAGAATTGCGAGTTATAAAGTCAGAATTGAGTGATATAAAGTCAGAATTGCGAGTTATAAAGTCAGAATTGCGAGTTATAAAGTCAGAATTGCAAGTTATAAAGTCAGAATTGAGTGATATAAAGTCAGAATTGCGAGTTATAAAGTCAGAATTGCGAGTTATAAAGTCAGAATTGCGAGTTATAAAGTCAGAATTGCAAGTTATAAAGTCAGAATTGAGTGATATAAAGTCAGAATTGCAAGTTATAAAGTCAGAATTGCGAGTTATAAAGTCAGAATGGCAAGATATAAAGTCAGAATTGCGAGTTATAAAGTCAGAATTGCAAGTTATAAAGTCAGAATTGAGTGATATAAAGTCAGAATTGCAAGTTATAAAGTCAGAATTGCGAGTTATAAAGTCAGAATTGCGAGTTATAAAGTCAGAATTGCAAGTTATAAAGTCAGAATTGAGTGATATAAAGTCAGAATTGCAAGTTATAAAGTCAGAATTGCGAGTTATAAAGTCAGAATTGCGAGTTATAAAGTCAGAATTGAGTGATATAAAGTCAGAATTGCAAGTTATAAAGTCAGAATTGCGAGTTATAAAGTCAGAATTGCAAGATATAAAGTCAGAATTGCGAGTTATAAAGTCAGAATTGCAAGTTATAAAGTCAGAATTGAGTGATATAAAGTCAGAATTGCAAGTTATAAAGTCAGAATTGCGAGTTATAAAGTCAGAATTACGAGTTATAAAGTCAGAATTACGAGTTATAAAGTCAGAATTGAGTGATATAAAGTCAGAATTGAGTGATATAAAGTCAGAATTGCGAGTTATAAAGTCAGAATTGCGTGATATAAAGTCAGAATTGCGAGTTATAAAGTCAGAATTGCGAGTTATAAAGTCAGAATTACGAGTTATAAAGTCAGAATTGCGTGATATAAAGTCAGAATTGCGAGTTATAAAGTCAGAATTGATTGATATAAAATCAGAATTGCGTGATATAAAGTCAGAATTGAGTGATATAAACAATTCTGAGAAAAAAAGTCAGAATTGTGTTATAAAGTCAGAATTGCGAGTTATAAAGTCAGAACTGAGTGATATAAAGTCAGAATTGAGTGATATAAAGTCAGAATTGCGAGTTATAAAGTCAGAATTGAGTGATATAAAGTCAGAATTGCAAGTTATAAAGTCAGAATTGCGAGTTATAAAGTCAGAATTACGAGTTATAAAGTCAGAATTGCGAGTTATAAAGTCAGAATTGAGTGATATAAACAATTCTGAGAAAAAAAGTCAGAATTGTGAGTTATAAAGTCAGAATTGTGAGTTATAAAGTCAGAATTGCGAGTTATAAAGTCAGAATTGCGAGTTATAAAGTCAGAATTGAGTGATATAAACAATTCTGAGAAAAAAAGTCAGAATTGTGAGTTATAAAGTCAGAATTGCGAGTTATAAAGTCAGAATTGCAAGTTATAAAGTCAGAATTGAGTGATATAAAGTCAGAATTGCAAGTTATAAAGTCAGAATTGCGAGTTATAAAGTCAGAATTGCAAGTTATAAAGTCAGAATTGAGTGATATAAAGTCAGAATTGCGAGTTATAAAGTCAGAATTGCGAGTTATAAAGTCAGAATTGCGAGTTATAAAGTCAGAATTACGAGTTATAAAGTCAGAATTGAGTGATATAAAGTCAGAATTGCGAGTTATAAAGTCAGAATTGCGAGTTATAAAGTCAGAATTACGAGTTATAAAGTCAGAATTACGAGTTATAAAGTCAGAATTGAGTGATATAAAGTCAGAATTGCGAGTTATAAAGTCAGAATTACGAGTTATAAAGACAGAATTGCGAGTTATAAAGTCAGAATTGATTGATATAAAGTCAGAATTGCGTGATATAAAGTCAGAATTGCGAGTTATAAAGTCAGAATTGAGTGATATAAAGTCAGAATTGAGTGATATAAAGTCAGAATTGCGAGTTATAAAGTCAGAATTGAGTGATATAAAGTCAGAATTGCAAGTTATAAAGTCAGAATTACGAGTTATAAAGTCAGAATTACGAGTTATAAAGTCAGAATTGATTGATATAAAGTCAGAATTGCGTGATATAAAGTCAGAATTGAGTGATATAAACAATTCTGAGAAAAAAAGTCAGAATTGTGAGTTATAAAGTCAGAATTGAGTGATATAAAGTCAGAATTGCGAGTTATAAAGTCAGAATTGAGTGATATAAAGTCAGAATTGCAAGTTATAAAGTCAGAATTGCATGATATAAAGTCAGAATTACAAGTTATAAAGTCAGAATTACGAGTTATAAAGTCAGAATTGAGTGATATAAACAATTCTGAGAAAAAAAGTCAGAATTGTGAGTTATAAAGTCAGAATTGCGAGTTATAAAGTCAGAATTGAGTGATATAAACAATTCTGAGAAAAAAAGTCAGAATTGTGAGTTATAAAGTCAGAATTGCGAGTTATAAAGTCAGAATTGAGTGATATAAAGTCAGAATTGAGTGATATAAAGTCAGAATTGTGAGTTATAAAGTCAGAATTGAGTGATATAAAGTCAGAATTGAGTGATATAAAGTCAGAATTGCGAGTTATAAAGTCAGAATTGAGTGATATAAAGTCAGAATTGCAAGTTATAAAGTCAGAATTGCAAGTTATAAAGTCAGAATTGCGAGTTATAAAGTCAGAATTGAGTGATATAAACAATTCTGAGAAAAAAAGTCAGAATTGCGAGTTATAAAGTCAGAATTGAGTGATATAAAGTCAGAATTGAGTGATATAAAGTCAGAATTGCGAGTTATAAAGTCAGAATTGAGTGATATAAAGTCAGAATTGCAAGTTATAAAGTCAGAATTGCATGATATAAAGTCAGAATTACGAGTTATAAAGTCAGAATTACGAGTTATAAAGTCAGAATTGAGTGATATAAAGTCAGAATTGAGTGATATAAAGTCAGAATTGAGTGATATAAAGTCAGAATTACGAGTTATAAAGTCAGAATTGAGTGATATAAAGTCAGAATTGAGTGATATAAAGTCAGAATTGCGAGTTATAAAGTCAGAATTACGAGTTATAAAGTCAGAACTGCGAGTTATAAAGTCAGAATTGATTGATATAAAGTCAGAATTGAGTGATATAAAGTCAGAATTGAGTGATATAAACAATTCTGAGAAAAAAAGTCAGAATTGTGAGTTATAAAGTCAGAATTGAGTGATATAAAGTCAGAATTGTGAGTTATAAAGTCAGAATTGAGTGATATAAAGTCAGAATTGCAAGTTATAAAGTCAGAATTGCATGATATAAAGTCAGAATTACAAGTTATAAAGTCAGAATTGCGAGTTATAAAGTCAGAATTGATTGATATAAAGTCAGAATTGCGAGATATAAACAATTCTGAGAAAAAAAAAGTCAGAATTGTGAGTTTATATCTCTTGATCTCTTTAATTCACAATTCTGACTTTATAACTCACAATTGCGAATGTAAATCTCACAATTCTGAGAAATAAGTGATTCTTATTGCATTGTTACAGTAATGAGAAAGTAACTAAAATCATAAATGAGAATCAGCCAAACAACTATCTAGACCTGCTCAGACCAGGCGGCCAGCCTGGACCACCTAGAAACCATGTAAAACCCTCAGAAACTGGTTCTAAAACAGGTTCTAAAATCTATAGATACTGATACACAAAAACAAGACACTAAACAGAACTTGTGACCTTATTCTTACCCTGACGTCAGTTGCATCTCCATGTCGGATGTTGCTGGACCAGGTGCTGTGCTCACTGTTGTTCTCAAAGTGATGAAAAACCTTCAAGACCCTGTCAGGGGCCCCGGGGGCCCGCTCCGTCCCCGCGCTCAGACGGGCCTTGGCCCCGCCGCCCAGATTGTAGTTTGGGTTGGGCTCCAGGTATGCCGTCGCCATGCCTTTGCTGTGCGCTAAGTGTCTGTCATATTCTGTACAGAAACGAGGGAGGGGGAACCGGTTAGGGTCATTTTGTCATTAAAATCAACTCAAAAATGCAACTTGGCTTAGTGCGATTATCAGGCTTTTTTTCTGAAATAATTGATTTATTATTATTGAATATTGGTAATCTTAGACATATTTTTTATTTTTTTATATTTATATTTAATGATAATATTTTATCTTATCTTATCTTATCACACTGTTTTAGCCAAAATGAGCTGCCCTACAAACCAGGGTTTATTATAGTTAAGTAAAACTAAAATCAACGCGTCAAATAACATTTTCAAGTAACAAAAAATATTTCCCAGGAAACATTTCTTATTTTCATTTAGTTCAACTTGATGCACTAAAACTACATCTAAAACTGAAATAAAAATTAACAACAACTATATGGACATATTCAAATAAAACTAAAACTAATTAAAATGACAAAATACACCACAAAATTCCTAAATTTTTAACTAAAATAAAAATGAAAAGAGAAAATATAAAAAACAAAAACTAATATAATATAAAAAAATATTAAAAATTATATATATATATATATATATATATATATATATATATATAAACTATAATAGTATCTTAATGATATCTTAACATTGTTACAAACAAGCAGTGCAAACCTGAAAAAAAAAAAAAAAAAAAGCATTTTAAATCGCAATTCTATTTGGTCCTTCTACTAATTACACAGATAATGAAAATGGACATAGTTTTTGTAATAAAACACACTAGAGTAGAACTTTCTAACAGCATCTCATTGTTCCTCACACCCCTGATTTAATCCGAGGACATTTCTCATCCTATCTCTGTGTGTGAAGCGGTTTGAGAGCCAGACAGCGAAACACGGCACAGTGTGAACTACGTGATAAATTACAGGAGCAGATGAATCGTCAGACACCTGGCAGATGGAGGACAAATCACTTTCCATTTATCTACTCATGGTTACATCAGGGTTAACAGACGAGGCTCATTCATGCTTTCACACATCAGGCTAAGGAATAAACATCTTTCTAGCTAGTTAAAGCTGCTGAAAAGCTATCCATACATTAAACTCTATGACATCGGCAAGATATAAATGCTGGGAAGGACTGATATGATATTTCAGCAGATCACAGCATATTCCCAACAGCAGCATTCCAACAATCCCAGACGTCCGCTTATCTGCCGCTTATCACCATCGCAAATATGAAACATACACCCACGACAAAGATAAACAAACGTGCAAGAACAAATACACACACATCAGGACAGTTACGCAAGACAATGTGTGCCATTAGCTGAACATGAGTAATAACAATAAGTAATAACAAAGTAATAACAAATGATAAACTACAAGTCCTGCAGGTAAACCTTCTAATACTGGTAATTGCTGTCATTTACCATAAGGAAATAATACATATGCATCCTTCAGTTTCTCAAACACTGATTGGAAAACACATTTACAGTAAAGCAATTACAATGGAAGTGATCAGACAGGATGGTTTAAGAGCACAAATGTTGCCAAAGTCTTGAATTATTGAGTAAAACATGCTTTTAAAGGGTCTAAACTGTCTATGTACTGATTAACTTATGATGTAACTCCTGTTCCACGTAAACGGAGCATTACGGATATCATTTAGAAATGCATTTTATATTTTTATGCTGATTTTTACAAAAAATGTCCTTATGTCTGGACAGGATGATGATTATTTCAGTGTTACAGTAGTCAAGTCAGGTCACTTTATTTCTACAGTTATATTCTATTCTATAGAGAAACCAGGCTCAGTTCTCCTCTGACCTAGATGAACGAACACTGTGTGATTTATTTAATGATAAACTAATGACAATCATCAGTGAGAAACTAACAAGAATCAAAAACCATCTGGACACATTACAGTAATGAGAACTGTCATGAAAATAACGTCACAATGCAATAAAATCATAACGGCTGTCATGAGATTCACTCTGCTGGTGAAAGGAGGCTCTTATTATTGGCTTCATTTCCTTAATACCATGGGTTTCTTTTAATTTTGGGGTGAAATATGAGCCAGACATGTTCTTGGAAGACACACACACACACACATCAAAGTGTCAGTTAATGAGCAGTTACACCCTCAGAGTCACGTATGGCACAGAGATCTGAAACACACACACACAGCTGCAGACACTGACACATTCAAAAACACACAGTCTGTCTGCTTCATACATCAATAAACACCAAAACATCACACACATTCAGAAGACACTTTTAGAAGCCACACTAACTTACTAAACTCTTACTACAAGGTGAAACGGATAGATCAATGTATTAAAATGTCACAGTGTTAGACTCAGTAGTCAAACTAACAAATGACTGCCTTACAATAAATCTAATTTAATATAAAAACATATATACACTATAGACATTTGTAGTGTATATATATGTTTCAAAACTAAGATTTTGAATGTTTTTCAAAGAAGCGACATCTCTAAAGCCAAATTATAAAGCAGTTGTGAACAATCCTACCTGCGAGTAGAAACGGCCAGCAAACACACGGTACAGCAAAGTCGTGCGACAAACATCCATCTCTATCGGGGAACATGAGGGGAGTCTTGCGGTGTACAGAAATCCCCGGCACACGTCTGTGCCTGTAACGGCTGCGGAATATCTGACACGACACGCTCTACCGCCACACACACACGGGGCAAGCCTCTTTCCTCTTACATACAGCGTCATCGCTCCAGTCACAGACGCGTGTGAGTCATGTTTACCTGTTCACCACTGATGTCTCATTTCCCTCACACTCACCTAGATCCAGGTGTGCGGGGGCGTGGCTTAAGACAGGCCACACACCTACATCCATTTAAACAATGAACACTAATACTAAATGGCTCATTCAGAACAAAGAGACATGCTCAAAACCTAGTGCGCTGGCTTGTTGTATACTGTTTACATAGGCAGCTCCCTTCTTAGCCTCCTGGAATGGAACATTCTGAGTGATTTGGAACGCTCTACATAGGCAGCAACAGACCACTGACAAGACCATGGCGGAGGATTCGTTGCACAACAGAGCCTAAGTGTCTGACAAATGTCTTGTAGAATTCGTGCTCAGCACTGCCACCCTCACAAGAGTACGTGTGATCGGAAAATCGAAAGCGAAAGTAAAACGCGAACGCTTATCTCGTCTCGTGAGCTAACTGTCTTGTCATACCCCTAGTATTGCACAAAATGCTAAATAAACAAAAAATAATGATAAAAAAAATACTAGATCTGCTACGCTGCTGCTGCTGCAGAGCGAGTATGGACTTGGACTCATTTCCCATAATAAAGATAATAAAATAAAGACAGCACAGAAATGGCCATGTCATTGTGAATAAAATGGGCAACGCTGAAGGAAATTTCTTCACATTGCGAGCAAATCTGACTGCAGTGACCGCAGCCGAATCTGAATATAGCATCTCTAATGACTTCACAATCTTAAATGTCATGGTTCGGCTCTGCAGCCAAAGACCACATCGACACTGTCTGCCCTGTGAAAATGAGTCATTTCAGGCGATTGCATGAAGATTTCACTGAATTTCCGTCATCTACGAGTAATGAGTCATTCCTGACAGCATGAGACTAGTCTGAGCGGAAGAAAATGCTGAGTTTGCAGTAGGACAACATGAGGAACTGTCTGTTAACAAGGAGAAACCATCCGGCGGAACAGAGATGATCACGTCATGCTGTCACTCATAGTGACCCACAGATATCCCAGCATGCACCCACGGTGAACACCAATGGAGCTACAGTTGACTTCATGTTCAAGGACACAGTGACTCAAAATTGAGGAGAGGAGAGACCAGATGACAGCAAAAGAAGAGAGTACAGGAGGTGTGATGAACGCAAAGGAGATGAGGTGAGACGAGAAGAGGAGAGGAGACTAGACTGTAAGACAGCAAAGAAGAGATGAGGGCAATGAAGAAGAAAAGAGATAAAATGAGATGAGAGCAGAACAAAAAGATTCAAGACTAGAAGAGTTGAGAGCAAAGAAGATAGCAAAAGAGAAAAGAAGAGAGAAGAGACGAGACAAGAAGTGAGAAAAGAAGAGATGAGACTAGTCGAGAATAGATGAGACTAGAGAAGAAGAGACAAGAAGAGATGAGACAAGAGAAGAGAATAGACGAGAAAAGAAGAGATGAGACTAGAAGAGAAGAGAAGAAACAAGACAAGAAGAGACAAGAAAAGGTGAGACAGGAAGAGACAAGAAAAGGCGAAACAGGAAGAGACGAGACAAGAAGAGATGAGAAGCGACAACAAGAGACAAGACAAGAAGAGAGGAGACAAGAAGAGGTGACACAAGAAGAGTCAAGAAGAGAGGAGAAGAGACGAGAAGATATGAGACAAGAAGAGACGAGATGAGACAAGAAGAGGGGGAGTGTCCACATGACCTCGTGTGACCTCTGAACACAGCTGCTCTCAGCACACTGAATGCATCACCCGCATGTTAACATGCAAATGTATTTAAATTGAGTGGGAGGGATCAGACCAACACCAGCTCAAAATGTCTCATGTTACAGGACTGAAGATACAGCAGGAACACAAATCAGTCTGAAAATACAACATCCATGTCCAACATCCTGAACACATTAAACCACACTATATCGGCTGAACCCTCGGTGACTCCAGCATTAGATCTGCCATTAGTGTGTCTGAAGCACGTAACCTGCTCTTCAAGGGTCACAGATTATCTGTATATTTGAGCTACAATGTGTATTTTTATGCATTCTGGGTTTCATGCTAGTCCATCTATTGATATAGTCCATATTTCCCAGAAACTGCTGGTTTAATATTACTAAAGCATGGCTGATTGACAGTCTAATGCGTACTGCACACAAAAACTGAAAGATCTCTCTCAAAACAGCATGCTGATCTGATTTCAGTGTTACAGGTTTATATCGGCCTGCTGGGAAACATTGTTTACAACAACACTTCTGAGGAAGAACTCGTCACTGGAGTTGAGAAGGACGTTTTTGTGTGTGTTTGAGGCACTTGGTATCAACTCAGCAATATTTCCCCTGTATATTTCCCCTTGGCCTCTGATGCAATGATACAAAGCTTTCTCTTTTAAGTTGTCTCTGAAACAGAGAACTAAAGCATGAATGAATAGTTTGAACATAATGAGCATATTTGCTACAGGATCATTTGATCTGTTCACTGCAATGAGGCGCAGCAGAAGAATCAACACTGAGTGATGAAATGCTTACAATTAATTTAACCAGGAACTGAAGCAAGTAAATTCAATCATCAAATTAAAATTAATTGGCATATTTTTCATTTTCAAATCAAATTTTCTCTCTTTATGATTCCTTGGATGAACACACACACTGAAACACTGAAGACACACACACACAGTCATTGAGACGGTTTGTCCCGTCAGTCACACAAGAGTCAATAAGATTAAGACTGAATGAGTTTGACTGATGGACAGCATCAAGAGCAGGTGCTAAACACACACACACACACACGCACAGAGAGAGAGAGAGAAAGAGAGAGAGAGAAAATAAACAACAACAAAAAAACCCCATAATGAATTGCTTTATGATTATTTATTAATGCTGTAAAACAAGAAAAGCATTGGCTAAACATATTAATGTAATGTTTTAGGTTTTTAAGAATGCATTCTTAGTGTGCATTTACATCACCGTGTCATTTATGGCATGTAAAAAATAAAATAAAATAAGATAAGATAAAACAAAAAATAAAAAAATATTTAAACAATAAAATAAATGAAACACTAATGCCTATGTCAAAATGCTTTCAACTACCAAAACATGACTGACTACACGGCACTACAATCTTATCCGTACAATCAACCAAACAAACACCAACACTGATGCACAAACACTATCAAGCATTAGATATCAGTAAACAGACGGACATGTACCTGTGGCCCAGCATAAGGGGAAAGGACTGCAGCGTTTTTTGTCCATGTAAGCAGCTGACTGTCTGTCTGAGCCCGTGGTGAGGGTCAGCCAGCACCCGCCGCTCTCAAACACCCTCATGGGAACCTGCGCAGCGACCTGCCACACACCCAGACACCGGTCTCCTTCAAGACACACGACACGACCGCATGCACTGGATAATCCACGTCCTGACACACAGATCCGTTTCGGATCTATCCACTCCACACAGAGGCCAGAAGACACCCTGGATGGGAATACAAATCCCGTCCTGATGCTCGCGGTTCACAGGAAAAGGCTGAAGTTATCTGGGAGGAGACAGATGGTGCCTGTGTCGCTCTGCCTCACCGAGGCGACTGAGTTGATTGAGTCCGGAAAGGCCAGTGCAGAGGCTAGAGGGGGAGGAGCCACTGAAACCTAATTAATATGCAAATCCAAGACTCATTTCCTTCAACAGTGGCTGTTTACCAAGTCAACCACGACTGCAAATCATTGCTGACCTGCGTCGCCTCTGCTAGTGCCTTTTTACTGCCTCTGTCCCCAAAACGCCCATTTTTGTTTCCCAGCATGCACACTCATTGTTTTCTTTACATTATAGACCTTATGCGCCAGAGAAACAAGCGCACCGCCATCTTTAGAATATTGTCTTTGAACCGTTTTCGTGGCATCGCTGTCAAAGAATAACTAGCTGGTGAAGTGGATTTACTTGTTGTAGAGTTAATGAAAGTTATCGTGAACATTGTTATGTTTAAAGCAGATGTCTTAACAAATGTCAGTAGACCGGGAAGATAGGAAATACAAACCGGAAGACAAAAGACAACGAGCGCAGCGCTGAAAAGGGGCAGGGCTATATAAGGTCTATTAGTTTACTTACACAGAGAGTTGTTTTTATTATAAGAATAAATAAATAATACTTATAATAATAATAATAAAAAATAATTTGCATTTATAATATTTATTATTATTATTATAAGTATTATTTATTTATTATGATAAGAAAAAACACTGGGAATAATAATAATAAAATGCTAAATTAATTTTTTTAATTAATATACAATTATTATTTTTTATAGCACCTTTTTAAAACTCCAGGACCATTTACAATCAATCTGATTAATAGATTAATACAAAAAGGGGGAAGAAAAACTAAATAAATAAATAGAAAAGGTACATTTAAAAGATAGGATGCAGCTAAACTAATATTTATATTAATATATGAATACTTATATTTAAATTAGTATTGATATTAATGCTATTATTAATATTAATATGAATAATATTACCATTGATATTAAACATATTGATATTACTACTATCAATACTATTTGCTATTAAATAAAATACAATTATAAAGCAACATTTCTATTTCTTCATCCACCATCTGAGCTTATTGCGATGCATTCTGGGATTGATTTTATAAGCTAGTCCAAACCAAATATCTTGCCTTTTGGAACAGCCTTCATGAGCGCACTTATACGTCGTCTACGCAGGCAGCTCACTAGGATTTGGAGCAGAGCTGATGTGTCGTGGTCTCTGTAGAGAAGTGATGCCCTGCAGCTACTGCTGCTCCTCAGAGGCACAATGAAGAAACAGAGGCAGTTAAATACTTCTGTTACCTCAGCCTGAGGCAGTCGGGCAAAATCAATCAATTACCAGCAGCACAGAGCCACAATACCCACACTAACAGCCAACTAGTGCTGTCAATATGGTTTCTTATCGATCGATCAATCGATAGATCTATCTATCTTTCTATCTATCTATCTGTGTGTGTGTGTGTGTGTGTGTTTTAAGCCAATCATTGGCTTTATCAGCAGGAGATCTCTCAAGCTCTCGTTCATTCAGGACCCCCAAAAGGCCTTTTCAACCCAAATCCCCGAAAGTCAGAGCATGAACAGAAGATCTCTGAGGATCTGACGGGAACGGTCCGCTATGAGACCGCTATAAGAGGAAATACCAGGATGATTGCATTCACAGTCCAAAATCCACTTGAACAACTGCTATTAAAACAAACACGCTGGAGTGTCTAGAAACAGGACATCTGACAGGGTTTACATTTGAAAATAAGTTCCCTTTTCCTTGGTTACTACCATACTATTTCACTATTTCTGTAGTATGTACACTATGAATAGTATGCAGTAAATGAAGAGTAAATAGTATTTAAATACTAATAATAATCTATAAAATTTAATATAAAAAATAAACATGAATAAGTAAAATTAAAATATATTTCTGATTATATTAAAATGTATATAAAATATAATTCATATATACAGTAATATAATATATTATTTAATAATAATAATAATACATAAATATATTAATACATAAATAAATACATTAGTTACATAAAATATAATACAATTAAATAAAAAATAAACAAAAACAAATAATACAATTTAAATATTTTATATTAATATATTATTTATAAAAATATATATATATTTAAAGATTTTATACTAATATATGATATATATATATATATAAAAATGTTATATAAAAATAGTCATAATATATTGTATATCAATATATTGTATACTATATACTATTGTATATAAAATTTACATAAAATTAAAAAAATAAAATTACAATATATTTATATTAATATATAATTTATATAAAATTTAATATATAATAAATAAATTTAAATATATATATGCAAAATAAAAATACATAATTACATAAAATATAATACACATAAAAAATAAACATGAATAAGTAAAATTATAATATATGTGTGATTACATTAAAATTTAATTTAATAATATAAAAATAAAAAAAAGAATAAAATATAATATATTTTATATTAATCAATCAATCAATCATCTGTAGTTTGTACACTATGAATACTATACATACCTCTGTAAAGTCAAAATGTGCAGTATTTACAAAGCACACTTCGTACTGTATCCCACAATGCATTGCTAGGACTTTGCCTATTTCCATTGTGTGAATGAACCAATCATATATCCCAGCCACGATCTTATTTCAATCATTATTTAATCGGACTGCCATTTTTAATCCAGTTTTCTTAAAAACATCTGAACATTTTCAGACATTTTTAAACAAAATTAGACTAAAAAGACAAAAGAAGTGTTGTCATTCAAAGATGATAACTGGATGTCACTTCAAAAAAGACGCACGGGTGGTTCAATGACCCAGCACTAACTGTGACAAGACACACAATCTGATCCAGTGACGGTCGTTCATGCAGGCGCTAACATGTGCTGTGGATCTACACCCCCTACTTAAAAAACCCAAATAAAGAGAGAGTTAGACAAAGGGGCTCCTGGGAAGGGAGGGGGTGCGGTGCTCTTCCTATACAAACCCTTCACATCCGGCTCGCTGCTCCTGACAAAAGCCTTTACAAACTGGCTCTGACTCCCCCAGCAGGACGCAGCGCCGCACTGAGACACACTCCACGCTCGGACGCACGCTTCACTCGCACATGACCACAGCGCAGAAATATGTGTGTGATGCACGGTATGGGACTGAGGAGGGGTCGGGACAAAAGGACACTGAGTGTTTCCTTTGTGACTGAAAATCCCAAAGAGATCAAGCTTCAGAAGACAATATATTATCAAGAGATCGTACAAAACGATGCACCACTTAATAAAAAAGTACCATGGTATTCCCATCTGTTATGAACAAAATAAAAACTAATATATACTACTATATACTAACTATATATTCTTTTAATAATTTATATTAAATGAATATATAAAACATAAGAAGAACAAAATAAATTCTGTGTATATATATATATATATATATATATATAGTACACTGTTATATGTATATTATAATATATTTTATATTAATACATACATAAATATATTATGTACATAAAATATAATACAATTAATAAAAAATGAACAAATAATACAATATTTTATACGAATATGTTATAATATATATATAAATTAAAAATGTTATATAAATAGTCTTAATATATTGTATATTATATAATTTACATAAAATTAATATATATATATATATTACAATATATTTATATTCATATAAAATTAAAATATATAAATTATATTAAATTTATAAATTATAATATATTTATATTAATATTTATTTAATTTTATATTAATATTTAATTTATATTAAATATAATATATATATTATATATATATATATATATATATATATATATAGAGAGAGAGAGAGAGAGAGAGAGAAAATACAAATAAAAAATACAATTAAATTAAAAACTTTATACTAATATAATTTATAAAACTATATAAAAATGTTATATAAAAATGTAATAAAGTCACAATATATTGTATATTTTATATATTATTTACATATATATAATGACAATATTTATATTAATATATAATATAAAATATATAAAATAAAAAAAAAAAAATAAAAAATATATATATATATATATATATATATATATATATATATATATATATATATATATATATATATATATATACACACACACACACACACACACGTTTGTGTGTAAAATAAAAATAAAAAAAATATAAATTTAAATAAAACAAAATAGTAGTCTGCAGTATGCAGTAAACAGTACACTAGTACTGCATTCCCAACACAGACACTGTGTAGATTACAGATGTGTTAAAGCACATCTGTGGAGTAATTAAACACAGCATGTTCATGAACGGTGAACGGCCTGTAACAACTGCATCTTTAATGTGACACCTGCTGGTAAATCAGGTGCTGTACGTCATCAATACTGCAGCAGCACAAACCTTCTTCTGCATTTGTGCCATGCTGATCAAACTTCACCCTGCTAACAGAGACTCTCGCTTCAACAAAAATCAATCGTTAATTCTATACCATTTCATCTTGCAGTTCTGTACTGGATTGATCCTTTCTGGCCAACTCTCAAACTCTGTATTACAGCACGTCTAACACTATTGATCGCTTATGATTAATCGCTTGTGCTGTAGTATTCATAACGTCTGCTAAATTAATAAATGCTCATCTCTGACATCAGAAAATCTGCAGAACAGATTTTAACATGTAAAATTAGCCAAAACATGCTTTGACTTTCCAAGAGAACAGATTTCATATGAGCCTGAACATTGCTCACATAATATCTCAAGCCAAACCCCCTAACTCAATTACGCCCCTCATATTAAACACATTCTGCTTCATGCGTTAATTATATTCCATATCCAGTAGATTCCCGTGGTGAAACACTGACAAAAACAACAGAGACTGTTCATTTGAGGACGCAGCATGAACTGGCCTCCGTCAGTGACGTGAATGTGAATCTGCCGTTTCTATGGCAGCGGAGACCAAGAGCCCCAGACGGCCGGGTCTGTCCCGCACGGCGCCCGCAGGACAGTGAAGAACGCAGTGATGAATATTAATGTCGGCCGGCTGCTGAGACACTGACAGAGGAAGCATTAATGACTCATCGGTTCATTTCCTCTCGTTACCACGTCAAACGAACCTCAGCGAGACCCCAAACTAATGAATCCAACCTCAATGCCCCACCAAATATGAAACACACAGACAAATACATGTCAATGGGCGCATACACACGCATTGAAAAAGCACAAATAAATAAATGCAATAAAAACAATAAATATATATTATAGAAAACAAATAAAAAATTCATGCTTAATTCCCAGTGGAGTTAAAAATTAAACACGTTTAATAAAACAGTTGAATTAAAATTTAATAAAAAAAAATCAAATTAAAAAGTTGTTAAATTAAATTACATTACATTTTGCTTGTCAAGAGAAACCATTAAGTTTTAAGGATGTTTAGATATTTATAATTTGTATAAATTGCCAAAAAAAAAAAAAAAAATACTGATAAAGAAAATGAGTAACATTAGTTAATAATTAATTAACAATGAGCAATACATTTTGCAGCATTTATTAATCTAGGTTACTGTAAGTTAATGAAAATGTGGTTGTTTGTTAGTTTACAGTGCATTAACTAGTTAACACACATAGATTTAAAATATATTATATGTTGAATTTAACATTAAGATTAATAAATGCTGTATTGTTCATTGCAGTTCATGTTACCTAAAGATAACAAATTAAACCTCATTGTAAAGTGTTACCAGAAAAGTATTATTTGCAGTTAACAACACAAATTTAATTAAAAAAAAAAAAAAGCCAACAAGAGATATTCATAGCCATTAATTTCATTATTTTTTTTAACTCTTCTGACTCACTGAACCACAATGAGTTCAACAGAACAGACAAAACGCCCTCGTCTCCTCCTCTGAAGACACATGATGTAGACTTCACGCATCTCAGAGGATTCAGTCTGTGTTACTTGTAATAAAACACGTAGAGAGAGTTTATGATAATTCACTCACCTGTGTAAAATGAAATTCTGGAAATGTCTGTGAAAAGAGAGAGAGAGAAGGAAGATCAGGTCAGGTCACTTTATTTTGTCATCTCAGCACATTGAGAAGAGCATGTGGTTTTATAGGTCAGCTGTAATCTCTGGGGACAGACAGAGGATCCACAGCGCCACCTGTCTGCGGTGCAGAACACTGCTTATCTGGGACAAAACTGCAGCCAAGACGCCCAGCAAAATGAGACGCATGAGAAACCAGCACATATTCATAACATACTGAGAATATGAAAAGAAAAAATCTAAATGTGCTGGTTTTTAATTCTGTTGCTTTATGTATCAACTTTGTATCAGATGTTTCTTTTAAAGATCCTCAGGAGAGATAAAAACAGACTCAAATGAGTCAATAGTCATCATACAGTAAGAGTATAGAGATCTGGAACAGCTCAGATCATTTGATCAGTTCATACGGAGATCTTTGGTGTCTTGACAAATTCAGATCTCTTCTTAAACTCTAGAGGAGTCACATGCGAGATTAATGTTCTGTTTTCTCAGGAGAAACATTTGAGAAGCAGAAGATTTCTCAATGCGATCACACTGCTGTCTAGGTGAAAACTGAGATATTAAAGAGATTTCTGGGGGGCAATAAAACTGATTGCATACAAGACAAGCATGTCTAAAAGAGGATGTTTTTGATGAATGGCGAGGACATGAGGACAGACAGGACATCTGAAACTGGACTCAATGCTGCTGAGATTGAAGCGAGACACACGAGCAGGAAGGAAACGACCCATTTACTGGAGATCAGTTACAAGGAAAAGCTTTATCAACTGTCAGCCGCATGAACAGATCAATAAGCAGAGAGATGATTCACCACCTCCTGATTTGTGTGTGTGTGTGTGTGGTAGGCGGTTTAAAGATATTGCATCCAGATGACTAGTTTCTCATAAACACTGAGTAATCAACTCAACATGTTTTTCGTAATTCTGATCTTGCATTAAGGTTCTGCTTTAGTTCTGCACTGATTCACATTGTCACCAAATGCAGCAAAATGTCACATTTCAGCTTTTGCATGGCAAAGAGTGCAATACAATACATATTACAAGACAAAAGTGTTTTATGGATAAATTGTGCCTTCTGCATTTATTGTGCATGTATTAAAGTTTTTTTTACAAAGCTAAAATTTTAATTTTATATGCACATACAGTATAACTATTTTAAACTGATGCAATATTTTGAGAAAAATAATAGAAATATACCAATATGACTGAATCGACACAGTGTTATTTTTTTCAGCATTTATTTCCACTAAAAGAATTACTAAACAAATAATGATAAAAGGAGTGAGTACGAAATGCACAAATTAAAAAAATTAAAAAAGGACTGTAAATGAATCGAAGAATCAAAGATGCGTAGCGGGTTCATTTTTTTCCCAGAGCGTTACACAAGACAAGGCTGTTTGTTTGTCCACATTAGTTGATAACCGTTTACATCTGTTGGAGACGCACACAAACACAACCACACACATACAAAACTAACACATGTGAACTGAGAGAGAGAGAGAGAGAGAGAGAGAGAGAGAGAGAGAGAGAGAGAGAGAGAGAGAGAGAGAGAGAGAGAGAGAGAGAGAGAGAGAGAGAGAGATCACAGAGCGGAAATAAACCGCAACATCAAACACAGAGCAAACAAAAATCCAACTACACAGACTTAGATGCACATTTACATCTGTTTAAACTCAATTCATCAGCGATTAGTACATGTTCATTTACAAATAAACATCTTGTATGATTAAAGATGAGCGAAATATAGCATATTTATGATATATATGTGTGTGTGTGCGTGTGTATATATATAATTTAATCCCATTAATGAGCCCAATCAGACTTCCTCATTACGACGGCTTAATTAGACACTATCAGATCCTTTTTTTCCACTATACGAGTCAGAGAATCACGTACAGTGCTGTCTACCCTCACTTACACTCATTTGTACTCTGAGATGTCACACACTGTCAGTGTAAAGTTGTCGTCACGATGCTGCTGATAAAGAGTGTGAATGAGGTGAACAGATGGAGGGAAACGAGAGACGGGCATCAGCTGTATGCTGGCCCAGAATGAGATCCGGGTCACGGCACCAGATTCACAGATGGGCTCCTTGAACATCTCCCATAAACCCTGGCAGTAATAACTCCACCGTTATGGGGTTTCTTTGATGTGGATGAACTATAACAACCAAGAACAGGCTGCCGCGCTCCTTTATGAGCTCTGACATCGGACCCTAATGGATGACAGACTCATCTACGGAAACGCCAAACCTTGTAGATTCCCTCGCGTCCTTTCGCTACAGCTCTCAGCGGACAGCAATTATACACACACTCCAAATAATCAATATTGTTAGTGGATAATCAAATCTACATGTGAATGGCATTGCGTAGCCGCTCTATTGACCGTGTGTCCAGAGATTAAAGGATCAGCGTGATTTTAACACACTTCTGTCACACTTCATATATGTTGGTGAGACAGCCAGCAATTTTTAATGGACTGTTCACACTTTCATTTGCACCAGTCTTGATGCTGTCAGCTCCATATGTCACACATTACAGACCGGGATGTAATGCAAAGGTCAACTTAATGCAGACGTGCAAGACTACGCAAACCCAAACACCTGCTTATCAAGCTGTTAGCCTTTGAGCTCGGCTGGTTATGTGAGAACGGAGTGAAACTTGAACACAAACGGCTCTGTGTTTGAGCTCAGTTACGCTGACAACATAAACTGATCCAACCGCAGCGTTATCACAGACAGATTCAGATCAGAACTTCATTAAACGATGCTTGTTCGAATGGCAAAATGCTCCAGTGACCGCAAAAGTCCTAGCCAAAAACAGCACTAAAAGGAGTCTGTTCTGATTAGCATCTGATTTGAACATAAACTATCATTCGAAAGGTTGGGGTCAGTATTCAGAATTAAATACTTTTATTCAGCAAGGATGCATTAAATTGATCAAAAGTGGCATTAAAGACATTTATAATGAAACAAAAGATTTCTATTTCAAATAAGTGCTGTTCTTTTGAACTTTCTATTCATCAAAGTATCAGAAATGTTTCTTGAGCAGCAAATCATCATATTAGAATGATTTCTGAAGGATCATGTGACAATGAGGAGAACTAGAAAATTCAGCTTTGATCACAGAAATAAATTACATTTTACATAGAAAACAGTTATTTTAAATTGTAATAATATTTCACTGTTTTTACTATTTTTGATGAGCATAAGAGACTTTCAAAAACAATAAAGGGGACCTATTATACCCCTTTCACAAGATGTAATATAAGTCTCTGGTGTCCCAGAATGTGTCTGTGAAGTTTCAGCTCAAAATACCCCACAGATCATTTATTATAGCTTGTCAAATTTGCCCCTATTTGAGTTTGAGCTAAAACATGCCGTTTTTGTGTGTGTCCCTTTAAATGCAAATGAGCTGCTGCTCCCGGCCCCCTTTCCAGAATAGGGCGGAGCTTTAACAGCTCGTGCTTCGGTCGCTCAACAACAACAAAGCTGGAGAACCTCACGCAGCCAAAATGAGGATTGTCAATAACGGTGTTCAGCCTTACATTGTTCAAACCGGAGTCGACACTGACGGAGAGACTCAGGAAGAAGTTACAACTTTTAGAATGAAACTGGACGTTTTAACCCAAATTTTAAGGTTAGTGATGTCACTAACCCAGGAAGAAGCTCGTTGTAGTCTCTACCAGCTGTTTGTTGTAGTCCTTGAAAAGTGATTTCTGTAAAAGAAAATATCTCCCTTTGCATTGAACTTTGAGCGTCGTAACTTTGCATATGTTGTTTAAGATCAAACAGCAACATTACACACTAACTAAAGTTAAAAAAGTGAAATCATAATCAAGGACACCTTTAAAAAATCTTGCAGACTGCAAACTTTTGAACGGCAGTGTACAAATTGCTGATTTCCACAGAATAAAAACACCTTTTCTAGGTCAAAACCATTTTAAAGAGATTTATCAAAAGTACAATTCACTTATTATAAGCGCAAAACTTAAAAACTAGAAAAAGCACCTGGCTAATAAACATGAGATCCTGCATTCAAATCTCAGTAGAACCTTATTAAACTGCACTTACCCTTGAGGATCTATAAATAATACCCAACCATCTGTATCCTAACGTAGCGAAACTGCCCCAGCTGTGATTTATTTACCTTCAAACCCGACCGCAGCGAGAGGTTCTGCTACAGAGGACAGACGACGGCTTTGTCTCACAGCCGTAATTACTGAGTGACAGAATGACGGAGTTAAGATGGAAGGATGTCGGCAATGTGAAAATAAACCTGTGCATCTCTCTGTACTGTATCGAAGCGGTCAGAGAACGTATGCTGACCAAGGACAAAATGTTGGGTGACATATCAGTTTACATGCACAACAATCCACTGATAACTATCAAAAATCTGCTCATTTAATGTTGTTGCAACAAGCTTAACGGTCAGTGAATGCTGTGGATGGACTCTGAATCCATAATAATCCCGAAGACGCCCGACTGTCTGAAAGCTTTAGGTTCATTTCACTCACAATCACCTGATTTACTCTTTCCTGTATTACAGATTGGCTCGAAGTCTTTCAGAATTAGATGGACATGCGTTCAGCTTTGAAGATGATCCTTCAAATGAAGCACCATATCTAAGATGATATCTGTGAAGGGCTCTGAGGGTCAGACATCAAACCAGCTCTGCTCTTACTACCCATAATGCACTGTGGCCCCAGTGGGGGTTGTTTTCCCATACTCCTCAGCGTGACAGAGAGCAGCCAGGAGCTGATGCAGCAGGACTGATGCAAGGTCAAAGAGAGAGAGAGAGAATGAGAGAAGAAATCTTTGAAAATTGCCAGATTTTTTCAGGAGTTTAACGTTGGATTTTTTTAAAAAAAACAGTACTAGGAGGGTATAACTAATATTATTCATTAATATTAAGAACACTATTGTTAATGATGTTCTTAACAATACATAACAATAATCAACATTTGATGCAATCTATATAACCACAAATTGAGGTGGTGAGTTTTGCACAGGCAAGCCACATAAAATTTCTTCATAAAATGTAAAAACAAATAAATAAAAATATAAATGTACAAAAATAAATAATATAAAAAAATAAAGTTATATAAGAATACAATAAAAAGTATGAAATAAATTAAATATATATATGTGGTGGTGGTGTTTTGCACAGGCAATTTCTTCAGAAAATGTCAAAAAAATAATAAAATAAAATGAATGAAATTAAAAAGTACAAAAATGTAAAATAAAGAAATAAATAAAATTAATAATAACAAATAAATGTAAACAAAATGATAAATAATAAAATAATAATACATTAAAACAAAACAAAAATACATACATACATAAAACAAATACAAAATAATGGATTAAAAATAATAATTTTCTTTTACTCAAGGCAACCAATTTCCCAGAATCAAGTCTGTCAAAAGGATTGCATCATCTCATTCATCCTAAAATGGACTGCATGAATAGTGCTAAAAACATGAGACGCACATAATCAAAAATAATAATAATATATTAAAAAAAATACAAACTAGCACAGAGAAATATTTGGAAAATATATTTTTGTTTTTCTTTTTTTAATTTAATTTGAAATTCATACTTTTCAATGTTTTAAATGAAATCATTTTTTTTATGAATCAGCATTTCTCTCATCTTGAAATAATTTCTAAATAATGTTATGAAACCTTTTGGAATGAGAGTGAATCTATGATGGCTCATAATGCTGTCTAGTTAGGCAGCTCACTAGGTTTTGGAAAAGAGCTTGTAAATGATGTAAATGATGTAAAATGACAGTAAATTCAGATTTATGACTTTCATAGTTGCAGACAAACACAAAAGAAGGACAGATAATAGTGGCGTCTCACCGTTGCACATGAGTGAACTTAACTCAACTGAATCAAATGATGGACACACACACACACACACAAACACAGCTCTTTCCTCTCTGTAACTCACTGTGGTTGTGTGGTCACTGTGAGGGGTGAGAGGAACACGCCTCATTTAAGGGCCCAGGGCAAAACAAGCGCGCGCGCACACACACACACACACACACACACACACACACACACACACACACACACACCCTACAGGCTCTAACACCTGCCAAACACACTCAGGCCAGCATTCATGACCTCTCACACACACACACACACGGCACACTTCCAAGCACAGGAAAGCACTCAGTCAAAAGTAATCCAAATATCAGGTCATGGAGTTCAGAGCATGTACAAACACACATGAATAGAAGCAATAACCACACAAATATCAATCTGCATTTGACCTTAATATCACTATGCCAACAACAACAACAACAACTCCAGACAGTTACAAAAGATCCTTATCATTAATTATCATACATAAATATACATATCCAACCTATATTTTGCCGTTATAGTTCCCAAACATGTACGTTCATGCAGTCTTCCTGATGTAAAATCACACCACAACAGATCATTTTACAGAAGAACTAATACTTCAGAAGGGTGCAAATACCTAAACCAGTGTTAAATATCAACTAGCATTGATAATCTAGCCGTTTATGTAATGTAATATTATTCTTCTATGACAAACAGACAAAAAACTCTCAGCGGGTCTAAATCAACAATCTGCATCACATACGGTTAAATTTACACGTGCAGTTACTTTATGATGAAAAGTAAGAAACAAACAATAATCATTAATGATGCACTATATATCAGTGATCGCATCGGTATCGTCCTACACAAAATCATTTTAATAAGGCCAATGTCAAAAGCAAATATTTTTTCAAATTCAAACAGTAAACTCTTTTTCTATGCCAGATTACAAAAGTATTATCCATCTTTAAATTAAATTGTTTCAGTGTTAACTTTAAGTGTTTACCATTTTAGATTTAGGTGAGAATAATTAAACACTAAGTAAATAAGTAAGTAAATAAATACATAGAAGTATGAAATAGAAGTATGTATAGATTTATAATATTGGCAATTACATCAGTTACCAGCCATAAAAATAAATAAATAAATAAAAACTAGTTATTAGTATTGGTCAAAAATCTGCACCAGGAAACATTTCTATATCGGCACATCCCAAAATAAGCAAAAACAATTAGAGATCCACAATCATGTGACCATATTAGTATCGGCTGAAATATGAATTTTACAAGTTCAGTTTAATTAGGCCATTTTCAGTATAACATTTTATTGGCATTCATATAAGATTGCACTTCTGTTTAATAACTATAAATCTTATATATACACACACTTCACATCATGTTTCCATCAAGAGCTTCATAAAGATCTCACTATTTAGTACATCATGATGAGCTCAAATGATCAACTCTGTGTATTTTAGTAAAAGTATTGTAACACTGCAGTCTAAACATGCACTGTTCTCCTTCTGCTGCAAATATTCAAACACAAATCTTTGTAAATTCAATTTTCCCATTGAGGCACAAGCAGAACTCATTACAGTGTGTGGAAACGGAAGCCTCTCTCTCCGTCACTCCTGCACACACACACACACACACACACACGTTCAGATGTGGCCGCGTTGAGCAGCAGGAAAAGCTCTTACCGTGGTACAATCCTTCCATTAAAGACGAGGAATCCTAATCCACCACTAGCGTTTTGTAGTATCCGTAATATACACTTCCACACACACACATATGCGCTAGGTAAAAAATGCAGCGGTCCGGCACACAGTCATAGTAGCACTGCAAGAAAAACTCAATGGTGCATGCAGAGGAGCGTTGCCGGTCTGAGCGTGTGCAGTACGGACGGCCTTCGAGGGGGCGGGGGGGTCTTTGTCTCTCACTCTGAGCTCAAGAGAAAAGATGAGAGGAGAGAGCTGGAGGGGGAGGGAAAGAGAGAGAGAGGAACGTAGATCTGGTAACCGACGGTAACAGTGAGATCAGCACATCTCCACCCCCCTCCATCCCCTCTGAGACAACGAAAAAAAAAAAAAAAAGCAAAGCAGACTGCAGCTACAGATGAAACGCAGTGGTGAATTTTCTCCGCTTTCACACACACAAACGCAGGGGGCTTCATGAACTTTCTGAAGCTCGTTCATTAAAGAGACAGTTCACTCAAAAATTCTGTCAAGATTTTCCACATATTGGATTTTCTTTCTTGAAACCAAAAATGAAATTTAATAAAAGCAGGTGGTGATTTAAATGGTCAAACTTAAAAAAAAAAAAAAACCCAGACCTCACAGACACATTTTGCACTTGGGTTTAGTTCAAAAACAGCATCTTTACATGCACCAGGTTAAATGTCACTGACGTCAGTAAAAAAAAAATCATCATTTTGTAATTTTATATATATAAAATTCATACATTTTTACTGGAATTCATAAAAAATTCCACTAAAATAAAATAAAAAATCCAGTAAAAAAAAATTATATAAATACAATATAAAATTATGAAATTATAATTTTTTTACTGGATTTTTTTATTTAAATTTTACTGGAATTTTTTTTTTTTTTTTTAATTATCCAAAAAATTATGAAGTGAAACAATTTTAAATATGTAAAATATTTAATTCACTGGATTTTTTGCATGTCTCTCTCTCTCTCTCTATATATATATATATATATATATATATATATATATATATATATATATATATATATATACACAAATAGACTAATATATATATATATATATATATATATATATATATATATATATATATATATATATATATATATATATATATATATATATATATATATATAAAATTATATATATATATTAGTGATCGACCGATATTGTTTTTTAGAACTGATACCGATAATTTGTGTTTATGTGCCCGATATGTATCGTATTTTATTGCATTTCTCAAATGGTATGTTATATCAGAATTATTAATAATGTTTTTGTCGTTCTAGATTATGAAATATCTGCTGACAAAGCTCTGTTTATCTATGAGTTTTTATAAATGCAGACGACTTCACGAGACTAATGATGAGCACAGACAACAGCGCTTTTATTTCCAACATGTGCTCATTCATGGCTGTATTATTTAATTCATGCAAAGTTGCATCTTTATTGTGACAGGACTTGACTGATTATCTTACGTGTCTCTATTTCTTAGAGACAAGCTGCATGAAACTAACATTTCAGGCATTTATGTAACACATTTAATTTGTGCATTAATGGCTGTCATGTTAAATAAAGTTTACTAATTACAGCAAAGCAGGTTGTCTCGTCTCCCCTCAGATGCGCTGTAATGGCGATCCTGCGCAATTCTCAAAACACCCACTAGACATTTATCGGTAAATCCGATATTACAAAACCGATATCCGATTATGGTAAAATGCTTAAATATCGGGGAAAATATCGGTATCGGTCGATCTCTAATATATATTAGAGAATGAAATTATGAATTTTTACTGGATTTTTTTTTTTTTTTTTTACTTTTAACTTAAATTTATGATTTTTTTTATTTTTATCCAAAAAATTATGAAAAAAAACTATTTTAAATATGTAATTCACTGGATAATGAAACATAATAATTTTGCATATCTATTTAAAATATATATAATAAAAAATACATTTTTTGCAGTACATTTACAGGGAAAAATAAATTACAATAAAAAGAAAAATAACTATCTTTAATGTCATTTGTTCATACAGTGCCTTCAGTTAAAGTGTAATAAAACACATTTTGCTTTATGATATTTTAGAAAATCTCTTTAGCTGCCCCTGGGCTGACTGTTATTAACTATTTGGACATATTACAGTATATCTGTCAGATGATATTTTATCTTGTTATCGTGGATGAGTAATGCTGGATAATGCTGATATGCTGTACTTGTACATCAATCATTCTGCGGTGGATTGAATGATTCTGATCAAATTGTGTTGGGGAGGGTAGCGGATGATTAAATTGTTTCACAATGAAAGTGCAGGCAGGATGCTCAGAGCCGTGAATGTAGTAGTTTCCTGTAGAGCTGATAAACCCGTAGCAGCTGTGAAACAGTTTCTGCTCCCGATGACTTTCATACGACATGGTTTTGATGAGTCTTCAGTGAGTGGATCTAATATGAGTAAAGGCTCATCTTGATGACAGATGTCAGAATATCAAAAGACACACAGACGGAGAGAAAGAGGGGAAAATGGGAGCGTACTGATGTTTTACATTTGTTTTCAATCTGTTTAAAGGTGTGTGCTGCTACAACCTGCAGGAAAGGGAACCAAACACATGGATTTGATTTCATAGGTTGTATTTGCAGTGCTCTTGAAACTGATTCAGAATATTAGTCATTTGTATTTTTTAGAATCAGACAGACTTGGTGAAAAGAAA
This sequence comes from Elopichthys bambusa, assembly GCA_037101425.1. Lineage (NCBI taxonomy): Eukaryota > Metazoa > Chordata > Actinopteri > Cypriniformes > Xenocyprididae > Elopichthys > Elopichthys bambusa. Next base: position 28,962,490 of record CM074448.1, read on the forward strand.
CAGAAGATGGACAACCACATTTCGCTCCTGTTTTATTATCAGTATAATGTCTTGTTCATTAACATTAGCCTGTGAGACTATAATGAGCCGTATTTCCCTCGATTCTCTCATAGACTCCAGACAGGCACAGACATTCATTTGTCAGATTTGGCCTTGGTTGGTCTTGTGAGACAGACAAGACTGATTCACGTACTCAAGGTCGTACAAGCGTCTCCTCTTTGTAACATCAAAACAGCTCAGAATTTCTTTCACAAAACCTGCAATGAGCTGAGAATTCCTGACCCAAAGCCGCTTAACAGACACACACACACACACACACAGCTTCTTTTATTCTTAACCTTCTTGACACACACTTTCAACCTCCTACCAGCTCCTTCTCTTCAAGAAAGACGACTCCAGATGCATAAAAAAAAAAACTGAGAGAGACAGAAGAAGCTTATCTGTTTAGGGAAAGCAGCCTAACTGTCCTTGTGAGCGACACATCTCTGATAGCGTCAGTCCTGTCACGTGACCTTCAGCGCCAACTAGTGGTGGAGGTAATAGTGTTTATGAGGGTCAGACGGTTCCTTCTGTGTCTGATCAGTAAGAAGAGCAGCCAAATATTTCACTCTGGTGATTCTGGCCAATAATATTTAAACAAAATATTAAAATTATACACTGTCGTCAGCGCCAATAGCCTAGTGGGCAGAGCGCCAACATATAGCGCAGCTGCGCTTCGGACATCCGGAGTTCGAGTCCCAGCTCGTGGACCTTTCCCGATCCCGTTCCCCCCTCTCCCTCTCTCTCACTCTCTCCCTCTCTCCCACACTTCACTTACTGTCCTGTCGTAAAAAAAAAAAACTACACTGTCTAAAAACAATAAAATTTAAAAAATCTATTCTTTTAAATGGTTAAATAAATAAACACATATTAATAATATATATATATATATATATATATATATATATATATATATATATAAATAAAATACTAAAAATTTTAAATCAATTCTTCTATATGGTTTAAAAAAAGTAAAAAAAAAATATTTATTTATTAATATATATAAATAATATATTTAATATAAAATAATATATATTATATATATTAATGTTTTAACGAGGAAATGAACATAAAACTGAACATAAATATAATGGAAATCATAAAATATAAATGGTAAAAATAATCTAAATTTTTTAAATAATAAATTTCAATACAGACTGATACAGAGATTAAAAAAAAATTATGTTAATCGCTATATTTTGCATCCCTATACTATATAGACATACTCACTAACTAACTTGACTTAGCAAATGAAACATACTTGAATGATAACATATTACAACACAGATGTTTGAGGAAAAAACAAAAAACAAAAACTAGTGCCCCTTTGAGTACTAAATGAAGCAAAAACTAGTATAGACAAAAAACTTTGACAAACATGCCAAAAATACTAAAAATACGATACAGCTCTAAACGAACACAGAATGAGGCGTATGACGCTTCAGTCGGAGCACAACTAGCCATGTTTCTGTACATATGTGATGTGAAACACTCTTGCCAACTGGAACAAGTCCCTGAGAACTGCTAAAGAGGCTATAATTACTGTATCTGTGCTGTATTTACAGATGGACGTTTGCAGCCTGTGACTCAAATGTGTGTCATTCTGATAATAAATGACTCCAGCGTTCAGGACTCGACACCAAACCTTCCTCCCGGCCATTACAGTGCAGTAAAGCAGTGTCACAGTTCTGCACACAATGTCTGACGTTGTTCACCATAGTCCATCTTGCAGTGCGTTTTATCCACTTCTCTTTCTTTCTCTCTGACTCACACTTCACACTATTGTAACCCAATTACAGGCCATTACATGCCTTCGCCGTTCAGCCCCGAGGCAGAAGATGAGCAGAGAGTGAGTGGGCAGGAGGTCAGGGTTCACAAGACTGACCCTGGAAGTCATTTCAGCTCAGAGAGAGACGCAAGAAAGTGTTACTATAGATATACAGGATAGTAACTAGCTTAGTGGAAATGGTGGAAATGCATGAAATGAGGCCAGATTAGTAAGGAACTCTTCAGCAGAATAAACACTAAAACATTCACATGTGTATGTCACAGTTTTGAGGTTTGGACTGATGTAAAATGACATTTTACAATGTCAAAATCTCAAAAGCATGGCATCAATCATTTCAGACATGTCTGTCTCTTTCTGTCAGAGGTGCATTTTGAGGACACAATCTTCCAGAGGACATGGGTGGATGGAAAGTGATGTCACTTCTGTGTGTGTGTGTGTGTGTGTGTGTGTGTGTGTGTGTGTGTGTGTGTGTGTGTGTGTGTCCCAACACCCCAGTCGAAGCCCTGAGGACACAGTGATAAACTATGAGGTCATTTCCCTCTATTGTAAGGAGACGCAACCACCAGCTAGAAGGAGCACAGCTAATACTTCAGCTAGTTTATAACAATAACAGGTTAAACAAACAAACACAACCGCAAACTCACTGCTAGACACACGCAAACACTCAGAGAAACTAATCTGATTGGATAAGAGCTTCAAAAGCCAACAGCTCCAAGCAGGAGAATCCAAACAGGATCCAAATCCTGCTCGGGAAAATTAAAACAGTCCAAATATGTCATCAAGAGACCACAGCATGTATGTCACCTGACTTTTAAACTGCTTTGATGTTGAAAATGAATTATATATAATAAATAAATTCAGAAAATAACCAATAAATTGTATATATATATATATATATATATATATATATATATATATATATATATATATATATAAATAAATGTTTGCAAACCGCCACAACAGGAAAAAGCGCTGAAGAGAGAGACAATCTAGATATGCGTGTAATCTCTCAACCAGTGTTTCCACCACAGAAAAACATCACATTTACCTCAGGCAAGTCATTCAGTGTCCACAGCATGTTAGTTCACTAGGAAAATGAACTCTAGAGGGAGCATTTCACTAAATATATGCACTACATTAGCTTATATATTCATTATATTTACTTTACTTGTTAGTGATGTCTTAATTATAAGAGTATTGGGACACCCCTCTAAATCATTGAATTCAGGTGTTCCAATCACTTCCATGGCCACAGGTGTATAAAATCAAGCACCTAGGCATGCAGACTGCTTCTACAAACATTTGTGAAAGAGTGGGTCGCTCTCAGGAGCTCAGTGAATTCAAGTGTGGTACCGTGATAGGTTGCCACCTGTGCAATAAGTCCATTCACGAAATTTCCTCACTACTAAATATTCCATGGTCAACTGTTAGTGGTATCATAAAGTGGAAGCATTTGGGAACAACAGCAACTCAGCCACGAAGTGGTAGGCCACGTAAAATCACAGAGCGGGGTCAGCGCATGCTGAGGCTCACAGTGCGCAGAAGTCAGCAACTTTCTGCAGAGTCAATAGCTACAGACCTCCAAACTTCATGTGGCCTTCAGATTAGCTCAAGAACAGTGCGTAGAGAGCTTCATGGAATGGCTTTCCATGGCCGAGCAGCTGCATCCAAGCCTTACATCACCAAGTGCAATGCAAAGTGTCGGATGCAGTGGTGTAAAGCATGCCGCCAAAACTTTTGTCAATATAGTGTATATATATATATATATACCAGGGGTGTAGTGGTTACTTTATTACTAGGGATGCACCGATACCATTTTTTAAGGACCAAGTACGAGTAGCGATATTTTTTCCCCTGGTACTCGCAGATACCGATGCCTATACATTTATTAATTTCTTTTTTTTTTTTCCAAGCACTTTTCCAAGTACAACACAGTGAGACTAATGAATGTAGGACAGCTTCTTTATTATTACTCCAATGAAAAAAAGTGTTTGTCACAAACTTAAAGCACAAATTTCACAATGTCCAATAACCTTCAAAAAGGCATAATTATTAAAGGTCCCATGACATGCTGCTTTTTGGATGTTTTTATATAGGCCTAAGTGGTCCCTAGTACTGTATCTGAAGTCTCTTTCCCTAAATTCAGCCTTGGTGCAGAATTTTAGCCACTACGAGCCAGTGGAGTTTTCCTTTGGAACGTGCCATTTCAGTATCTGTAGCTTTAAATGCTAATGAGGAGGAGAGAGGCGGGGCAAGGTGGAGGGTGGGTGTGTGGCGCAGCCGTTAAAGCTTTTCAGTTTGACCCAGAATCTGATCCAGATGGAGAAGCAGTTGCGGCTACAGCAGGACGTCTCCGAATGGTTAGGTTGAAATATTGTATCTGGATACAGTACTTTAGTTGGTTTGTTTATGTATGCTGTTACAGTTATTATCATGTAGCTAATGCTTGCCTACGTTGTTGGCTTTTCATGTTGCTCCGCTCGTTTGCAAGCCACGATGTCTCTCGAGGAAAAAAAAAATATTGCGCTCGCCTCGCACGATAGTAGCTCATTTTCTCATGGGCGGGCAAAGCAGAGAAAGGGGAGGTAACCTTTCCCCGTATGATGACATACAGGGAAGATTCCAGATTGGGCCATCTGAGCTTTAATTTTTGTAATTTTGTAATTAATTTTCTGTATTTACATGAGATACTCCACACGATGGACATTTTGACAACTATTTGTGCATTTGACCATTCAGGTGCAAGGAGAACTGCTCGCGTGCTGTCTGAGAGAACGGGGATCGCGATCAAGAAAGAGAGAGGATCCCGCACAAGAAGGAGAGAGAGCGCTCGGCATGATTTGCATGCAGTTCGCAATGTGTCGGTTGTCATCATTAATTTTGAAGTATTTCCACACCCCTGAGGCTGACATTGTTTCTGCTGCTGCCACCAGTGTCACCAGTGTGCACGGAAAATTCTGTCAGTTAGCCTACGTCACGTGTGGTATCGGTCTTTGGTATTTTTACGAGTACAAATACAAGTACATGAGCTTGGTATCGGGCCGATACTGGTATCGGTGTCGGTGTATCCCTATTTATTACTCTTTATTACATTACTCAATATACTGAAAGAAACCCAACAGCATGAAAACTAAGAGCCAGAAGATCTTCACTTTATACATGAAAAGACAGAAAAAAAAGAACAGACGAGTGAATAAAGAGGAATCATAAATGAAGGACAGAGTCGTCCTTATCTCCCAAAACACCTGCTGTAATTTCACAGACGGTCGGATGAGAAGCCGGAGCAAAGGTTTCCCCGCTAATGGCTTGGAAAAGAGACTTTTACAATCAAGACACCAAAAAACCTGTCATTCACACCATCATATGACCATAGAAGAGGAAGGCAAACAGGGATGGAAATATTTTTCAAATAATTTCAGACGAAAAGGACAATGAATAACTGGCACTAGGAAGTTCAGATACAGATGTGGTGATTTGCATTTTACTCTATTAGTATAACAGTGTGTTGAGCAAGCAGATCAAATGAAATTGTGTTCATTTAAAATAGGTTTTGTGGCTTTTAGTCCTTATCTGATAGCTTTGAGGTCATCTATATGCTAGTGTACTCTTAAAGGGCACCCATAATGCCCCTTTTCACAAGATGTAATATAAGTGTGTGAATGTGTCTGTTAAGTTTCAGTTCAAAATACCCCACAGATCATTTATTATAGCTTGTCAAATTTGCCCCTATTTGGGTGTGAGCAAAAACACGCCGTTTTTGTGTGTGTCCCTTTAAATGCAAATGAGCTGCTGCTCCCGGCCCCCTTTCCAGAAGAGGGCGGAGCTTTAACAGCTCACACTTCGGTAGCTCAACAACAACAAAGCTGGAGAATCTCACGCAGCCAAAATGAGGATTGTCAGTAACGGTGTTCAGCCTTACATTGTTCAAACCGGAGTCGACACTGATGGAGAGACTCAAGAAGAAGTTACAACTTTTAGAATGAAACTGGACGTTTCTGAATGGTTAGTGGATACATTTATGTAGTTGCTGTGAAACTCATCGACTAGCATGTGCGTCATGTTAATCTTTTTTCGTTGAATTGACCCTCGTTTGTGAAGCAGTCCGGCGTAAAATGACGGCATGTCAACATCACTCTACTACAACAACTCTTCCTCTTCTCTAAAGCAGCCCAACATGGCCTCACCCCCTTTGTTGTGTGTTCTCGGGGGCGGGGTTTATGTAAATAAGGGTTAGTGATGTCACTAACCCAGGAAGAAACTGGTTGTAGCCGTTTGTTGTAGTCCTTAAACAGAGAATTCTTTAAAAGAAAATATCTCCCTTTGCACTGAACTTTGAGTGTTGTAACTTTGCAGATGTTGTTTATGCTCAAACAGCAACATTACACACTAACTAAAGTTAAAAAAGTGAAATCATAATTAACCACCCCTTTAAAATCTGATCAGATTAACTTTTAGCCGATATACACATTTAAATATAGTCTTTTTCTTTTTGAATAGACCAAAAAAAGAGACCAAAAATATTGGTAAAGCATTTTCATAAATATAATAATTAACAGGCACAAGTAAATGTGTATTAAAAAAAATAGCATCTTTTTTATGTTGACTTTACAGCAGACGGCCTACATAAACTACTTCTAAAATTCCTGCCAGTGCATCAAAAACGTGCATATGATGTTTTGCACTGTAAGAATGGTGGCTTTTGGGTAAATTCAAGGCAGTTCCCTTCTGACATCAGCGTTTATTGAACGCCGTCAGGATGCGAGTGCCATCCTCGCCTCTCAAAGCCCTTCACTGCTGACAGTGTCAGTTTAAGCCTCTTAAGAGCTGCTGGGAAACTCAAAAGCAGAGCTGGAGAAACATCAGGGACGTGTCACTGCGAGACAACACCGCTTTCAGACGCGAGCGTATCAGGCAGATACACGCAAAGAGCGCTCTGAGAAAACAAGAATCGGCTTTAGTTTCACACAGACTGAAAGTATCGCTGGAACAACATGACAGCTTGAGAAGAGCACGCTTTTAGAGAAGACGAGAGAAGTGCTATTCAGAACCTGAAAAGATACTGGAACACTGGAAAAGTGTTTCTTCATGTGCTTAAAAGCAGAGTTTACCCACAAATGAAAATTGTGTTATCATTTATGCATGAATGTAAGAATGGGGAACAAAAAAGAAGATATAGAAGATATAGTCATATAGTGAATAAAAGTACTAATTTCTTCCAAAAGACTGACCTAAACTTAGATTATACAAAATTATAATTGCAAAATAAATGCATTTATTTTTGCGATCATAACTACACACCATTAAGATCAAGATCATGTGACAGCAATGTAGCACACTACTGTACTGGGACGCTTCACATACTACTTTTTTAGAAAAACAGTATACTGTGCAGTATGCAATAAGCAGTATGCATGTATTTCATTCCAAATGTAACCTGTGTTGTCTGAGGCTTCCTGTATGCACAACATCACTTCCTGTCAGCATCATACTAAAGACAAGAGCCAAAGGAGGCAGATTCCCACAGGACGGAGAGACCGAACAGTAGCCATTGTGTTCATGCAGCTTTTTAAAACATAAACATACTTCCCACACGGAAAAAGCCCACCTTCCACCGGCAGGAATCTGGCTTGGAGATCGGAAAGAACTGAAGTAATATGAACAGAACTAATCTCTTAGAGAGAATGATTGTTTGTATGTCAATTCCTTTCTCGCCCCTCTTTTGATTGATGGGTGATTTCCATGATGCAGAAAATGCGGATAGAATCACGGAATTCAGTCATAAAAATGGAATTTACTGTATAACACGGAATGTCACGGAATTTGGCAAATTTTGGATAAATAAGCCCAAAGGTAGGGCTGTACACCTAATCAAATCACAATAAGGACTAGTGTCTGTGTATTATTAAGTTCAAAAAGACTGCTAATGAAATATGATGTCATATTCTGCGTGAAAAAAAAAAAAAAAAAAAAAAAAAAATTTTCATAGGGCCCCATTATTATAAAAATAAATAAATAAATTAATATTGAATTGTTAAAGTTTTATAAATGCAATTCATTAGACATACATTTTGATTATTTAAAAAGTAATTAAACCATTAAAACAGAATCCAGAAAAACGGAAAACAGAATTTGGGGGAAAGTAAAATGGATATCAATGTAAAAATAAAAATAATAATAATAATTAATTATTGAATTGTTAAAGTTTTATGAATGCAATTCATTAGACATGTTATTTGATCATTAAAAAGTAATTAAACAATTCAAACGGAATCCAGAAAAACGGAAAACAGAATTTGGGGAAAAATAAACGGAATTTGAGAAAAATAAAACGTATTTTTATAGAGCCGTAAAAATTAAAATTTTGCTAAGCTTTCAATCAATTGTTGTTAAATTGAACATGATTTCGATTAATTACACATGAATTTTTAATTTAACCAGTATAACGGATTACAGATAAATGTATATAGAAAAAAACTACAAGGGATTTCATAGAGTCTCTGAGTCATAATGATGGTCTCTCAGGAGAGGCAGGTAAAACCGCAGGCCACAGTGTATGAGATAAAGCCTGAGGGCTCAGGAACTGGAAGCAGCTCGAACCCATTTCCTGCGGTGTGGTCTTTATGTCTGACCAGGCCAACTTAAAACACTGCTCTCCAACGGTTTAACGGGAAACTTAAGTCCCTGCACAAAGAACTCCGTTATACAAGCATTTCAAGAGCAGGCTAAAGTACAGGTGGTTTATTTGGACCGGTCCAGACCGGATTAACGTCCACACAGAAACGTTATTCTGTTGAACGCCAGAAAACAAACACGCTGAGAAGCAGAACACCAAACACTCCAGAAAACACAGTCCAGATGAGTTTTATAAAGCAACATTTGTGTGCTATGTGAGTGGCGTTACCTCCACGGGTCAGTCGACCGCTGCTGAATGGGCCTTTGAGACGCTGGAAACTGTAAGTACAGTGGTGCCATCGCTCGCTCTCAATGGAGGCTCTGTTCACACGCCCTCAGCAAGAAACACTGACACAGACATGCCAGATACACATATACAGGTTCAGATTTGAAACAATCAACTAATTGGTTTAGTCGTCGACTGATATGAGTTTTTTGATAACCAATACCTAGATATCTAGAGAGCAATATATATGGATAATAATAAACGAACCAGAGGTGTTTTTTAAAATATGATGCTTTTACGGCTGGCGTTTTTCGCGTCGGTGTGCACACTCACATTGGCACCCTTTGTTTAGTCACGAGGCGTTAAACTTCGGCGATAATCGCGCGTGATATTCGTCCCGGTATGTACAGGCCTTTAATCTCTTATGCATGTTCATGAGAGCAGCACGACGCATGCGTGTTGTATTGACAGACGTTGTTGCGTGAACACGCATCAGATTAATATTTTGCAAATAAATTGGTAAATTATGTTTGTTTTTTTTGCGCAAAAAGTGCTGGCGTCACTTCATAAAATTTAGGGTAAACCATGGGAGTCACATGGATTAATTACTTTAATGATGTCTTTACTACCTTTATGGGGCTTGAAAGTCGTAGTTGCTGTCAATGAAGGGACAATTCTCTTAATTTGTGTTCTGAAGATGAACGAAAGACTTACAGGTTTGGAACGACATGAGGGTGAGTAATTTTGGGGTGAACTATCCCTTTAAAAAACCTGCTACCTTCAAATTCAGAGAGCCACTGGTGGAGAATTTATCGCTACTTCAATATAACTGAATAAAGTCAATTATAATTGATGGAAATATAAAGGTCAGATAAACTCAAATTTCAAAACACAAAATGAGTTGCACACAAAAATACTGTAATGCAACATGCTCATTTTAGTCAAAATGAACTTTTAAGAAAAAAAACTGGTCAAGTCAAGTGTGCACCGCTATTGATGCCAATAGTCTAAATGGCCAAATATCGTCCTGGCTGATATCTATCCATCACTAGTTAAGACAATGTTGCCATTAGCACTATAGACGACTGTTCCTGCCCAGAGGAAAAAGGCATTTTCCTCCTAAACCCTGAGGGACGTTACAAGGTAGCTACATCCTGCTAAACCAATCTCAGTTAAACGCCATGCCATCACACACAAACACACATACGCTTGAGCTTCCTGTCATAGCCAGTGAAATCACAGGCTCTCTTCCTGTGCAGCTAAAACAACAGGATTACATGCTGTCAGAAAGATGCATTCAGCCTTTATGAAGAGAAGTCTGGAGGCTTTACATTACAGAATGATTCATAATCATAATCACATAGTTCAAGATAAGCCAAGCTATCAGGTTCACTGCAAATAATCTGACTATTTTTCATTGCATGTGCTTGATCTGTGCCAGATTATATATGAGGTACCGTATGCAATTCAATCCCTCCAGAGGAGTTGAATTCACACGGGTAAACCTCTCGTGATGACAATGCAGCGGTCACAAACGAAAGATAATAACGAGTCGCGTCAGCCGTAATTCACTCAAACGCTGTGATCTCAGAGTCTGGCATTACTTGACTAGAGGCAGGCGGCTGTCGCCCCAGCACCGGCTCTAAAAATACCCCAGCCCATTTCCACCGCCTCAGGACACATAAAATACAGTATCGCTCTTGCACAGCGCTGCCAGAACACATCAGCAAATAACTGAGATTCCCCAGAACAATCAAGAGCTCTGTTTGTCCTGCCATCAAATTCAGGAATGAGGATGTAGACTGATTGATCAAATTGGTCTAATCACTATAGTCCATGGTACAGTTATGGTTTCAGATAGCAATATTATACAAATATATTATGATGATGGTATCAGATAGCTATATATATATATATATATATATATATATATATATATATATATACACACATATATATATATATATACATATATGTTATATATATATATATATATATATATATATATATAGCTATATCACATACAAATGTTGAAAGAAGGCAATCAATACCTTAAATATGATATACATCCACATATATTTTAGGATAGACACGATTCTTTTTTTCTTTTCTTTTTTAATGTTGTATCAGTGCGTTTCTTATTTATTTAAGTGTGCATTCATATAATTTTCAATTGGGCCAAATCAGTGTTAATCATAACCAACTTGTGACATAGATGTACTTTACAATACAATTTAGTGGTACCCAAAAGTATGGAAATTAACCAAAAGGTTGCAAATAAAATAACATGACGATACAAGTTTGAGTAATTTGCAGGATTTATACATCATGATTAATGTAAACATACATAAAAAATATTTTTCTATCAATAGTGGATCAATAATCTGGGTGCAAAAAATATGATATATGTACTAAAAACCATGGCACATCACACTTAAAAACAAACAAACAAAAAACACTATTACTATGATACAGGCCCATGAAACATGGTAAATATTTTGTAAATTTGATAAAACATGCTGAATAATGTTTCTACTACGAATATTTCGAATGTATTATTCCTTGTTATTTATATGCCTATAGTTTTATTCTTATTTATTTTATTACACTTTATTCTTTAATACCCTTTTTATTATTTATTCAAATATACTAAATGTGTATTATTATACAACACTTTGTTTTTGTATAACTTTTGTTAATTAAAATAGCTGCGCTTGCGGAATAATTGTCATCAAATCCTGCTGTTGTACATTTGACAAACACAACCTTTGTGTACAACCCAAAACAATGGGTTTGTATTGAAGTATTATGGCATAAACTTTTGAGACTGCCGTTAACATAAACACCCAATGTTTGGTTTGATCCAATGAGTCTGAGGCGTGAACGCGCGTCACAATCAACGCGCAATCCCGCACAAATATCGGATCCAAATCCATCAGATTTGGAGCAGTATTCCCCATGAACGCATGGCAGGGTTGATCCGGTACAGGAATCCTCATATTTACTGTTTTGAATAACAGTTTTTCCTGTCTAACAAATTTCTCAAAGCGTTAATGAGCGCTACTCACTCGTTTATTGTGTGATCCGTCGCTCACGCGTTATGATCGCCTGTGGTGATATTCCAGAACCCGCTTTTCCTGTCTTCTCCAGTCGATCCTCTCTCATTCCAGCTTTTCATTCCCTCTCATTCCAACATGGCTGACGGGCAGAACCCAGCCCACTCCAGCCCCATCCAGCTCCACACACACACTCCTCCCAGTCCCGAGTGAATGAAAGCCGCTGGAGTCGCGCGCCTGACTTTGGTAACTGGCGCCGGGGCAGTCCGATTCGTGTAGCGAATCGATTCGTTTGAACGATTAAATAAACCGTTACACCGATTCTGTGGTGTTTACTATTAAGTCCATTTCCGCCACATAAGAAAAAAAAAATCCTACTTCTGTAAATCATAATTATGTCTTAGTATGTCATAATTATTCTGACATTTTATCTCATAGTTATGACTATTATCTGTCATAATTTCGACTTTTTACGTCATAATTACGATTTACCAGAACAGAAATCGCCTTTGCTTTGGAGATAACCATAGCAACAACTCAATCGCGGTACAGTACATCAACATTAATGTTAATTTATTACTAATGTTAATTAGGCCTATTATTCCAATATACTTATTTATATTTGTCCCGCCCATTTCCCTTGCTTTTAAACAACATCTATCAGTAGGCTAGTTACAAGACCGTTTTCCGAAACAGCTCGATCGAATCATTCAAATGAATCGACAATAGTGTTAATTAGGCTAATTAAATTATTAACATATTAGCATTAATTTTTCCCAGTGTTGTTAGCAATATTGTTCCAATCTCCACTTAGATGATGTGAGTGACTGACAAACGTTTTCCGAAATGGTTCGATCGAATCATTCTAAGGAATCGGTTCAAAAGAATGATTCACTCACTTCGCAAACACGCTCGGATAATGGAGTAACTATGAATGAGTCCAACAGTAGACATTTGTGTTTGTGGTCTCTATAGTTTCTCAGTGTCCATCTGATGGAGCACATTGCTCAAGAAGCGACTGTTTACTGTGTTTAAACAGAGCGACTGTTTTATTCTATTTATTTTGGGAATATTATGAACTATAAAAAATTAAATGATACCAAATCACTTTGGAAATACACTTATACCAAATCAACACACCTGTGGTTTATTTTAATTAATAATGCATGGTTGGGTTGCTTTGGGTTTTAATAAGCTCTTTATTCAGCAATTTCACTTGAAACCCTGAGGAGGTGTCTCATTCTTGTGTGGTTACTGTACTGATATCAGCAGGTTTTCATAATCATGTGAGTGTTGCTCCTTTGAGCTGATCTGGAAACAGCTCCTCATGCTTAAACCATAAACATAATCATCATAAGTGAAACCACACATTTGATCTCAGATCAGCAAATTTAATAATTATGTTCATAAAATAAAGCAAGTGGACCCACCTAAATGAGTCACATCTAGGCAGGAGAAAATTCTCTGAAAATCCCCTTAATGATCAGCTGAAAGAGTTTCTTCTAGTGAATGTGATTTCTCACTTTGTCACCAGCACCTTTTCTAGAAATCTGTCCTCAATTCTGTTCAACCTGGAAAAGAAGCTCTAACAAAACAAAAAAGGCCCATTCTTCACACAACACAAATATTACATCTAATTTCACTCATAAAGTGTTAATCAAACACCAGGTTGCAAAAATGTGATGGAACAGAAATGTCTTATATACATATTTATTAATGATTCCCAATATTGTTAATAAAGTTGTCCCCAACCCACATTTGGAATTTCCTTGCAGTTGATTTACAAATTGAATCATTAAAAAGAATAAATGAAGAATTTGTTCCCAAATCAGACATTACAAAATGGTACTGTGGGATTTTAATTCTCAATTTTGGCAATCTTGGACACTATGAGCTGTCATCTACAAAAGACCTGCATGAAGATTTGTGTGTTTTATGGAACAAATACAGTATATGTGTTTGTGGGTGAGTAAATGATTACAGAATTAAATTTTTAATGTGATTCATATCTTTTAACATCTGTTATGCATCTCTTTTTAAAACACAAATTCTGCATATGATCAGTACACTGCTGCTCTTTGGGTCAGCGTTTGGTCTGGACTCTGTGCTCCTGTTTATTTGTCAGATGAATGAACACAGCTGCCCATAATTCACTTTGAGCGGCTACAGACGGGATTAGATGACATGACTCCTGATCGCTGGAGATTATGATTAGAAACCATAATCTCCACTCTACAGATGGACTTTACAGCCTTCAACGACACTCAGTGAAGCAAAGTGTGTCGTTTGTCTCCTGGGACGACAACATGGAAAATAACACTATGAAAAGAGTCAAGATGTCAAACTGAATCAAGACTTTTCTTGTTTTCACATATTTCTGTGCAACTAAAAACACCTGGATATAATATAAAATGCTATTAGACATTATAATATGATATATAAAGACTATTTTCAGTATAGAAAACTATCATAATGCTCTTACTAGTATGTATACTGTTCACAGTATGCTATTTTTCTGGATGACCAGCTTCATTTTCCGAAAAAATAAAGATTCTTAGAATTTTTTTTTTTTTTTGCCTCACTATTTGATCACACTGTCAAAAAATGCACAATAATCATATTTTTCATTTCTGATAAATATATTAACAGCAATTCTCCACTTTCTTAAGTAAACATGCATTGTGTTTAGGTCATGTGATAACTGTGGCATACTATTGTTTGAAAGGTTGTCATTGCATACTGTTTCACATATATTGTTTTTAAATAGTAGGCAGAATTAGCAGGGTTTTTTTGTAATAGTAGGCAACAGTAATTAATGTACTAGTATTCAGTCCTGAACAGAATGAGAGAATGAAGCGTCTAGAACGACAAGAAACTGTAAAGAGATTGACTCTGCTGCCCTCTAGTGCTTTACAATGGGGAAGTTTCTGACTCTCAATGGATCAAAGAAAAAGTAAAGTTCAAGTTTGATTAATTTTATAATGACTATGTACAATAAATACAAAAGTCTAATCTAAAATGATGAACTAAAAATTACATTTATGAACAAATACAGAAGTAAAATGCTTTAATATAAAACCATTATGGCCATTAAAATGGATTTTGTATAGTTGAATACAGATACAATATACCACAAACTGTATTTACAAAAGTCCTTCATATGAAATATATGCATAATAACACAGTAACTCCATTATGTTCTCTGGCTTTGAATATTCAGACTTAAACATACTCAAATGTTTAAAATAAACAAAGGATTAAAATTATTAAATTATTATTAGTAAATAAGATACCTAGTGTTGGTAAAGTGCATTTTCACATGTCTAAAATGCAACCCGTTGTTCATTATTAAAAAAAAATTATAAAATTATTCCTTTACAAATTCACTTTATGTATAAAATACATGTCTTTCATAGAGCGCTGATGTTTTACTGACCAAAGCAAATGGCCTATAATACAGTTAAAACATCTTAAAACAAGCCTCTCTTTCTCTGCCCGTGTGTATGTGCACTAATAAACATTTACACTGGCACATTTTATCTTCCTTAGTTTGCTGCTTTTGGACTTCTAGTGCAGAGGAAATCCTCCATCATAAATCACATTCAGACATGAATAAGGTACATAAATATTGATATAACACTGAGCAATTCATTATAAAAGTAGTGTCCTTCCCTTTTGAGACTTTATATTCATGTAACAAGCAAATTAACACTCAATATGACTTTGAGTATTAATCGCAAAAATATCCACTGTTGAGTAATACGGCACATTTCTCATCAGGCAGTGTTTTGCTCTTCATTTAACACGGTGCATTTATGCATGCAACTACTCCAATTTTTCCTCTTATTTTTGCATTCTGCTCCATTTGTCAATAAATGTTCATATCTTAAGGAGGATCTATGGATCATACATTCCTGCTGGATTCTACTCAACTTTCCAGATGCCGATTTTGCCGTCATCCTGCGCGGCTCCGCTGAGCACGTAGCGATCTTCAGCCGAGCACAGAGTCTGAACGCTGTCGGTGTGTGCGACCAGCTCCTTCTCCACCGTGTAGCGGTCCGTGTTCACCACGTAGATCTTCCCACGGGCTTTTCCTGCGGCGCTGCGGCCGTGACAACCCACCCAGATCTGAGAGATTTTAATGCCATTATTAAGCTTTTATTTGATAAGAAAACTTGATAAGACAGATAAGATGTGTGGCGTGTCTCACCTGATTCTTGACTTTGATCATGCAGACGACACCGGCGCAGTCTTTGAGCTGGATTCTGATGAAGGGTTTGCTCAGTTCTCTGCAGTGCCACACACACAGCTCACCTGCGTCTGCGAAACCGGCCCACAGCTGCTCCGACTGCAATTATAATCCCATTACAAACTCATTAATACTCCTATTTTCATATAGAGTGCTGCAGTGATGATGTATTTTGACGTAAGTCAAAGGGTTAGTTCACCCTAAAATGAAAATTACCCCATTATTTACTCACCCTCAAGCCATCCTAAGTGTATATGACTATCTTCTTTCAGATGAATGCAATCAGAGTTACATTAAAAAAATATTCTTGCTCTTACAAGCTTTATAGTGGTAGTGATTGGGGGGCAAAAAAAAAAGTGCATCCATCCATCCATCCATCCATCATAAAAGTAATCCATACGGCTCCAGGGGGTTAATAAAGGCCTTCTGAAGCGAAGCGATGTGTTTTTGTAAGAAAAATATATATATTTAAAACTTTATAAAATATAATAACTAGCTTCCGGCAGACAGCCGTACGCATCGAGTTGTAGTAAAAGAGTGACCTTTGATGTGACGAATGACGTATTGATGAATGCGGAAGCTCAAAGGATAGAGCAAAACAAAACACCGGTCACGAATTAGACGTCTAAAACGAGAATTAACTTATAACTTAATGCGTACGGCCATTTACCGGAAGCTAGTTATTATAGTTTATAAAGTTTCAAATATGGATATTTTCTAACAAAAATGCATCGCTTCGCTTCAGAAGGCCTTTATTAACCTCCTGGAGGCGTATGGATTATTTTTATAATGGTTGAATGCACTTTTTTGGGCTTCAAAATCTCACCCCCCATTCACTACCATTATAAAGCATGGAAGAGCCAGAATATTTTTTAATATAACTCTGATTGCATTCGTCTGAAAGAAGAATGTCTTATGTCTTAGATGGCTTGAGGATGAGTAAATCATTTTGTCACGTATCCTGCGCCTGCTGTTTCCTTCTACTCCCCACCAGAGGTCACCGGTTCACGATTGTGACCTTTTCATGGCACACACAGTCACACATCACTCTGGACTACATTTCCCATAATTCCCCATCTAGGAACCAATCACACACTCACACCTGTTTCCCATCAGTGACACTTTATAAGCTGCACTCAAACACACACACATTGCTGAGTATTGTTTAGCCCTGTATTGCGCCTTGTGCCTCGCCACTTCGGACTTCGGACTTCGGACTTCGGACTTCGGACTTCGGACTTCGGACTTCGGACTTCGGACTGTTTCCTTGATTATGATCGTTTACTGCCTGCCTTGACCTTTGCCTGTTTTTGGACTACTCTTTGCCTTGCCTCTCCTGATCCTGTTTGCTGGTGGTTGACCTCCTGCCTGTTTGACTACACTCTTTTAATAAAGCTTGCATTTGGATCTCCAACTCCGTTGCCCTGCTCCATATGTTACACATGTGATTTTCCTGTTTTCAGTGTTCATTTTTGGGTGAACTAACCCTTTAACATCACTTTGGTTCCCTTAACAAAAACCCAACAAGATATTTCCATTGGCTTTTGGATTATTTAAAAAAAATAAATAAAAAAAAAACAAGCTCTGTGACTAACAAAAGTTTATGATTCTTACACATTTTGTTCATCATGCTAATTTTCACAAAAGAACCTTAAATACAATTATCAGAAGTAAGCTAAACTTAGGCTATAAACAAACTACGCCAGTCACATGACTTTCAGCTACATGCAACAACTATTTCAGTCTTTACTTAAAAACAATTTCCCTGGAAGCTTGAGTTAGAATGGTTTACAATAGTGATTATAAACACAATGAGGATGTGAAAGCGACTAGTGGTGAGTAGATGACTTTTTCCTGTTCAGTGTGATGTTTAATGTCCTTGACAGCCTCTCTAGTCCCAGTGAGACATTTGTTAGCGAAGGCCTTTTTCAAACCATATAAAAGCTTAAAAAATTCACGAGTGGGGTATTATTGATGTATTTCATGTCATAGAATAAAATGTAAAAATATCTTGAGCTTGTGTTCACCACAGACCTTATTTCAGGCATTTACCCACAAACCCATTAAAAAAAAACATTGATGATGGAACCGAAAAAGCTAAAATGATAAGTTTCATTCCTGCAGAGCTCTATTAATCATTCATAATACTTATTTCATAAGGGAGAGATTGCCATAAATGATCACTGTCTGGCGAAAAATCACAGACTTTCATTTACTTACTAGGGCTGCACAATATATCGTTTTAGCATTGAAATCGCGATGTGCACATCTGTGATAGTCACATCACAGTATGTGCGATGTCAAGTATAGGGTAGGGATCATAGTTGATCCGTACGGACCAAGCACCACAGTTCGAAACGCATGTTTCTCAGAGTTTTTGGACCTGTCAGTTTAAACATTCAAGCGGTTTTAAATCATCTGAGTGCAAGAAGACACAGAAGAGAACTCAATTTGGTACTCGCACGCTGTTTTCTGTGTGCGAACACTGAATGGACACATATTTGCAAAATTATGTCAAAATGCCTTTCTTAATGAGTATCTTCTTAAACACAGTTGCTTATGGCTTATGGGAACAAACAATTGAGAAAAAAAATGCATGAGTATCATATCTGTGCATTCAGTCTTAAAGTGACAGCAGCCTAATAAACCTGTCATTAATGTTAATCAAACAACAAAACACAAAGAGAAAATCACTGTTGTAACTGTAATAAAGATTAAATTATATTTAAATTATAGACTGTGCAGTGTTATTTTAAATTTAATTATTCATAATTTAATAATTTTGATAATAATTTCAATAATTTTGTACCTGAATACTGTTAGACTTACCTGAAAAACACAGTTTATTTCATTTGTATCTTTGTCCTATTGTATCTATGCTTGTAATTTGTTTTTTGTTTTAAATGAAGATTCACTCCCTTTTGTCATATTGCAATATATATAGCAGAAAAACAAAATATTGCAATGTCAGTTTTTCCCAATATCATGCAGCCCTATTAGATACCACTCAAAACACCATAGCAACTTTTTGAGAATCCCTTTTCCTGGAAATCATCAAAGCTTGTCCCATCACAGCTCCTCAGAGAGGCCGAGAGACCCATTAAAAGAGCTCGTAAATGACCTCACACGTGTGATCCATTAACCTAATGAGTCCTGAAGCCCAGCTGGATGGACACAAAGAGCCGGACGAGCTCACAGCCTCATTCTGAATCGAGCTGCAACAGAGTCTAGCCGCTGGGAATTTTCAAACCGGTGATTTTTACCTCATTAAAGAGCAGGAAACTGCTGAAACCCCTCGGCGAACTCAGCAGGTGATCTGGAAGAGACATCTTACGATGCACCGTGCCGTTCCTGCGCACTTCCATCACACAATCACGGCCACCTTTAACACAAAAAAAGTTTGTAATGCAGCTGAAAACTGGGTTGCATTTAAACATTTTTACGTCAAAATTTTAATTATATAATTGTTTCTACTCTAATTTGTTAAACTTTTAAACTGTTTCGACAGAAATATCACCGCGTCACAGCAAAAAAAAGTCCTTATAATAATAAGTGAGGCAGACTTACAGCACCACAGCATGCCATTCTGGATCTGGATGGACTGCAGTCTGTCACAGGAGACGCTGAAGTGTCGTCTGACCTGCAGCGAGGACACGTCCCACATGATCACAATGCCATCTTCACTGCACGAGTACGCCACCGTCTGACTGTGATGGACATCAGGTAAAAAAAAAAAAATCAACTCAACTAGCATTGATGTTTGTTAAAGACTGTCGTAGATTTGACTACGTTACTTGAATTTGTCGACTCTCTCCTCCAGGGTGAGTCCGGTGACCTCACAGCGATGCTCCGTCAGTTGTTTATTGCACGACACGCTCCGCGGGTTTATGATGTAAATGAACGAATCCTTTGAGCCGATCCACAGCTGCTGCTGGTTCACTGCCAGCATGCAATTCTGACAGGAGTGAAAGAAGTGTGTGTTAATACAGTAAACAGCAGGGGGAGCACTACTATGAGAGCTATGAAGAGCAGAATCACAATAATATGTCATAGATGTGGCCTGGATGTGATCCAATATGTGCACGAGACATGAGTTTGAATTCCTAATAGGCAGCAACAGTAATATGAAAGACATAAATGCTCAATACATAAAAAAAAAAATATATATATATATATATATATATATATATGTATAATATTCACATATTATATATGCAGAATTGTTTTATGATATATATATATATATATATATATATATATATATATATATATATATCATAAAACAATTCTGCATATATAATATGTGAATATTATACTTATATATATATATATTTTTTTTTTATGTATTGAGCATTTATGTCTTTCATATTACTGTTTATGTGTATATATGTATCATGTTTATATAAATACATACATAAATATATTATGTACATATATAAATGTTATAAAAACTGTTAAATAGTGACTGTTTATATATATTGTCTCATAAAAAAATTTAGTCGGTCCAATATTTCTGAATTCCTCCTGAAACTCACAATCAACGTCTAAAGGCTGATATGGAGATAAGGGATAATGGAGTAATGGCAAGGCATTTCATACGTCATCCATCAAGGTAATTTAATCTATCTAAAGTTCCTCACCAGACGGGACGTTCCCACTTGAACAGAGTTCTGCTGCATGGACCAGCTGGCCGCGTCAAACACAAGGACCTTCCCATCACTCAGTGCACACCAGAGCTTTGGGTTCCCACCGCCGTCCAGCTCCGACACACCCAGCTGACCTACAATCACCCGACACACACTTCAGCATGCTGGAAATCATTACAGGACAAGAATCTGGCTTTCATAACTGAGCGGCGGTAAAATCCCCCCTGCTGGGTTACAACAGAACTCACAAGGCATTATGGGTGTTTCTGCATACACAGAGGAGTACATACTTATCTGTGTTCAATGTTTCTAAATGTTGCATTACTATGTGGATCTATGTCTAACTATGTCTATCAACCACAATTTCCCCCGATTCTCAAAAACAATGTTTTTTTCCCATTTAAATCAGTATGAATTAAAGGCAGAACTACATTATGTATAAACAATTCACAATATAAATATCTTTCTTTTTTTTTTGTATTACAGTAAAGACAATTTAACTCTAACCCTACCCTTAAGGAGGAAATCTGTTTAATTGTCACAAAGCAAAAAATCTGAATGCTCCTTAAAGCTTTCTTTATGCAAAACATCTTATTTGTTTTCCTTGTTTTTGTGGTGGAATGTGACCTGTAAATGTTCTCGACAGGTTTTATGAGATCTTTTACAGTTTGTCACTCCTCATGGAAAGAAAACATGTGATTTTTGCCATTACAATCAGCTGAACCAACAGGAGTTGGACAGTTTTTTATGATACGCAACAGAAGGACCAAAGTATTCTGCTTCTTATCAGAATTATATGACGAGTCCTGATATCAGTGCTCTTGTGGGAAACCCAACAAATCATACTGAGAAATTTTACTCTGTTTTGCATTGCATTATCCAGAAAATATAACTATGTATTTTATTCTTGATCTGATAATAACAACAAAAGTACATAATAATAAAATAATTTCAAATGCAACTGTAAAGAAATTAGATGAAAAATACAAAACAAGAATAAAAGTGTACTCAAAAGCAAAACCATATGTCTTCAGATGCTTCTAAAAATGCCTAATTTAAAGTAGCAAAAGGATTACAGACATAACAGCAGCTTTCTCTGATCTCTTGTGGTTTTGAGTGCATGCTGACACAGTCAGTATTCACTGTAAACAACCTTGTAGCCTGACATGGACTCATGTTTGTTTAGCTGGGTTTAAACCTTTAACAAACAGTAAAGAATGAAGCGCTGCAAGGTTTCAGATCCTTGAAGCAAGAGTTACTCGAGAGCAAAGGTTTATCGTGACTTACAGTAAGTCAATCTGAGGAAATCTTAATGACAGACAGAGGAAATAACTGCGCATGAACTCTGTCCAAAGCGGTTTCCACACAACTGATTTGGAAACCTGTTCTTCTCCATGAACGCAAGAGCAGTAACACAACATGAATCTACAAACACCAGTAAGATGCTTGTGGAATTACCAGGTCAAACTGGTTTATCTGTTAGACATTAAAGTAAAATCCACTTTTTATGAAACCAAAATATGTTTGCTCTTTGTCTTGGAGTTACAAAATAAACACTGTGCACAAGTCACATGACTTTCTTTATTCTGATGTTTAGCTGACTCACCGGGCGTGTAGAGCAGGACGTCCACCGCTTGAGGGGACGTCTGGTCGAGAGACGGGTTAATTTTGTGTTTCAGGGTCTCAGATGTAGTTTTGGGGACCATCATTGGCACTATAACAAACCCAGAGACATACAGTCACTAAACTTACATTTAATCATTTAGCAGAAGCTTTCAGCCAAAGCAACTTACATTTGAGGACTAAATACATTCACTAAATACTAAAATGGATATTTATCACACGTAAAACACACTATAGGTGACACATACGTTGCAGTTTTTACAACTTACTGGTTTTAGATTACAGGGTTGCTCATTAATGGCAAAAATCATAAACATAAACAAGATTACAGTCATTTAACACTATCACTCATTGACCTTTGAACTTAAAGGTTACTTAACAGTGGATTCTCTTTCAACATAATTCACTTTTACTCAGTAAGGATGCTTTAAATTGATCAAAAGTGAAAAGTAAAGACATTTATAATGTAACAAAATATTTCTGTTTCAAATAAATGCTGTTCTTTTGAACTTTTTATATGTATTAAAGAATCCTGAATGAAAAAAATGTACCAGTTTCCACAGAAATATGAAGCAGCACAACTGTTTCTTGAGCATCAAATCAGCATATTAGACTGATTTCTGAAGGATCATGTGACACTGAAGACGGGAGTAATGATGCTGAAAATTCAGCTTTGATCACAGGAATAAATTACAGAAAATGGCTATTTTAAATTTTAGTAATATTTCACAATATTTCTGTTTTTACTGTATTTTTAATCAAACAAATGCAGCCTTGGTGAGCAGAAAAGTCTTTCAAAAACATTAAAAAACCTTACCGAGCCCAAACTTTTGAACAGCCGTGTATAACTATATTTATATTTAAATAAATATAAAAAATTAATAAACAAAAATAAATTAGATAACAATGAATAAGATCAACTTATGTTAAGTGCACTTCCATAATCTATTGAAAACTACTAAATACTTTTATCTTGATTATTTTGTTCATAATTGAAGACTTTAGATGCAAAAGCCTATAAGTGCCATCTGAAATCTTCTTCTAAAATGAGCATTTTTATCAAGCTTGTGTGTTTATGTTCAGTTATTTCACTTGAATGGCAATGAAAATGACCTATTAATTGCCATTAAAGTAAAATTACTGAACCTAAACATACAAGTTTGATAAAAATGCTCATTTTAGAAGAAAATTTCAGACGGCACTTAGAGGCTTTTGCATCTGAAGTCTTCAATTGTAATTGAAAATAGAATTCAAATAAACTCCTAGCTCTACTTCAGACTAACATACAGTGACAAAAACCAGACTAATTGGGCGATACACACCCTCAAGCTTCATCTTGTCAAAGTAGGCCAGTTTGGTAGCAGCGTAGATGGCTTTCTGTGACTGCAGGCTCCCGACCACAGCGTCCATCAGCAGGACGTTTGTCAAGGCCTGCTCCATGAACTGAGGGTCCTGTAGCAGAGATATCACAGCACACGTTCACACGATCAGGACAGACACTCCTGACCCTCAGGCCAAGAGACTCTGAGGAACAGCAATTTGAGAAAGTGAGAACAACTCCAGCCGAAACCAAAACCATCACTGCTGCACTGAACTCTGACGCCTCACATCGAAACCTGCATTCAGTCTGGTATCTACTCAGAACTAGTGTATTTTACACCGTATTCAGTGTTTTCAGTGTCTCAGAGAGACTCGGTTTGGTGATAATGTTGCTCCTCATGAACTCCATCTTTGCATGTCGCGTATAACTTGCATTTGGGAACATTTAGGTGGACGTTTTCAGCAGTTTCAGACAGATTTATAAGGAGTTTATAAACTTATTGTCAACTAAACACAGACTTAAAGGTCTCCCTGTAGTTTTCTGCCAAAATAAAAGCTCAAAAGGTTTAATGTTTGAAAGTGAAGAATTTAAGACAGTGATTAGTATTTTTAAATAAAATTTAATTAAATAAAATTGTATTTTTTTTTATCATCATCATCATACTTTATTGCAGACTCAATGTCCAAATGTAAAACAACCAAACAGATGTTAAAAAATAAATAAATAAAAGGAAAAAAAAATCAATGCATTGCAAAAATACAATATATTGTATTAAAAAATACAATAAATATATCATATAAATAAGATATATAAATAAAATACATAATAGTAATCAATAGTAATTCAATAGTAATCATTTTTGTCTTCATTTGTTAAAATAATAATAATAATTATTATTATTTATTATAATGTTGAAATAAAAACATTTTTTTAGCAGCAGCTGTGAGATGTTTTCTTATGACATGACATTTTTATCATATCGCAGTTCAAATTGCAATATGACAAAATAATCAAAACAGGCCTATAATTTTTTTATCACGCAATCCTATACTGTAAATAAGTTATTGTAATTATTTGTTATAATTAGGGTTAAAACTAAAACTAAAATTCCAATAAAGAATAGTTTAAAAGCAATAAAATATGTTGAAATAAAAACATTTTTCAGCAGCAGCAATATGAGATGTTTTCTTATAACATGAAATGTTTATCAGAGTTCAAATCGCAATATGATAAAATAATCACAACAGGCCTATAATTTTATTGACCAAATCGTGCAACGCTGTACTGTAAGTAAATCATTTAATAATAAAACATACTAAAAAAGATGAAATATTTTATTTGTTTACCTGCATGGCCAACTTGATGTTAAATTATTAAATTATTAAAAAAAAAAATATTAATTTCAAATCTCAGTGGGAACTTTTATGTCAAATTTATATTTTATGTCAAATGGGGTTCGGCTAAATCTCTGCGCTAGAAAATTATTTTGGCAAAAAGAAAAAAACGAATCAAAAAATCATCAAACCTTATGATCGTCCGCCATCTTCCTCCCGGCCCACATCTCTTTGATCATCAGGTGCCAAAGGTCACACTCCGACTTCAGATTGGCCTCGAACGACTCCTTCCTGAAGGCTGTTTTGATCTTTAGAGACGGGATCCTCAGCAGAAGGAAAGGAGCAGAAGATATCTTCACGTCCTGGATGAGAAGAATAACATGTTTCAAGGTTACATGAGGAAACAGGTAAACATGGGTGCTTAGGAAGATGTAAGTGATCTTCACCTCAATATCTCTGAATTTGGTGATTTCGACGTATCCCGGCCGGCCCTCCGTCAGCAGGAAGAGCCTGTGCTGGGTCATGGCGATCTTGCCCACGCCGTGGCTGGTCTTGACGGATGACGAGAGCTTGTAGACACATTCGTCAGTCTCCAGATGTTCCAGCACGACGGCCGGTAGGTCCACGTCCTGAGCCGCCGCTTCAGTCTCCTTCCAGAAGCTGTAGAAGAAGCGGAAGGTCTCTGGATCCACCTGCTTCTGCTGACCTGTGTGGAGGAGATATTGCAAACACCAGCGTTTTATTCCAGAACAAGGCATTACATTATCAAGTTTTTTTTACCCTGCTCACTATAGTAATGTACTGTTACATGTATTAATTATTTTTGTATTCATTTTAATAAAATTTTGATTATAGATTTATTAATTTGATTAATTAAGATTTAATCTTATTTTTATTATTATTATCATTTTTCCCCCCCCAGTTATTCTCCAAACTCCAAACTTTTTAATAGACCATCTGACACTCCGTTTATTTAATTATTTAAATATGGTTTTATTACTATTTATTTATTTTAAAATATTTGTATTTTTATTTATTTTAAAGTATTTTTATTCACTTGTTAAATTTAATCCTATTTTTATTTATATTTTTTATGATTATATTTCTATTTCTATTTATTTATTTAATTAATTTAATCTTTTTAAATTATTTTTATATATATATATATATTTTTTTTTTTTTTACATTTTTACACTGGTTTTTTCTAAACTTTTCCACAGAACCCCTATTATTTTAATCTATTTTCTATTTATTTAATTAATTAATTTAATCTTTTTTAATTATATATATATATATATATATATATATATATATATATATATATATATATATTTTTTTTTTTTTTTTTATTATTATTATTATTTTTTTTTTTTACATTTTTACACTGGTTTTCTCTAAACCTTTCCACAGACCCCCTAAGAATCCTTTTATTTATTCAAATATTTTTTTATTTATAATGTATTATAATTTATTTATTATTTTAATCTATTTTTTTTTTATTTATTATTCCCTTTTATTTTTCTCCAAACTTTTCAATGAACAACCTGACACCACATTTATTTATTTAATTATTTAAATATGGTTTTATTACTCTTTATTTATTTTAATATATTTGTATTATACATTTATTTATTTATTTAAAAATATTTGTATTCATTTATTTAATTTAATCCTATTTTTTTTATTATTTATTCATTTTTACATTTTTTACACCATTTTACCCTAAACTTTTCCATGGATCTCCTACCACTCCCTTTCCGACCCTAGTTGGAACATCCATGCTCTAGGGAATAATCAAAACTAAAACAAAGATTATAATGGCAAGGGAATGAAGTTTTAAAGGGACAGTTCACCCAAAACTGAGGATTCTTTCATCATTACTCACTCTTAAGCTGTTCCAAACCTGTATGACTTGATTTTTTTCCATGGAACACAAACGCACAAATACAAACTTTGTGAAATGGGACCAAAGCATACACCAAATGCATAAAATTAGTCACATGACTCATGCACTATATATGCTCCTCCAGGTCATCTGAAGTCATATGATGTTTTGTGTGAAGAACACACTCAAATGTAATCATTATTTGCTAATAATCTATTCAAATATGACTTCAGAAGACCAGAACATCTCCTTCTGTATTACATGGAAGAAGGAACCTCATATAGAACATGAGGGTGAGTAAATGATGATAGAATTATTAGAGATGTCATGACGTCTGAGATAAGGATGGTTCTTTAAGCAATAAATCAACACGGTAAATCCCCGTAAGTGAGATATAAACGGCACACAAAAATGTCTCCTTTAAACCTGACTGTCAACTAAAGAGTCGTGCCTTGCGTTCTTTCCAATTTTTTAAAAACATAAGAATGATGAGTCATGCCACTTATGAGTAAGAAATGCATCTCGGGTATCTGACACACATTGATCTACTAACACCGTCCAGGAACTGTGATGTGTCACACAGCCGTAAACGTTACATGACTTTTAACAGACAGGAAATGATTAACCAGCCTTATACTTCTCAGGCATCGAGTGCAGCCGAGTGTGAAGAACAGAGGACTAAAACTAGAGGTTAAACACAAACAGGGCTGGAGGACGCAGGGCTGAATATGGCCTACCTGAAGAACATTCCTTCACGCACACATTCATGCACATGCACGTACGAGTCATGTGTGCTGAAGTGCCATGCCATGATCGTATTAGTACAGATGGCACACTGCACAAGCACACTACGCTTACCGTCCATGGCAAGGTAAAATACGGACTTGGAAGTGGCCTCCACACCTGACAAACCAAAGCCATTTTTACTAAAAACACTAGAGATGCATGATACAGTACATCAGTGACCATATCAGCCAATATTAGCATATTTATATTATTTATATCTGTTTGATTGGACCGATATTGGAAGCAGACATTTTCAGTATATTTTTACAAAAATATATTCTATCTATATATCTGTCCATCCATCTGTCTATTCATCCATCTATCGTCTACCCATCCATCCGTCCATCCATCCATCCATCCATCCATCATCTACCCATCCATCCATCCATCGTCTACCCGTCCATCCATCTATCTATCCATCCATCCATCTATGCATCTGTCTGTCCATCCATCTGACCATCCGTCTATCTATCTATATCCATCCATCCATCCATCGTCTGATGTTGCATTCGTGTCTGAAGCAGGTTTATTGGAGCAGATACATTTTCAGCAGGTGATCTGGAGAAGGGTTCTGTTAGGTCACACAGCATTGGTAAGGAATCAACCTCAGTATACTTGGATTGCAAGAGCAGGAAAGGTTGTCAGATTTGATCTCTAAGTTTCTCTAGCCAATTAGTTTGCTTGTCAGTTTGACCCATTCATGCGACAGCTCAATTCTGATTGGTTGTGCTTTGTACCCACCCACAGTGAGCGCCTCAAACAGCCGCTGGATGGTGCCCAAATCCTTGACGATGCCGGACTCCTGAACGCGCCGCACAAAGTCCTCCACGTGCAGGTGTTTCCTGGGCAGTTCGAATCGCTTCACCGTCCCGCCATCCATCGGTTGCGCCCGCTCCCGCTCATTTTCTGTTTTCACCCGGCTGATCAGACGCTTCAAATCGGCGCGCTGCTCGGCCACCTTCCTCTCTTCCGGTGGCAGAGACTCAACCAGTGTGGTCAGCAGCTCCGCAGGAAAGATGTCCATATCTGTCTTATACAAGCTCTGGAAGTCTCCGAGGGCGTCCACGCGTCTGCCGGCAACAGAGTTCACCAGGCCTCGTAGGTAATAGTAACGGGCCAGGAGGGCGGAGTCATCTGGGGTCGCTGTGATTGCTCTGCTCAACTGGCCAATGAGATCAAAGTAGTATTTCTGAACGTATTGGTAGGCCAGCGGAGGAGGGAATTCTGGGAGTTTAAAGACTCTGATTGGCCTTGAGGGACCCCAGGAACCTGTTAACATAAGATAAAGATAAGTGACATGTACTATGACTTTTTTTTCCATCATTTAAAGATTACAAAAAAAATCAAAACTGATTATATTTACTTTCTTTCTTAAAGAAAAAAATTGCAAAATAAGCATATAGCAAAAAAAAACAAAACATTTCTGTTACAGGAAAATGAACAAAATATTAAGGACATTACATGCTCAGGGCACATGCAATTTAATATTAATATTAATTAATAAAATAAAAATTTTAATTACAATTTTTTTATATTAATTTAATTATCTAACTTAATGTGTATTATATATATATATATATATAAAAATTCTTACTGTATCTTAAAAAAAAAAGAGACGAAAATAACATAAGAAAAAATGTGCATTCTTCAAACCACTTCACATTAAATATGTTTCTAATTTGTTTGTGATTTTCACAATAATCTGTTATTAAAAGTTTCCTCACCGCTCTGTAAAGGCATCATCCTTACTGATATCCTTTGGACCGGAACGGTGAGCAATCGGTAGTCCGCCAGGTTTGGCATACTCTTCCCCAACCTGCTGTTCAGGCCATTCTCTGGTCTGCAGTTGTTGCGGTTGATCTCCTCTATCGTGGGTCTGCGTGGAGACTCCGTCATGGTTTTCAACCTGAGGAAAAGACACATTATCATGGAAAATTCATGGAGAAATTGTATTTTAATTCAGCTCATTCATGTCAGATGATGATTTTTATCACCTAAACTGAACCTTAAAAGAAATATTCTGTTGTTTTTTAACATAAAATTAATGGGAAATTAATGGTAAAAATTAATGGGAAACATCTAGTGCCATGACCAGCTAAAAAAAACAAAACCGGGTTACTTTTCCTTGTTCTGCTACCAGGAAGGGAGTAGTCAAAATGATTATCTTCTTATCGTGCCAGTACTGATAAATCAAACTTTAGTTTTTATGCCCATTTACACTCTCTGTCTCTGATGCTCTGATGATTTTTGACTGCAGTGCCTTTAAACTCCTTCACATGTGAACTGAGCACAGTGTTTTCTCTGGTCTGCACACATTGGCATGTCGGTTTGCTATAGTGTTAAATTTAGTTTTTAACTTCCCCTTCCTTCAGTAACAGAATCACACTGAGACACATCCATGCTTCATCCTTATTACTTGAGACTGAAGGAATGTTGCCTATTTCATTTCCTGTGCCGTTTGGTTGTTTCCTGTAATTGTTTGATTGTTTCTTGTCACCAATGAGTCCTTTAAAATGCCCTATTATGCTATTTTCTTAATTTAGTTTTGAAGGTCTCTCACAGGTTTACATGCCTCTAAGGTAAAAAAAACCCAAAAACGTTCATTTTCTCATAATATACACTACAGCATCTGCTCTTTTCTCTCAGTGTCTGAAATGGTTTGATCAAGGATTCGGTCTCTCTAAACCCCGCCTTTCCGAGAGCCTACTCTGCTCTGATTGGTCAGACGGCTCAGTCTGTAGTGACTGGTCGACCGTGTGTCAGAAACAAAACGACCATTTCTGAATTTCAGCTCTTCTTCAACAATTGATACACAGTGATACGAACAGTTCATGCAAGTAATTTAACAAAAAAACAAGTTTGCATATTGGTTTTTAAAACATCTGGCCTGTTTTCCTGATTGTTATTTACTGTAAACACACTTCATTTATGTGCATTGACATGGTAAGCGAAGGCATGGCAAACAAGCAATACATATGAAAAATTATGCAGAATATTCCTTTACTGAATGGAAACTGGACACAGAAAGAGAGGTAGATGGAAACAACCCATTACTGTTGACATTTATTCACCTCCGGGTCTCTGACCGGATGTTCAGCTGCATGCGAGTAAATGCGTCATTCTTCCTGTTCAAACGGTCCCGTAGAAACGAGTGGAATATATGAGTGTCTAAAACCTGCAAACACACACGCATGAGTTTGGTACAGAAGAATATGCTGAGTGTAGACCTGGATATAAGCATCTATTTACCCTTTTGTAAAACGTGTGATCTGTCGTATCTCTGGACCGGAGGAACTCCTCGCTGTTGAAAACACGATGCTCATAGTTCAGGAAGTCACAAACTTCACTACAGAAAGCCGAAAAAAGAAAGTAGATGTGTTTCAGATCAATCACAGAGCATAAAACAGCATCACTGTGTTTGAATATAGGCAGGAAAAATTGTTAGAGAAGAAAAACTTAATAAAATGTGTTTTAAGAACTTTCAGAACTTTTGACAAAGTCTCTTTAAGACAAGTCATTTCACTCGGCGGCCATCTTTGAAACGTGCAAGTGCAGCTCCTATCTCTTTGAATGGGTAAACATCAAATTCTTCAAAGCTGTTCGTCAAGCTTTCAATTACCAATGAAATCTGACAACGACTGTCTCATAAATTTTGTTTCTAAATGCTTGAATCATGACAAAAAAATTCATTTTTTCAGACTGGACTTGCTAATGCGCATGCACAGTCCTAAGTGTGCGTCTCTATAGGAACCGAAGCTTCTAACGGCAGTGATGCAATGACTTTACCAATCAGTGATTGGCTCTTATTTAGAAGGCAGGACTTACTCCGCAATACGAGTGCTATATATACTATATATAAAGTCTGCATTTGATCTAGAGTAAATTACAACATTCTGTAATGAGAAGAACTTAGCCAATCATAACTGAGGTCATTTGCATATGTAAGTTTTAGCATTGTGTCTCAACAAGGGAATCTCACAAGGTCACATTTCATCTCAAAATTAATATAATATAATAATTAGATTCTCATTACCGTTTTTTTTTTTTTTTTTGTACTTTTTTGCATGTTGCTGTTCGCAGTTGTGGATTTTTAGAAGAAAAACATTTACATTTACAAGTATTTATTGTATGTTGAATCAGTGTTATTTTAGTATTATTTATATACTATTATAGTATTTATTCATATTTTGAATTAGCTTTTATTTTTATATTTTCAGTTCTTAATAATTTTGGTATGAGCATTTGCCATTTTTATTAGTCTAAATATTTCTATTTAGCTTAAATTTAGTTTTAGTTTTAGTAATTTTAGTACTGCAAAATAAACTTATTTTAATTAGCTGCCAAGGCAATATTTCTGATTCTCAGTTTAGTTTAAGTTTCTTAAAGTGTAAGTTTCTATTTATTTTATATTATATTATATTACATAATTTTTTTTAAATTTTATCTAATCTTTATTTTTTCAATTATTGCTATTGTGTCTTGTCAGGTTAGAACACAATATAAAGGGTCAGAAAGAGAGTAAAACACGATCGTGCAAAATATAAAATTAAGACTTTGGTGCAAGAAACTGACAAAGATATAATCTAAATGAGCTCTTCAGAAACTGCTGATCTCCAGACCTGAAGATGTTGACGATGAGCTCCATGGTGACGTTGAGGATGACGCTGTTGACTCTGTGCTGCCACTGTCTCCTGTGAGCGCGCAGCTCGTTGATGTCCGTGTGGCTGCCGGCGTGACACAGATCTAGATCATAGTGAAGCTGAAGCCCTCTGGCTCTACAGAAACACACACAAAACACGCTAATCACTGCAGCATGACAGCGATTATGTTCATTACTAGTGATTAACTTAATTGTGTCTCTGGGCTCCTTTGAGTTTGATGCTTTGTACACAGCAGGATCATGTTCAACAGTGAGCGTAAAATCCAGTGAATCACCTACATATGAGGGATGACATGTTGTGTTGAATTACAAAGACACCCTTGTGTGAAGTGTGTCATGTTTTCAATGTTAAAATACTTTCTTCTAATTCTGTTTGATGCTTCCAGTGGTTTCACTGGATCTACTAAATATCTGCATGTTAAAGAGGAGAATTTCTGAAGGATCATGTGACACTGAAGACTGGAGTAATGATGCTTTGATCACAGAAATAAATTACAATATTATGAATTGTAATAATATATCACAATATTACTGTTTACTGTATTTCTGCTCAAATAAATGCAGCCTTACCATCCCCAAACTTCAGAACAATAGTGTACATGGTATGAAAATTGAAACAGTAATATTGAGTTTCTTACCGGTATATAAAACATTCTCTGGCTTCCAGTGGCACATCTGGAATATCCAGTCTGCCTAAACTTGAACACATCACTGTTCCTTGGTCAATGTCTATAAGAACTAGATCATCCAACTCCTGCAAAAAGACACAGGAATCTGTCATCAACTGAGAAATGAGCCAGACGTCAATAATAGCACTAGATCAGCGGCTCATTAAATGTCCAATGGGGTCTGAAGATGACTTAAAATTATTTAAAATGAGACAAAACAAGGATTCAAAAATTCAGATATTTCTTATTTGAATTCACCTTAACCCCCTTAACAACAGTTTTTTCCTATAAAGAACCAGGGTTCCCAACTGTCCCAAAGTCTTGTAAATTAATAATTAATGGAGTAAATTTGTTTTTGTTTTTTTATTGTATTATACTGTCGTATTTTGTTATATCTCAAAAAAACAAACTGTTCATATACGGTAGTGGCCAAAAGTGGTCCTGAGGGAATATTTGGTTTTTTTTAATGACCCTACAAGTTCAATTAAACCATCAAAATATGAGGAAAATATTTAATATTTTTAAAATATGAGGGAAGAACAAAACGCTAAACTTGGTTAAGGTATTTATCTGATAAAATTATTTGGCAAAAAAAGGGGTAAACTGTACAAGCATATCTTTTTATATATTTTAGTTTACAAATATATATATATATATGTATATGCATGCATATCTTTTTTATAATTTATTATCGCTTATCCTTAATCCTTATCCAGTAAATGCTCATCCATGAACAACTGAAAAAAGTCATAAAAATATCAAGCAAAACATTTACTAAGGGGTTTAATCAAACTCAAGTTCGGACGATGCAATCAAACCAAGAACGATATGAAAACGGTCCGTACCTCTGTGACCTCCTCGAAGTGGTATGTATGGCAGCCCATCAGGTAGGCCGTAGGCGCCATGATGAAGTCCAGCATTTGGCGCGACAGGACGGGTACGTACGGATGCTGCCAGCGCAGCGGGTGAATGAAGATCATGAAACATTCGGCGATGAGCGTGAGTTTGGCCCAGTTGGTGGACAGAAACACCACCCTCTGCTCCATCAGGATACAGCTGATGATCTGAGAGGAACAAAACCATCGAGAAGTGAATATATGAGCATCTCCTTAGAATACTAAGTGCTCTGCAGAAATGAGTTCATATTCTGATCCAGGTTTATACTGGTTTGGTGCTGGTTTAGACACCAAATGCTTCTAAAATGACTTGCAATGTTGCAAAATTTGATATACTTTTATAGTTTTTATTAACGTTTAATATTTTCAGTTTTCATTTTAGTTTAATTATTAGTATTTTGTGCTTTTTTATATATTTTACTATTTAGGTTTATATTTTATTACAGCTTTATTTTAAGGAATAGTTTTAGTTAAAGATAATAACCCTGTTAAACCAACTGACCTGCAGGATCTGTTTGGGTTTGAAACACAGAAATGGCAGGTGAAGATCGAGGTCCAACACGGGCCGATCCACATCCAGTCTGGAGGGAAGTTCAATCCGAAGGGGTCTGAGATTAAACACCTAGAGACACATCCACAAAAACCAACAATAAAGTAGCTGACCTGAAAGAGCTTGTCAGAAATATAATAAAATTTATAGTGCTGGTTCATGTGAACGGTCAGGGAATAAAGACGCTTACCACATGCAGCGGTCCAGGAGGCGGGATGGGAACCAGTGCCAGTTTGGCAGAAAAATCCTTCACATGCTCTTCAAACTCGGTCATGCGGGAGGTCTTCAGCTGGAGCAAGAAACTATGATGATGGCAGAGAAAGGAAACGGTTACAGCCAATACTTAATTTCATGTTACAGCTAAATAATAATATGGATTCAGGTCTTACCAGGACAGACAGTCTCTGAGGGCATTATAATATGGATATTTGGAGATGACACATATGCTGTATGTGGTGTAGAGACGCTGGAGTTTGGTCGACGGATGGCCATTTTGATGCACCACATTATCTTGTTGGAACTACAATAACACAACAAACATGACAAATTAATTAGCCACTGCATTTTAGAAACTTTTTATATAAGAATATTATTAATAATTATTATTTTTCACAGTATGTAATATATTTTATTTATACATACATTAACATTCCAAGGTTTAGGGTCAGTAAGATTTTTTATTTTTTTTAAAGAAATTAATACTTTTAATCAGCAAGGATGCATCGAATTGATCAAAAGTGACAGTAAAGACATTTATAATGTGTTTTCAGATTTCTGTTTCAAATAAATGCTGTTCTTTTAAACTTTCTATTCATCAAAGAAAAGAAAAAAAAAGTATCACAGTTTCCACAAAATATGAAGCAGCACAACTGTTTCTTAAGCAGCAAAATAGCATATTAGAATGATTTATGAAGGATCATGTGACATTGAAGACTGGAGTAATGATGCTGAAAATTCACAGGAATAAATTACATTTTACTATATATTCACATAGAAAACAGTTATTTTAAATTGTAATAATATTTCACAATTTTACTGTTTTTATTGTATTTTTGATCAAATAAATGCAGCCTTGATGAGCAGAAGAGACTTCTTTCAAAAACATTTTTAAAAATCTTATTGATCCTAAACTTTTGAATATATATATATATAGAAATTTGATATAGTAGTTATCAATAAGAGTATGTTTATGAAACCTCACATGAATAGGCTTGCAGTACTGAGCCACCACACCATGAGTCTGGGTCCCGAACACATCCGTGAACACCAGGAAATGATAGGAGTCTTCTCTGCACTCATTGGTTATTCTCAAACCATCTGAACGATGACAAACCAGACTCTGTTAGAGTTACTGTTAGATACAGAATTCCAGGCTGAGGCGTTTATGAATGTTACCTGGGAAACAGAGCTGCGGCAGGGCTATGAGGTCAATGTTTTGCGGTACGCTGAGGTCATCTGAGACAACGACTGCTGATTCGTTGATTTTGCTGGAATCGCTGATGGTTGAAACCGGTCGGCCCTTCTTCTTAAACGAGCGTCTCCGCTGGGCTCTGCTGAAGGCCAGAGCGTGATCCTGAACAACACCGTTACTGGAACTCTCCTTCGTCACAAACGGTGGAGCGTGAACCTGCAGCACCTCCGCCTCCACCAGAAGCTCTTTGTCTTTACCCTGCAGCCAAACAACATGAACAAAGATAACATTTTGCATATATATGCTTTTATTATTATTGATGATGATTATTAATCATATAAAATTTTATTTTTAATTATTGAAATTTCATGCATAAATACAGGATATTACCTAGATAAAACTTTTTACATTTTATGACTTTTTATGAACAATATATACATAAAAAATAAAGACGTAATATATTATATAAATATTATTTATAATATATATATATATATATATAAATTATAGAAAGTGTATATATTTGATATTAATTATGAAATCACATTTTATTTTTAATTGTTTTTACATTTTATGAATGATTATGAAATATATATATTTTAAATATATAAATATATATAATTTATAATAATATGTTATATATATAAATTACAAAAAATGTATTATGCATATTATTGATATTAATAATGAACTCACATTTTATTTGTAATTTTTTTTACATTGTATGAATTATTGAGTATATATATATATTATTGATATTAATAATAAAATCAAGTTTTATTTTTAAAAATTTTGTTTACTTTTTTTTTACATTTTATTCATGATATATATGATTATGAATATTATATATCTTTTTAAATAAAGAAATAATATATATGTTATATATAAATTATAGAAAATGTATTATACATATTATTGATATTAATAATGAAATCACATCTTATTTTTTAATTTTATATATATATATATATATATATATATATATATCATAATTATTATTAATTATTAATACAATTTAATACAGATTTTCATTGTTTTTTGCTCAACATTTTGCACAGAATGAACATGAATATTAAAATGAACAGTTTGAGATGTCTCACCAGGCATAGTTCTTTCAGACGTTCATTTGATACTCCGACCACCAAACACGCCTCCAACAGACCAGACGGACCGTTATCCGCCATCAGAACCGCTCAGAACAGCTCTGGCCGTCAATGATCATCCAGACACTCACAGGCAGTATTCAGTCTTCAGCTCCATTGCGCTTCTTCAACTTCCTCTAGGTCTGTTAAGTGGTCACAATGACTTAATCTGATGCTTCACCAGACATTTTTAGCATTACTGACTGAGGCAAGTATCACTGTTACTATTGCTTATGGTTAGTGATGTGATATCTAGACACCTTGTCACAGAGACCTTGTGGGGGATCCTTTTCAAATGGGAAGAAAACACCTATCAACCACCAAGTATTATATTTAAAGAGTCATACAGATCAAAGGAAAATTTGCTCATTATGTGGTCCAGAATTACAGCCATAAACTATAAGACGTATATAGCAAGTCAGCAAGCTGATGTTTATCTGAGCTAAAGCTCCAACATCTCTTATCCGAGATGAAGTGATTGATTCACATGTTATCACTGTGTTCACAAAACTTAAGATGTAAAATTTAACGGATCTTCCCTGCCAAAAACAAAAAAGAGAAAAAACTGAAATGCCAAAGAGTTTTAGCTACATAATTTAATGTATTTCTGAGTGATTTTCTCCATTGGATGGCATCAAGTACAACTACTTAAGAGAGTGTTAACATGAAAACATCAGCCTCATCTTTAATTAGATATCTCTACCATAACAGTCTGATAGTCTGGCAGTCCTTGCCTGCCCTGCTATTTTTCCATCCGAATAACTACATGCAATGGTGACTCCCAGTGTCAACATCTGCTTCTAGTCAGAATCTGGATCAAGATCAAACAAAGACTAGAACTGAATATGAAAATATGGCATTTTTACAGTTCTATCGACTCAGAGAGACCAAAGCATCTACTGTACTGTGTTCTGTTTACATGACATATACAATAGACGCTTTGGTCACTCTGATGCAACACAGACCCTGAGCCAGTGATTCTTGAGCCAGACCGGCGGGTGAAGTCACACAGTGACAGAGACAGCATTCATACCGCCGGAGTGAAGCTTGACAAAGACGTCAGACCAGTTGGGAAAAACCAAGAAAAGTGAGGTTTGTCATTCCTGAGCACATACCTCCTTCTGCTGAGCTAAACTTAATCTAAAGCTACTTCAAACAACACTGCTATTATATATGTGACCCCCCTTTTTTTATTCATCAGAAATTCATGACATACATAGAATATGTACTACCGGTCAAAAGTTATTAAAGTAAAGGTAATTAAAGTTTTTTTTTTTTTTTTTATGTTTTTGAAAAAAGTATCACCTATTGCATGGAAAATACAGTAATATTGTGAAATATTATTACAATCTGATTTCTATGTGAATATATAGTAAACTGTAATTTATTCCCGTGATTAAAGCTGAATTTTTAGCATTATTACTACAGTCTTCAGTGTCACATGATCCTTCAGAAATCATATACCGAATATGAACTTTATATTACTGTTTATATATAACTGTATACTCGCACTATATATATATATATATATATATATATATATATAGTGCAAGTATACAGTTATGAACTTTATATTACTGTTTATATATAACTGTATACTGGCACTATATATATATATATATATATATATATATATATATATATAGTGCGAGTATACAGTTACTATATACTATATATATATACATATACATACATATATATATATATATAGTGCGAGTATACAGTTATATATAAACAGTAATATAAAGTTAATATTCGGTATATGATTTCTGAAGGATCATGTGACATATATATATATATATATATATATATATATATATATATATCGACAAAAGTTATCCTTGTTAACATCCAACTAACAACACAGTAAACAAATTTAATAAACAAAGGCATAAATTAATCTGTCTATTTTGTTACTAATTTTAGCTGGTTTTGCTTATTCTGTGAGATTTCATGCACTACTTCACATCTGCTCTCACTTTCTATGAGCCACATGCGCGTTCACATCCGAAACTAGAGAAAAGCCGAACAGATCGAGTATAATCAGTTGTTACAATGATTAAACACACATAAATGCTTCATGTGATGCATGTATAATATAATCAAAGTTACATTATTGATCGTGTGTACAAAGAAAATAATATATTCATTAAGATTCAATAAATATTATTAGTAAACATACCTTCAGTGTCCACTGCGACTTCTAGTGAGAAAGTGCGCTGTCAGTCACTTGTTGTGAGTTAAAAGTGAAAGAATAAAGCGAAACTGTTGATGTAGTGCAGATTTAGTTACAGAACACGCCTCGTTATGAGCATAAGGCGAGATAAAGATGCAAACGGACCCTTCAAACTCCTTCAAACCATACTATTGGAAAGGCTTAGCTCATGAATATGAATTAGATATTTCTGGCGTTGCTTGGTAACCTTTTAAAGCGTCCATTCAGATGACCTAATTAATATTCTTAAGTCTCGCCGTCACTAAAACAGGATTTGCTAATTCGCCAACTGACTTAGCGCCCGCCTTTTCGGCCAATCAGGTAGGACTACAAGACGAACGTCACTTTACGTAATTAATATTAATATGCAAAGCGTTTGACGTAGTAGAATTCGTAAAATACTGACCAAGAGCAGAAAAAAAACATTTGTTGGACTAAAAATCCAAATCCTCTCCATAATATCTCACGAACATTATAAAGTATATCTAAAATGTGATTTTTAATTGGAGTAAGACGAATGAAGATCCATCGATAGAGACTAACAAACATTGTATTTGTACTCTTGACTAGACACGTATTCAAACAAGTCCATTTAAAGCTAAAGCGCCACCTAGTGTCTATTTTTGACTAAAGACCATCTTACTGCTCTCAAATAAAAAAGATTTTACACTTACAAAAAACTATAATAACCATAATGATGAATGATTATATTCTTTTGCTTTTTTTTACAGCACCATGGTATTATGACTATGGGAATAAAACATTACCATGGTATATTTTAAAATATATATTTCAGTATGTATAATATTAATATCTGATGTTATCCACAATTTTTGTAAGTGAAAGCTGAATTAATGAATTTTTTAATTAATTAAAATCTTCAAAAATAATATTTGAGTAGAAACACTAAACGAAGCAGTAAACAAGCAATAAAAGTTCAGAAAACTTGATCTATTGATATTACAAAAAAAAAAAAAAAAAAAATATTACCAGTGAAAAACAGATCATTTTATTTGGATTCTCAATCATGAATAAATTCTTCTCTTACAAAAACAGTTCATTCAAACTTTCCAGCTTGTTTTCTTGCAGTTTAACATCAAAATGATAAAACGATCATTATTAAAAAAAATTAAAGTCACGAGTTTGTTTATACATAATATAAACATATCAAAATACCAATTCTTAAAACATAAAACCAACATAAAATACATATTAGGCTCCCAAAAGGGAAAATCACCAAAATGCAGAAGGTAAAATTATTTCCTAAAAATGGAAGTTCTTCTGCGACGTGGATATCTGATCTGAGATCAGGGAACATCAGCCGCCCTGGAAGCTGTAAGGAGTGCGTTACAGCTCACAAGATCTAAATAATTTGGCAAAAAAGCTGAGCGTAAAGACAAAAGCAGCCTTATCTCAACAAAAACTGTTTAAACCTGATCGGTCTGATTTGAGCGACACAAACTCTTCACCTCTGTATCTGCACTAAAGACACAAAGCATAATCAGCTCAATATGTAATGCAACTAATGTCTCTGTACAATAACGACTGGTTTCCAGTGGTTCTATATGTCACATCCTTCCATCGGCCGAGGATGAGGATGAAGACGCTGAATTCATGTCCTCCTCGTTGGCGCCACACGTGTCCACCAGACAGATCAGGCAGCTGGTGACAGGAAAGGCACGGACTTTACTAGACACCACCCATTTGTCCGTCTCTGTGTAATACTC
The DNA here is from genome assembly GCA_037101425.1 of Elopichthys bambusa. Taxonomy (NCBI): domain Eukaryota; kingdom Metazoa; phylum Chordata; class Actinopteri; order Cypriniformes; family Xenocyprididae; genus Elopichthys; species Elopichthys bambusa. The sequence goes on from CM074448.1 coordinate 29,003,385, forward strand.
CATGATGTGGCCCAGACGGCCGACCCCCTGAAACCCGGCCAGCACGTAGATGACAGAGCCCACGGCCGCACACTTCACCGTCACGCCCCTCCACGGCATCGGCGACGCCATCTTCCACTCATTACTGCCGATCTCGTAGTACTCCACCGAGTCCAGACCACCTGAGAGGAAACACGGCCATCACAGATCGCAAACATACCTCTGCTGGCAGCCTCATAATACCATTATACTTCACCAAATTGATTTGATTAAGCTCATAATCGTGGCAATCGTAATCGTAGTAAAACGTGGCGATTTTAATCCCAATAAACAGGCATGTAAACACTTTAATGGCATCTATTTCACTCATATGCATTTGTGCGGTGCTGAAGAAACTGAGCTTGTGTTGATAATGTTGCACTAGTGCTGTTAAACGATTAATCGCGATTAATCGCATCCAAAAAAAAAAGTTTGTGTTGACATATTGTGTATTTTTATTATGTATACATAAATACACACACATGCATGTATATATTTAACAAAACTATATTATATTTATATATAAAATATTTATATAATATAAACAATATATATATATATATATATATATATATATATATATATATACCCTAACCCTAACCCTAACCTAACCCTAACCCACACAAATATTATGTAAACTTTTTGGATGCGATTAATTGCAATTAATCGTTTGACAGCACTATGTTGCATGACATGAATATAATTTAGTATATTGATGATCGAAAACATTGAATTGGAGACTTTTTTAGGTGTGTCACCCCAAAAAATGAATATATAATTATATGTTTTATTATATTATTATTATAATAATTATATAATTATATATTAGTGCTTATATATTTATATATTATATTACATATAATTAATATATAATTATATGTTAGTGCTGTCAAAACGATTAATCGTGATTAACTGGATCTAACAGAAGTTTGTAAATATGTATGTATATATATATATATATATATATATATATATATACACACACACATACATATTTACAAACTTTTATATTAGATGCGATTAATCGTGATTAATCGTTTTGACAGCACTAACATATATACAAAGACTACATTCATTCATTTTAAAATAATAGATTAACAAAAAAATCAAATCAAGTGAAAAGTAAAATAAAAATATTACTACCTAAAAAAAATAAATAAAATTAAATAAACAGTGGTTTAGGTAAAAAAGTACAGAACTGTAAATATAAAAAATATTATCAAATTAAATTTAAATTAATTTTTTCTACTTATTATGTACTCAAGGTTTCTTGCACCAAAAACATACGTAAATAGGTTACTTATTTACTAATCTAGTATTTTAAAATTAAAATAATGGCATGTATTCTATGAATATTGTTAAGGTCTGAATGAATCCATGTAAATTGTAAATCAAATGTAAAATGATAATGTCTTTGTAATATTAGCATATTGAATTCTGATTGGTCTTTCTTGTAATCATCTATAACAGCCTTTCCACTGAAGACAGAGTCATAAAATAGACCCGTGCCACACATCGTGAGAACGGCAAAGACCTAAACCTAAACATGTCTAAACAGCACTGCTACTTCCTTCAAGAAATCAAAACAATCTTGTAGAAAACAATGTGTTATTTTGTCTGTCACAGCAGACGCTTGTGCCTGATTAGAAATCATCATTATCCCAGGACTAGCAGGAAGATTAATACATTAAAATAAACCAAATGTTGGCAGGAGAAGTAAAGTTATGAACGTAAAGACATACCCAGTGTGTTCTGCCCGCCGACGGCGTATATTCTTGAGTTCACCACCACCAGGCCGTGATTCTTCCGGGCCTCACGCATCCCACAGAGAACCCTCCACCTGAAACCACACAACACACGCTCTTAAAGAGACAGACGCCTGAATCTGGGTCATTTCTTCAGAAGACGCAGATCAGGGGATTCACAAACTATTTTGTGAGCTGATCCACTTTAACCCTCTTATTGCATCAAATCGATACATAAAAAATTATTTAAAAATCCATAGATTTTAGTACAGGGAAATTTATTTTGCAAATGGATAAAGACTAATAAAATACACAGATTTTTTTTAAATGATTTTTTAAGAGATATAACCATTTAAACTAAATGGTTACACATTTCGCATTCAAAATATTTCCATCTGAGATTTTAAGTTATTATTTCAATAATTTAACAACACATTTGCACGTTCACGGATCACATGGCATGCATTTAAACAAATAAAATATTTCATCTTTTTAAAAAAAGTGTTTTATTTTGATTGTTTTTATTTTACAATTATTTATTTATTTAAATAGTACATTTTTATGATTTAATTATTAGCTGTTTATCAACCCAAGAGCCTCAGTTTGGGAAACCCTGACTTAGAATATACTTTTATTATACTTTTATAGTCTTTATAAACATTATAAGCATGCTTGACAGCCCATTTATAGAAAAGTATAGAAAAGAGCAAAAGTACGTCACAACATGATGGTGAGTAAATGATGCAGTGTTGTTTTTGTTAACTAAAACGATTAAAAATCATTTTTAATTCATTAAAATAAATTTGAAATATAATGAAATATAAAAAACGAAATGACAAAAGCGCATAACAAAACTACAATTAAAATGAAAACTAAAAATATAAACTAATTCAAAATATTCATAAATACTTTAATAGTACATAAATAACTTTTAAATAAATTTAAAAAATAATTTTTAGGTGAACTATCCCTTTAAAACTCTCATTAAAGGACTAGTTCACCCAAAAATTTTGTCATTAATTACTCACCCTCATGTCGTTCTACACCCGTAAGACCTTCGTTCGTCTTCAGAACACAAATTAAGATCTTTTTTAAAGAAATCCAAGAGCTTTTTGTTTTGTTTTTGCGCACAAAAAGTATTCTTAAGGTTAAACCACTGCAGTCACTTTGACTATTTTAATGATGTCTTTAGTACCTTTCTGGACCTCAGTATTGCTGTCTAATGACGAGTCATACACCTCTCGGATTTCATCAAAAAATTGTGTTCTCAAGATGAATGAAGGTCTTACGGGTGTGGAACGACATGAGAGTGAGTAATTAATGACAGAAATTTTCATTTTTGGGTGAACTAACCCTTTAAAACTCATTAAGGTGAGGTGTCATAAATCCCAGCATACGCACTCTTCAGTGTTGGGGTCGTAGACCTCGCAGTCGTTAAGGACCCTGCCGGATACGTTGTTTCCCAGACTCCCTCCGCAGACGTAGATGAGCCCGTTGGCCTCGACTGAACCGTGACTGCAGCGCGGCATCAGCATGTTGGGCTTCGTCTGCCACGTCTCTGTGCGTGTGTCATAGCACTCAAACAGATTCAGAGCTGAACTTCCTGTCAACACAATAAAGATTTTAATTTTCTCTTCATAAAGCCCTCAGATCCAAACCCACGGGACAGTCTGGATGAACGCACCCACTTCCGAGCCTCCGGAGGTGTAGATCTTTCCTTTAGAGGCGCAGGCAGCCAGGCTGTCCCGTGGATTTGGCGGCCCGAGTTTGGAGTACCAGCTGTCCTTCACCACGTTGTAGCAGTCCATCCGTTTAATGGGAAAGAGCTGAGAGCCACCCAGGATGTACACCACATTGTCCCAGAACACGGATGTGGCATCCCGCCGCTTCTCAAAGGGGCAGCGAATGTCCGTCCAACTGTGATCCTGAAACACAGATAACACTCTGATAACCCAGTTTGTGATCGCAGGATAAGGATTTTTAAAAAGTAACTCTGAATACATGAACTGAAAAATTTAAAATCATTATAATTTTCATGACTTTGAGTAAAAAAAAAAAAAAAAAAAAAAAAAAGTCGCTGATCTCAATCCCAGTGGTTTGTGATTGCAGGATAAGGGTTTTTTAAGGATATTTTTGTAGATTACATAAATAAAATATTTTTAAAAATCATTTGATAGAGACTTAAATTACATAAAATGGAAAATTGGTTTTATTTATGAAATAAATTTCATGACTTTTTGATTTTATTTTACAATTTTAACATATTTATCGCAAAAAAACATTAATTATTTCAAAGAAATAAAATAATATATAAACTTTTATCAGTTCATCAGTCCCAGTGGTTTGTGTTTGCAGGATAAGGATTTTTTTAAAATAATTTGACAGAGGCTTAGATTATTGAAATATTTATATTTATTAAAGATTTTTAAATTTTCATGTCTTTATGTTTTTATTTATTCTATTATTTTAATATTTTATTGCAAAAAATGAATTGTTAAAAAAAAATATATAAAAAATAATTCTAGTATTTCCATGGCCATGATTTCAGTCCCAGTGGTTTATGTCTGCAGGATAAGGATTTTGTAAAATCATTTATAGACATTTAGATTACATAAAATTAAAAAATTATATTTATTGAAGGCTTTGTTCATGGCTTTATGATTTTATTAACAATGTATTAGCAAAATATTTATTTTATTCTTAATTTCAAATAAATAAATAAAAACATAATAAAAAATAAAAATTCAAAATAAAATATTTCCACTTTTTCATGGCAGTGGATCAGTCCCAATGGTTTGTGATTTCAGGATAAGGATCTTTTTTAATTATAATTTGATAAAGGCTTAGATTACATAAAGTGTAACCTTTATATTTATTAAAGATTTTTACATTTTCATGATTTTATTTTTAAAAAAAATTATAATTTTATAGAGACTTAGATTACAAAAAGTGAAAAATGTATATATATTTTTTACAATTACATTAATGTTATTTTAGTTTTTGTTTTAACTTTTTATTGCAAAAAAAAAAAAAATTACATAAATAAAATATTTCCCGTTTTTTTACGATCTACCAGTCATGATAAAGCAGCTCCTCTGATTATTGTGAGCGTTACCTTCGGGTTAAAGTAACGGCAGGACTGCGGCTGCGAGCCTCCGAACAGAGCGATGCGGTAGTCGTGTTTCTTGCGACGGGGTCGACTGCTCTCGCCCAGCTCCTCACGGTCCTCTGGAGACAGCAGATGATAACGCATCCCACCTGAGAACACACACACACAAACACACACACACCATCAACTCAAATCTAAAGAATTACTTGTGAGAGAAGATCATCTAGGACTACATTTAGATGATAAAAACGAGAAACAATTAGGCATAAATATTTATAAAAAAAAATATCAAAGATTATATGAAATTATTTTAATATGATCATTGAATATAATATTATTATTTTCATTTTTGTAATCAAACATTGTTAATTTTTAGATGAAAACCACAGAAATCAAGTAAAAAAGCTTAATAAAAATAATAATACGATAAAATAGAATAATAAAATAAAACAAAAAACAGATCAAACAAAAAAAGAAAATTTTAATAATTAATATAAATAATTAATATATAATAAAGTGTTGGTAACTCACAGATGACCATTTTCAGGCACTCTGGGTTGTCCTGGATCAGCGGTTCGGCTTGAACGGTCTTACTGAGGAAGTTTTTAGAGACGAGGGGGAATCGCACCTTCCCCAGAATGTCTACGATGTACTGCTGTCGATTCAACACGTCGTACTTCAGCCACCGCACCGCTGCGTCGTATATCTGTACAATCACACATCAACATGTAACTCATGCCAGTAAACACGACTCATTTCCCAGCCGTCCCTCGTGCTCTGACCTGATCTTCGGCTCTGACGGTCAGCGTGTCCTGCTGGAGCAGGTGTGTCACCTGTTTAACGTCCAGCTGCAGAAACTCGTCCATCTTATAGACGTCTGTGAAGTGCTGGTGGATGAAATCATCTGCCGACACCTTCAGCTCGGGACAGTTCAGACACTCGGCCAATGCGCTGATGCCTTACGGAAAACAACCAATCACAACAGCAGTTATATCTCCTGTATGACGAGGCACAATACTTCACTGACCCTTTCATTTTCTACCATTGTTAGCATTTTTAAATGTAAGTTATAATTCACCTGAAGCTTGTCAAATTTTTGATTAAAGCTTCAACGTGAACACTGATTTAAAAAAAAAAAAAAAACCCACATGTAAAACATGTTCATAATATCAGATTTATAATATCAACAATAATAACCTACAGAAATATATATATATATATATATAAAATACATGCAATTAATAGAGATTAAGTAGACAAAGTTACAAGTATAAATATTTAAAATATTTTATTATTTAAAAATATGTAAAAAGTTTGTTTTACAATTAAATAAAGCATATATAAATGTACCTATTATATATTTTTAGTTTATTGTAAAATTAAGAAATTATTTGTATCAATTTCTATGTAAATTATGTAAAGATTTATAATTATTAAATATAAATATTTAAAATATTTTATTATTTAAACATGTAAAGAAAAAATTAACTAAAGTACGTTTAAATTTACCTATTTTTTTTAAATTACAAGTAGATATCTTGTAATTAATAGAAATAAAATAGAAAAAAGAGAAATAAAAATTAAATAAACATGAAAATAAAAATACATTTCGAGACATAATATCAGATATAATATCAGATTTATAATATATAATAAATTTCAACACAAATTAATACAAAATAATTATTAAATATAATTATTTAAAATATTTTATTAAATAAGTAGTTATCTTGTAATTAATAGAAACAAAATAGAAAAAAGGAGACTGAAATTAAATAAACATGAAAATAAAAAAAATGTATAAATCTAAATATTAAAAAAATATTGTATCACTTAAAAATATGTAAAAAGTTGTTTAAAACTGTTTTACAATTAAAGTAAACATAAATTTACCTATTATCTATTTTCAGTTTATTGTAAGACATTATTTTTTAGTAAATTTTATGCATTTTATATACATTTTAAGTATGTAAAGATATCACAGATGATATGATGCCATATTTTATTAAGCAGATATCTCAGATTATATGATGCATATGTCAGATCTCATAATATATGACGCATATAACAGGTCAGATATAATTGCAGGTTTATAATATCAGCAATAATAACTCACAGAAACATATAATTATCTTGTGATTAATTAAATAGACATGAGAATAAAAATAAATTTGAAGACAGTGAATGGCAGAGGTTTTCCACAGAAAAGATGTCGGCGTCTCACCCAGACAGTTGGTGGCGTCCACCTGCTCCTTCAGGAAGTCCACACACATCTTCTTCACCGGTTCAATCTGGTACTGGTTAGCAGCGTTCAGCAGAGACTGAACATTATTACTGTTCACTGAGATTCTGAGATCAACAAATGGCATGTTTTAGAGAGCAGTTGCTCATATAAATGCGTGTGTAAGATATGCGTTAGGAACTGCTATTGTCTCACCGTGCCGTGTAGACAAACTCCACCAGCAGCTCGATGATCTCTGGTTCTGCTCCTCCAAGCTCCACCTCATGATTCGTGGCCTCCATCATACTGGCTGCACATGCAAAAGCATCAGGATTACATGCTTACATGCTTCTGTGAGCAACTGGAAACATCTGTTTGATTAGCTAAACCAGCTGGTTCTCCGGTCATATTTGTGATTGCACCGGTGTGTCGTAACGGGTCATAAAGTGTTTCTTACATGTGAACATGAGGTTGAAGAAGTGGCTCGCGGCCGCCAGCACTACTCTGTGTGCCAGGATGTGCTTCCCATCCACCACCAGGATGACATCACAGAGGATCCCCTAAACACAGGTCAAAGGTCACACAGTGCATTAGAGACAATAAATGCACAGGCATGCGTAGATATTGCTTTAAATTATGATTCTGATTATTTTTTTAAATTGTCTAAACAATTTATCTTATTACCACAATCATTCTATGTTTTCATTATTACAAAAAAATTGCAACTAAAAATAAAATATTAATAAAAAGAATAAATGAATATGTCAAATATTTAAAAATGTATAAGAAGTAAACATAACATATTTATATGTATGTGTATAGATATAATATAAATGAATAGGTATGTAAAATATTTTATCATTTAAAAATATGTAAATATATATATATATATATATATATATGACATTTCAGATTTAGAATATCAGCAATGACCCACAGAAAATAGAAAAAAAAGGAAAATAAAATGTAAATAGGCATGAAAATAAAATTAACTTCAAGACAAATGAATAAAAGAAAAAAAAACATTTAAAATATTTCATTATTTAATATATATATATATGATAAAAATTAAATAAAGTAAAAAAATAAATGTACCTATTATCTATTTACAGTTTATATTAAACATTACTTTTAGTAAATTGTATGTAAAGCATGTCAGATAGATCAGATTACATGATGCATGTGTAAAATCTCCTGATATATGACGCATTTTAGATATCTCATATTATATGATGAACATATCACATACGTCAGTTTATGTCATGCACATGTCAGAAACCTCGATGAAAATCCGATGATATTTACCTGTTTCCTCAAGTTATTCATCACTCCCATGATATTGGACAATAATCTGTACTCCTCTTTGGATGCAATCTTCTTCTCGTTTTTCTTTTTGGGTCCTAGTGTCTTCTCGCATGATGTGGAGGCCATGCTCAACATGCTTATGTATATGATTAGAACGTTTATTTAATAAACACACAAAGCCTTTCCGTGCGGCTCTGTGTGTAAATATGAAAGATAGGAATGATGTGCAGGAAGTGACAGGATTTCACGATGGCCGCCTTCGAAAGGATGCAATAAAAGTCCCTTTCAATTTTAAAGTAAAAAAAGGACTATAAATAAATAGCTCTTTTAATCTCCAAACAGAAGTTAGTTCAGTCCCTTTGAGTATTTTAAGTACACTAATAGTTTTTTGAGAGAAGTTTATTTAATAAGGGAATACTATTGGAGATTCTCAGTGACTTGAATGATGGGAAGTAAGAGTATATCAACATGGCCGCGTGTCAAAATAAAAGTCCCACTTCAGGTTCGACCTCAACAGCACTGCTGATCATCTTTCAGTGATCAGCAGTGTTTGTTTGTTTGTTTGTTTGTTGTTGTTTTTGAGTACATATGTATTGATCTTTTGGAAAATGGGTTATGGTTATTTTCTTTTATATGATTAGTGATTATAGATCTGATTATATAAATTGTTTTGGTTTCTTTTAATAGTTTTTAAACACTTTTTACACAGGTTTAAATTTAATAAGAGCAAGATGTATTTATTAAAAGCACCAGTTCACTATATAATTCTGTATTTTTATTCTAAGAACAAAATGTGATTAAAAAAAAAAAAAAAAACAGTTAATGAAATAAGTCAATGAAAGTCATTATCTACTGCACTACAAACATGTAAATTATGGGAATTTTAGCCTACCTGTATTATAATGTCATGTTATGTACACTAGATGTCAGTGTTAAAACAAGTTTTTATATTAAAATCTGTGCATTAGTCAGTATGAAAAGACAAACCGGATGTCTAAATTAATAAGCAAAGGTGCTAATAAGGAAAAGGAAATTCATGGCTCTCGTTTGACAAACAAATTGGACGTTTTTACATTTGTAGCTACCTTGTGAAAATAATTTAATTGTCATATAACAAGAGGAAAATTTCATAACATGAAGGAGGACCATGCAAAAACATTCTTTAATTACATTTTAATTTATGCATGATTACAATCTCTTTTCTTTCCCTCCAGCACAAGTGTATTGATGTGTAGTTATTTGATGGGTTGAGGTGAAAGTGTCAGGGCCATTCAGGGCCAATTACATGAAACCCAATGCTTCTGCGGCTTAACGCCTGGAGTGCGGACGGATACAGCGTTTGCATTTTTCTTTTGACTTGACATGGAGAGTTTTACATAAGAGAAGACATGCCAGGCTCTTGTCTGTGTTTAATGAGGTATGGAGCCTGTCTTTGGGTCTTAACAACAAGACTTCTCTGAGGTGGCCTTATTATGCCAACCAAAGAGAGCAGAACGCTCCGGCCCAGCTTAATTTCTGAAAGCTTTAATTTGAACACCCTGCCGTCAGATGTCTGAGAAGCGATTCGTTCTGTCTTCTCATCCACCTATACAGAGAAGGAGGGCTGAACACTGGTTGTTCTCACTGTCTGGATCATCTGAAAAGGAATTGATCAGATTTTTCTTCTGATAAACAAAGAATCATTCAAACAGCCCTGGATTGTGTTCAATTAAACCCAAAATGCTCTTTCTTTGAGTAGACAGATACATGTGAATGTATAGTTTCAACCTTTTTGCCAGGAAACAAATCATGCACTGTTGCACAAAATTTGTTGAGATAACATTTCGGTCATGCGGCCTTCGTCAGGCATTTAAACCTGACAGGATTTAAAAATTGTAGATTGCATTCAAGAGAATTTGCTTTTCTTCTACAATGTATGCAAATGTATTCAGATTAAATCCAATCCACTGTAAAAAAACATTTGCACCTTTTGGCAGCCAAATACTGTGTGTCGATATTCAATGGCTCACATGGTCTCTCAAAAAGGCATTGAAAGAGAAAGAGATGGAGAAGAGGACAAAGCAATTGAAATGACCTCTTGTTGCATTTTTGGATCCTGAAGAGGAAAGCATAACACATACACATATTTTCAGTGTTTTTCCCAGGTGTGGGAGAATCTGTTTCTGCAGTTTTATTGCGGCTGAAGGCAACAGCAGCTCGATGAGAAGCGCTCGCTTTGAACCCTCTGAGCTGGACGTGAAAAACGCCCCGTTGTCCTATTGATTCCCATCTGTGGGAGTTTTTGTTGTCATCTGCTCTTTAAAGGGGTTTTTCCTCCTTATCTTTTTATAAAGTTGATTCCCATTAGGCAGCGAATCATTCCACAAAAACTGAGATTTTCAGGCTTAAGATCTAAAGGGCCAAAAAAAAAAAAAAAAAAAGGATGAGGATGGTTGCATAACCTGCAGAACCAGATGGAGTGAGACAGACAGATAGATAGATAGATAGATAGATAGATAGATTCAAATCTCCCATTAAACTCATTGTAAGGCTGTAGTTCAGTGTATGTATGAGAAGCGTTCAGTCATGGTGTTCTGCCCTTCTATACCATAATTAAGCAAATACAGACTCATAGAACAGACACAAGGCCAAATCCGCCCTCAATGAGGCGTGCAGGCCTCTGTCGGCAAAAATTAATTACCAAAAGACTTCTGCAATAGTTGGAAAGCAAAGGGGCGAGTTATTGTGTTCATGAGCAGCGTCGGTCTGGGAGTCGCTGTGAGCTGGATGTTATTTCTGTGTTTTTCACACATCACCTCTCCAGTGCCACAGCCGTCACTGCGCTCGGCGCCAACTCACACGCCCGGGAAACTGTGAAAGCCTTTCTCTAACAAGCTGCCTGGATTCCACATGAAAGCAAACAGAAGGACTGCTCCGCAAACTACAACCGCTCCATTTACATATCTCCATTCCCAAAGAGACCGCTGGCTCATTATGAAAGTAGAAATAACAGAAGATAATAATAATAAAGTGGAATTTTTTTTCCACAGGCGAAATGATGCAACAGCATGTCGGTCGAGCCGCTGTCACAACAAGTTTCACATTTCAGAGCCACATGTGAGACTGCAGTGGACTGTTTAATGCAGCTCATCCTGGAAGGGAACAGCACCAGCCCTCTGGGGAAAACACAGTTTACCATCATTTAAAGTCAACAAGAAACCTAAATTTACCATTTACTTTCGCAGCACATGTTCCTTGGATGAGTGCACGATTTACCAAATCTACTTCTGAAATAACTATTCTTTTTGGCAGATGTCAAAATAATATCATCATCATCATTATCATTATCAAGATTTTGGTCCTCATATACAATTCCATAACAATTATTCAAAATTTTTACATATTGACTGAAAAAGGTGTAGGCCGAAACCTTTTTTTTTTATGTCTTTTTTTATTACTTCCACTACTAAATTCAATCTATACAAAAAGATGCAAAAACAAAACAATTAAGACAAAATTTCTTAAGAGATTTATACATAACATAATACAATAGTATTTTCATATATATATATATATAAAATATTTTTTGTTGACTTTTAAATGATCCTGTGACAGATATCTATATATTTTAAACATCTACTATTATATATTTTTTCTTTGCCCTTATATATTTTTTAAAACGTGTGCATTTCCCTGAGTTTATATGGACTCTTTCACAATTCAAACAGCTTCTGAATACATTTTGGATTTACATGTCACGTGAGAGGAGGAAATGCCTCCATCGCGCTATGATTGGATATGTTCGGTTATGATTGGATATGATTGGTTCGTGCGATAAATCCCGCCTCTTGTTTTCGTGCGCGTTCTCGAATCGGCCTAAACGAAGACAATGATGGCGTTAATGGGAAGACTAATTTAAAAAGTAAGTAAACAACTGTCAATTGGATATTACCACTTTATGTCACGTCAAAATCAAACTTGAAATGGCCTGAAAACATGATGAATGTGGGGGGTTTTAGTGAGCCAATCAGCTTGGGGAAATTAAAGGTGCATCTTCCTGTCTGTGAACAGTGTGTTACAAGCTTGATTACTACTGAAAATAAGATGACTATTAAAAACAAAAAACTGAACATTAGTTCACAAATAATATATACTGTTTAAATTGTTACTGCCTTTAGTTATTATTTTGAAATAAATGTAAAAACGCTTACTTTCAAACACCTTTTCTATTCCTTTATCATTATCGTCATTTTAGCATTCATTTGCTGATTGCTTTTTTCTTAGTAATTTAATGCCAGTCAACATTAAATTGCTTACATCAATAATTAAAAAATAATGATAGATGTGAAAGATAAACATGCTCATTCTCCACATCCTGCTCTTAAAGCTTCCTCAGAAGTGAGTGCAGAAGAGGTGGTGTTTCAGGATGGAAGCACATAATGCACTGCAAACTACATTACACCATCACATCACCTCAGGAGGAGAATATTAAGCCTTGTCTTTGACAGTTTTTCCTTTTTTTCACTCTGAAATCAATAAAATGAGTTGCGAATGTCACTTCATGACTGCTTGCTTTGGATAAGACACCATTCAGAATCATATTTACATCTCAAAAGCTTCAGTGATTCACATGAAAACACAATGATAGTGAGTCATTTTTTTCAGCATAAAACTATTATTGATGACAAACTCATGCGAGTTGTTGTTCATGCAATGACTCAGTTGTAGTTTTGTGAGGTCTCCTTCTATTTTCTCATTTTCTTCTGTTACGTAACGTGACATTTTATGTCTTGTCTGTGTTTTAACTCACAGTATCATCTTCCTGCCTTTAACATTTCGCTCTATAGTCTTTGATATCATGATGTAATGGTGTCATGGGCAGTTTAGATGGATATGTTATTTTAGTGGTGTTTGCTTAGGTAAGTGTGATTATTACTATGTATGTGATCAAGCCTCTAACAATAAGTATTAAATCTGAGTGTGTGCGTCACCTAGCAACCCCCTAGAACACCTTATAAACCTGCTTGCAACCACCCAAATCACCTTCGCAACCACCTAAATATTGTAGCAACTACCTAACAACCACTTCAAACACCTTAGCAATCACTCAGAACACCTTTAGCAATTACCTTGAAGCCCCCCAGAACGAAAAAATGAACTTGCAACTACCCAAATACCTCAGCAACCTAACAATCACCCAACCCAAAACACCTTGGCAACCCCCTAACAACCAACCAAAACACCCTAGCAAACATCCAAACACCTTAGCAGCCATCTAACAACCACCCAAAACACCATAGACACCCCCTAACAACCACCCAAACACCTCAGCAACCTAACAATCACCCAACCCAAAACACCTTGGCAACCCCCTAACAACCAACCAAAACACCCTAGCAAACATCCAAACACCTTAGCAGCCATCTAACAACGACCCAAAACACCTTGGCAACCCCCTAACAACCAATCAAAACACCCTAGCAAACATCCAAACACCTTATCAACCATCCAAATAGCTTAACTGCCACCTAACAATCACCCAACCCCAAACTCCCTAACAACCAACCAAAACACCCTAGCAAACATCCAAACACCTTAGCAGCCATCTAACAACCACCCAAAACACCATAGATACCCCCTAACAACCACCCAAACACCTCAGCAACCTAACAATCACCCAACCCAAAACTCCCTAACAACCAACCAAAACACCCTAGCAAACATCCAAACACTTTAGCAGCCATCTAACAACCACCCAAAACACCTTATCAACCATCCAAATAGCTTAGCTGCCACCTAACAATCACCCAACCCCAAACTCCCTAACAACCAACCAAAACACCCTAGCAAACATCCAAACACCTTAGCAGCCATCTAACAACCACCCAGAACACCATAGCAACCCCCTAACAATCACCCAAAACAGCTTAGCAACCCTATAACAACCATCCAAACACCTTAGCTGCCACCTAACAATCACCCAACCCAAAACTCCCCAACAACCAACCAAAACACCCTAGCAAACATCCAAACACCTTAGCAGCCATCTAACAACTACCCAAAACACATTGGCAACCCCCTAACAACCACCCAAAACACCCTAGCAAACATCCAAACACCTTAGCAGCCATCTAACAACTACCCAAAACACCTTGGCAACCCCCTAACAACCACCCAAAACACCCTAGCAAACATCCAAACACCTTAGCAGCCATCTAACAACTACCCAAAACACCTTGGCAACCCCCTAACAACCAACCAAAACACCCTAGCAAACATCCAAACACCTTAGCAGCCATCTAACAACTACCCAAAACATCTTGGCAACCCCCTAACAACCAACCAAAACACCCTAGCAAACATCCAAACACTTTAGCAGCCATCTAACAACCACACAAAACACCATAGATACCCCCTAACAACCACCCAAACACCTCAGCAACCTAACAATCACCCAACCCAAAACACCTTGGACCCCCCTGACAACCAACCAAAACACCCTAGCAAACATCCAAACATCTTAGCAGCCATCTAACAACCACCCAAAACAACTTAGCAACCATCCAAACACTTTAGCAGCCACCTATCACCCAAAACACTTTGGCAACCCCTTGACAACCACACAAAACACCTTAGCAACCACCAAAACACCTTAACACTCATCTAACAACCACCCAGAAACCAGTAACCACTTAACAATCAACTAAAACACTTTAGAAACCACCCAAAACACCGTAGCAACCCCCTAACAACCACCCAAAACACCTTAGCAACCACATTAATTGTCTTAGTAACCCCCAGCAACATCCTCGTATTGTGGTGGCTGGTTTTACACAGGTAAACATACCTCAAATGAATATATGTCTTGTCAGCACTTTACAGCACGGTTTTAACTTGTCTTCAACAGTCTTTGATGGCATAATTGAACAACGTTTCAGCCAGTTAATCCATATATAGTTTTCTTAGATTGTCCTCGTCAAACTACAGGTATGTCACATTTTGCAAACACATGCCGAATGTGTGGAGAAACAGAGGGTTTTTTTTTTTTCACTCTTTGCTCACACCTCAAGTTTTCTACAAGCAGAAGGAAGACAAGAAACAAAGCGAGAGCCGGAGAGAAACAGAAGAAGACAGGAAATGAGGAGAGAAAGGCAGAAAGCAGGCAGAAGGTGCCAAATGGCATGTTTGCTTGCTATAAACAGACACATTCAGGCGTGCTGGGTTTGAGTAAACATGAGCGCACTAAAGGCTTTTCCATCAGAAAAACACTCCTGATGAGCGCGGAGAGGAATAAGACACATGCACTGAAGAGCTGAAGGCTTTCACAGAGGTCAAACACTGTTCATCAGATTAACAACAACCGAGAAACTGAATCAAATGACACCAGCCTCGCTGAACACATGGGCTGTGTGCAGAATAAAACACTAGCATACTAAATACTGTGCACTATTAAACATCGGTATGTGAAACTGCTGTCACGTGACCTCAATACATGCTGTAGGGCCCTATGATTTCTGCGATGCAGAAAACGCGGACGGAATCACGGAATCCATTTATAAAAACGGAATTTAGTATATAATGCGGAATGTCATGGAATTTGTCAATTTTTGGATGAATGAATTAAAAGCAGGTCAGTACACTTAAATCAAATTGCGATATAGACTAGTGTCCGTGATTATTAAACCGCAAAAAGACTATTTAAGTATGAATCCTGCATGCCTGTGTCTCGTTTACCTCACACACACGCACACACACACACACGCTGAAGCACGTGCGACGCTCGCAGTGTTTTTATCCTCTGTCGCCTCACTATGTGAGGAAATGAACGCACGAAATTCATCTACAGAGCCGCTCTAAAAGTCACTTCATCAGCACTTCGTTTGAGAAAACTATCGTCATAAACACAGAGAAACTCAAAGCTCTAGGCAACCCGTCAAAATAAAAGTTCGATTTAACTTGACAGAAACGTATTACTGTTGTTAGTTCAGTTCTGTTGGTGTCTTGGTTGGGTTTTGTATCTACTTGTGTTGTGTTCCTGCCTGGATTCTGTATTCTCCCGTTGGATTATCAAGTAAAGACTTATCTGACTATTATCTTCTTCGTTGTGTGTTTTTTATACAACCAGCGTGTTACAGAAGACCTGATCGTGAAAAGATAAGTGGTGTGTTTTGTTGTCAGCGTTTTTTGTTTGTTTTTTTGTGATTGTGATTCTGGTTTCCTCCTGCACTATGGATCACTTTACAGCAGTTCAACTGCTATGCCTTGAGCAGAAGGACCGCTCCCTCAAGGCACATTTGGAAGATTTTCTCCACCTCGTACCATCTACAACTTTCCCGGACAACTTTCCTATATGCTGGCCTCAACACCGCCACCAAAGAGCAGCTGTCCGGTGGAAGGGCCTCGAGGGAGCTTCACGGAATACGTAGAGTGGGTGCTGGCGTCCTGTGACTCGCCGCTCACAGTGGACATCGACGACACCAGCCCCACTAGCTACCCAGTGCCCAGCCAACAACACCTAGACTGCGGGGATCAGCAGCCCGAGCTCACCGCAGGCAACGAGAGCCACTCCACCACGATGTATGACCCAGCGCACACGAGAGCGACCGAGCTGAACATCGCCACTGAGCCTGAGCAACACATGCCTGACCAGGTGTGTGAACCGGCAGCTTCCAAGGCTGAGGAAGTCCTTGTGGAGTATGAAGGGATGGAAACTCTCCACTGAGAGTGAGCGTTCAGCTACCGCAATTTTTTTTTTTGATGTTGGAGAGGTTGTTTTTCTACCCCCTCTGTTACCTCCTGAATTTTTCTGCCATGTTCCAAACCTGTTGGTCCCTCCCTCATCCACTACCTCTCCAGAATACTTTTGACTTTTTTTTTTTTTTTTTATTGGATTTTGTTCTGCCCTCCAAGTTCTGTCCCAGTCCCCAACTAATCCTGTCGTCCAATCATCGATGCTTCCCATCAGTCCCTCAGCGCCTCCTCTCAGTGGTGAGTCTACACCTCGGGCCCACTGGGTGCCATCTCTTCCTGGCTGTGAGAAGCCGTGGCTCCGCCTTCTGCCTCTGCACGCTCCACTCCTCCTCGACCTGTTGCCCTAACTCCTGTGCCGTTCCTTCCTCCCTCGATGTCGGCCGAGACCATCGGGCGTTCAGCCTCGCCGGACTCCCTCAGTACGTCAGCTCCACCTGGGTCGGGCAACGCTACACCTACGCTCCACCCCTTCAGCTTCGGCCAGGTCCTCCCTCCATCAGGCTCCGCCTCCACCCTTGGTCGCTCCTGCTCGACTTGAGCCCTCGGGACCTCTACCACCAGCTCAAGGGGTAGTCACTGCGGCTACGTTGCGGCCGCCTAGATCTTCGGAGTCCCTTCACTACATCGGCTTTCCGGATGCGCAGTGGGCTCCTTCATCCATGTCACCGTTGCTTCCGGTCTTCCCCGTGGTGGCGCCAATGATTACACCGCCATGGCTCCTCCCTTCTGCGTCGCCGCCATGGGGCGCAGTCTCAGCTGTGGCCTGGGTCAGCAAACATCCACCTCTGCTCAAGGCTCCACCTTGACTCACTCCACCATCTTCTCCACCCTGGACTCGTGTTCCGCCTCCTCCCAGTCGTCCGTCCACCTCCTGAACCGCCTCCTACATCACCTGCCCATTTCTTCATCTCTCCGTCTTCATCACCTCCTCTCTACGGCACGAGGACGCACCTTCCGGGAGGGGGGCGTTATGTCACACTCTCACATCACATGAACTTTCAGTTTGTTTGTTTTCATCTGTCACATGTGCTCCTTTGTTTTAGTTTCCCACCACAATCTGTCGCCATGGACACTAATCTCATTATCATAGCTGTTTTAGTTACCATTTTAGTTAATCGTCTGTGTATATTAGTTCAGTTCTTTTGGTGTCTTGGTTGGGTCTCGTATCTACTTGTGTTGTGTATTCTCTCGTTGGATTATCAAGTAAAGACTTATCTTATAGTATTATCATCTTCGTTGTGTGTTTTATATACAAATGAAATAAATAAATAAATAAAAAACTAAAAAATGACAATTATTAAAAATCATACTAAATTTAAAATGAAACCAGAAAATAGAAAAACGGTAATAACATCTTAATGATACTAAAATAACGGTTTTATTGAGTTCATTGAATTGGGAGATACAATATACAGTATTGTTCATTAAAATTAAAACTATTTTTAAAAAAATCATTAATTGAAATAAATATAAATAAAATAACACAAATGTTAAACTTGAATGTTGCCTTAAGTGAAAGTTAAATTACTGAAACTAAAACTGAAATAAAAATAAATTAGGCTAAGCTAAATAGAAATATTTAAAAAAAACTAATAAAATTACTAATACAAAATAAATTAAAGCTAAATAAAAATATATATAAAAACAAAACAACACATAAAATTACTGAAACTAAAATTACAAAGAAACCTGAATATAAAAAAAGATAAATCAAAATAGTAATGAATACTATAAAAGTATATAAATAAAACTGGTAACACTTTAGATTTAAGGAACATTATTCACTATTAACTAGATGCTTATAAGTATGCATATTACTAGAATATTGGCTGTTTATTAGTACTTATAAAGCACATTATTCTTGATCCCTTAACAGTTAATAGTGAATATGTGTTCCCTATAAGTGTACCACAAGACTAAAATA
This sequence comes from Elopichthys bambusa, assembly GCA_037101425.1. NCBI lineage: Eukaryota > Metazoa > Chordata > Actinopteri > Cypriniformes > Xenocyprididae > Elopichthys > Elopichthys bambusa. Next base: position 29,022,437 of record CM074448.1, read on the forward strand.
ACACTGCAGGACACTATTCACTCAGTATACATCAAAAATAGTACAAATGTGCACTGAAGAGATGCAGTATTTCAGTACCTTCATCACGGTTTCATATGGTGTCATTTTTCCAGTTACTTGAAAAAATAAATACAGAGGTTATTGAGTTGTGTTGTGCATTTGGGGAAAAGCTCTTTTGCTCAAAACAGACAAAGCCTCTAGATTTAGCTGTCAACCTAAAATAGGTTCTGCTGGGTGTGTGTGTGTGTGTGTGTGCGGTCTGAACGTGGAGTTTACACACTCCAGCAGCTCCATCAAAATGCTTCAAACGCTCGCTGTGATTTTCCAGCCTGTCAAGCTCCTCAAGATCACTAATTGCAGAGATCACTTAAAAATTTGAGACAGCATATTTTAGCATGCAGAGGGTTTTAAGTCCTGTGAGATTTTATGCCCATGAGATTCACAGATTCGTGCTGTTAAAACACGAGTGTGTTGCCATGGAGGACTCGCACAACCTCTGTGTGTCATAGCTGTTCCAATGTTAAAAATACATTAATAACACACTCACAAACATTTAACAACAGGCGAATCTACCAAAACGTTCTCCAAGTCACTGAGTTTTAAGTCATTTAAGCACCAAATTTGTGAAGTTTCTCCTACAATTCTTTAGGAGAGAAAAAAATAGATACGACTGAGACATCTGTTGTCAGAGTAAGAGGCATAAAATGAGTAATAATTTGTTCTTGGGAGGATCTGATGAGAAACGCTTGAGTTCATATTGAGATCATTAGTTGCAGACTTAGGTATCTTCGCAAATCTGACACATAATTCAGGAGAAACATCTGGAAGCTGGAGCCTTCAGCACAAGTCTTGATTTACTCTCCATTTGGTCTCTTTGCTGAAACAACTGAAAGATTAGTGCACTCATATGTGATCTTTGACTTGTGTGAGAGCATTAAAACAGTCTGTTGTAACTGAGAGCGGTATATCGAGGCTGTAGAGGAGGAAAACGTCCACATGCTGGTCGTTGTTTTAAATGGGCAATTCCTGATGGAGGCGGAAGGTGGATGTAGGTGTGTAAAACTATTCCGGTGTGTGAATTTAAACATCCGCCCACTGAAAGGTGAGGCGTACAGATCTTGCGTAACACAGTAGGAAGGACAAAACAGGCCAGTTTCACAGTTGTAACTTTATCCATGGTTGGGAGATACTGTTTACACACACACACACATATATATATATATATATATACACACACACACAATAGTAGCCAAAAGTTCTGTCCGGCCTAGAAAAAAATGTACCTTTATTTAAATATAAAAAATGTGTTAAAGATTTTGTAAGCATATGCATAGTTGTGCTTGGAGTCTTTGTATTTGTATTATTTGTGAATGCAATGAATGTATTTTTTCTATGCAATTTGTTTTTGCATATAAAATAAAACCTGTAGCTGTTTTTTAATAACATTTTTAAAAAATTTTGGTTTGTTTTTTGACAATTTTATCAGATAAATCCCTTAACCAAGTTCAGTGATTTGTTCTTTCCTCATATTAAATATATTCAAAAAATATTTTCCTCATATCTTGATGGTTTAATTGAATATGTAGGGTCATTTCCTCTGGACATGACTTTTTGCCACTTCTTTATATATATATATATATATATATATATATATATATATACTAAAACCGCTCTATGAACCAGAACAAAATAATAAATGACAAACATCACACAGAAAGCCAAATTAAATGAATCATTGAATCAATTTTGTTTTGAATCAATGAGTCAATTCACCACACAAAGCCTAATGCAAAAGAATCTTTGAATCAGTTTTGAAACAATTCATTGAAATGAACTGATTCACAAAAAATGAAACAGTGACCAAATAAAGACAATATTGAAAAAATAAATAAAGACACTATTTAAATGTCTAGAGACATCTCTGACTTAACTCTCTCAAATTCATGTCTAATTTTAGAAAACTTACATAAAAAGCATATATACTATTATCAATGTTGCTGAATGTTATTGTGAATACATTGCAAATATTCAATATTTATCATATAGCACTAAAACACAAAGTTCTGGCAGATCATGTTATTTTTATCATAATTCTAGCTCAGATTAAACTGCTCAGTGATGAGGAATGAGATCAGATATCTGTTCATTAAAGTCAGACTGATTTTTATCAGACTTCTCTTTGTACACCGTGAGTCTTCAGTCATACAATTCTGCTTTCATCAATGCAAATTCACACATTTCTCAAAGACCCTCATCGCCACACTTCTGAGAAATAACAGTCGGCTTCGTTATGTGCAGTTAATAAGACACAATCCTCTCTGAACAAACACTTAAAATGCACCATCCCACATACAGACATGAATATCCTGTCATTGTTTACTTCAAAAATCATTATTTTATGTCACACAGTAAAAAGTGCAACATTTGAGTTTGGAAACATGAAGGTGAGTAAATAATGACAGAAGAATTTCTAATGCAATGTGATTCTGAATAGGAAATCACATTTTCTTAAAGGAGCACTAGAAGTGTTGTTCACATTTCCTCATGGCCTCAGAAACGTTAATTGGAAAGAGTTTCCTCATTAGTGGAATATTCCGGAAGCTCTGCATGAGAACGAGGCGTCTGGTTTATGCAAACGCTTCATTAGCATACACAGACTCTCCACAGAATAAACAGGCTTCATTTCACAAATGAACAATCATTGCCGGAGCGGGACATTGTGCTTTCGCTGTCATTAGATTAATTGTTTAATAAGAGAGTAAATCCTTGCCTCGCCGCGTGATAAATATGAGCTTTTTAAATTGGATTCTATTGTTAACGTGGCACAAGACAGAAAAGCTTCAGCATTAATCCTTCCGTTTTATTCAAACTCTAGTCAATCCCGAGCCGAAGGGGTTTGTTTGGTTCTGAGTGATCAGAGGCCAAGGCAGATATAAGAGGCGATTCACCTCGTTACACCTCAAATAAATTCAGAATTAAGATTTTCTCAGAGAAAGCAATTAGGTTTTGCTCAGGTCTCCTGGCTCTCAGGATCCCAGAAATCTCACATTTGTCTCAAATGAATAAGTTACAGATATAATTAGTTAGGAATCCGAGCACAAAGTCAGATCTCATTTCTCATTAGATTCTTCTGAATTTTTTTTGAAACAGAGTTTTGAATCAATTAATCGATTCACCACACAGAAAGCGGAGTGAAAAATATTGCAAATGAATCAGAATTTTGAAACAATTCACTGACAGTTTGAACTGATTCACTAAAAATGAAACACATTAACCAAATAAAAACACTATTAAAAGATAGCATAAGAAATCCGATCAGACCTGAGCACATATCAAAAATTTTTAATCAGATTCTACTAAAGAATTCTCTACAAATCAATGAATCGATTCACCACATAGAGATCTGTGAAAAATAACGCAAATGAATCTTTGAAACGATTCACTGAAATAGAAAACACTATTTAAAAAATAAGACACTATTAAAAGATAGCATAAGAAATCTGATCAGATCTGAGCACATATCAAAAGTTTTTAATCAGATTCTACTAAAGAATTCTCTATGAATCAGAGTTTTGAATCAATGAATCTATTCACCACACATAGATCTGTGAAAAATAATGCAAATGAATCTTTAAATCCATTTGGAAAAGATTAATTAAAATAGAGTTTGAACTGATTCACTAAAATGAAACAAATTTACCAAATAATAATACATAATAATAATTATTAAATTTACCAAATAAAAACACTATTAAAAAAGAAGACACTATTAAAACATAGCATAAGAAATCTGAAAAAGGAATTCTATTTGAACCAGAGTTTTGAATCAATGAGTCGATTCACCACACAGAGTTAAATCACAGTTTTGAAATGGACCATTTGAACTGATTCATTAAAATGAAACAAACTCACCAAATAAAAACACTGAAAAATAAGGACACTATTAAAAATATAGCATAAGAAATCTGATTAGATTTGAGTATATATCAAATGTCAGAGATCTCAAACATTTCTCATCAGATTCTCCTAAGGTCTTTGAAGCAGTTTTGAATCAATTAAACAATTCACCTCACAGAGACCTCAGTGGAAAATAATGCAAATGAAGAGTTTTGAAAAAGGATTCACTGAAATGGACATTTGAACTGATTTACTAAAATGAAAGAAATGGACCAAACAAAAACACTAAAAAAATTAAGACATTATTAAAATATAGCAAAAGAAATCTGATCAGATTTGAGCACATATCAAAAGTCAGAATCAGATTCTACTAAAGAATTCTCTATGAACCAGAGTTTTGAATCAATGAATCGATTCACCACACAGAGACCTCAGTGGAAAATAATGCAAATATAGAGTTTTGAAATGATTCACTGAAATGGACATTTGAACTGATTCACTAAAATGAAACAAATGGACCAAACAAAAACACTAAAAAATTAAGACGCTATTAAAATATAGCAAAAGAAATCTGATCAGATTTGAGCACATATAAAAAGTCAGAGATCTTAAACATTTCTCATCAGATTCTTATAAGGCCTTTGAATCAGAGTTTTGAATCAATGAATCGATTCACCTCACAGAGACCTCAGTGAAAAATAGTGGAATGATTCATTGAAATGGACAGTTTGAACTGATTGACTAAAATGAAACAGATTGACTAAACAATTAAAAAATAAAGACACTCTATTTAGCATAATTAGTCTTAGGAATCTGATCAGATCTGAGCACACATCAAAAGTCTCACAAATTTCGAATTTGATTCTTCTATCTAAAGAATATGAAAAGAAATATCTGATATAACTTCATACTTAGAAACGGCATGAAGTCTCCTGAGAAACAAACTGTATGCAATAACATTTTCATGGACATCATGTGATCAAATCAATCAATTTTTGGTGCACATTTTCATTACAAACACTGCTTGAGAGATGCATTATCGCTTCCAAGATATTATGATCCCAAACCACAGAGAAGTTCTGGCCGTACACACCATAAACTAGATTTCTCTGAGGGCATATATCATGAACAGTGGTTTTATTGCATGTAATCACACAACAATCTGTGTCCTGAAACACATGATCAAGGTTACTGTTCCAAGGAGGAATCAACAAAGCATCATCTCAGCGATGGCTCAACCGTCTCTCAGCCTGTTTTAATATTTATAGAACAAGCAAACGTACTTCCAGAATCCACAGGGACTCCGTCTTTGGAACGTTCAAAGACACGTCTGTGCTTCCGGACACACATAAAAATAATTAAATGTGAACATGTCCGGGCCTGAGCGCAATACAAACCACATGTGACGCCAAAGCAGATATTCATCTTTTGCACCCCAGACACCAAGAGGATATTAAATATGTCATAATAAAAGACCTGAACATTTAAGGAGGGGTTACTGGAGGAAGCCATTGCAAAAAGCGCATTGTAAAAAAAATACAAAACGCCCTTGATTACGATTTTACTTTTAGCTATTGTGATTTAATTTTAGTTAGTGTGTAATGTTGCTGTTTGAGCATAATCTGCAAAGTTACTACGCTTAAAGTTTAACGCAAAGAGAGATATTTTCTTTTATCTCTGTTTAAGGACTACAACAAACGGCTGGTAGGGACTACAACAAGCTTCTTCCTGGGTTGGTGACATCGTTAACCCTAAAATTTACATAAACCCCACCCCTGAGAACACACAACAAAGGGGGTGAGGCCATGTTGGGCTGCTTTAGAGAAGAGGAAGAGTTGTTGTAGTAGAGTGTTGTTATCATGCCGTCATTTTACGCCGGACTGCTTCACAAACGAGGGTCAATTCAACGAAAAAAGATTAACATGACGACACATGCTAGTGGATGAGTTGAATCAACTCCACAGCAGCTACATAAATTTATCCACTAACCATTCAGAAATGTCCAGTTTCATTCTAAAAGTTGTAACTTCTTCCTGAGTCTCTCCATCAGTGTCAACTCCGGTTTTCTGGAAAGGTGGCCGGGAGCAGCAGCTCATTTGCATTTAAAGGGACACACACAAAAACAGCGTATTCACACCCAAATAGGGGCTATAATAAAGCTATAATAAATGATCTGTGGGGTATTTTGAGCTGAAACTTCACAGACACATTCTGGGGACACCAGAGACTTATATTACATCTTGTGAAAGGTCCCCTTTAAAACATTACATTTCTTTTTCAAATCTTTAAATAAATCTCGCAGCTGTTTTACACAGGTAACAGTACATAGTATGGCATTCTGACTCACTGTGCACTCTTTAATCATGTTTCTTCACCATTCCTGTAAAGAAAAACAGCAGATAAAAATGCCTTGCTTCACAATTAATTCAAGCACTCATAATAATAATAATATCAGAGACATTATAGCAGACATATATGAACATGGCAGTTAAAGCTCAAAGAGCCAATTCTGTGCTTGTTTCCTGCAGAATTCACATGTGCGTTAACAAACCTTAGAAGAAAAGGTTCTGTCAACCTTTTAGGCATTCCATTATGGATGTAGATTGAATTAATTTTCATTTTCTATTTTAATTACATTTTATGAGGTGCTCGTTAACACTAGAAAAACCTTTTGGCACAAAGGGTTCTTTAAGAATGAGTCAAGAACCCTAGAGTTCTATATAGAATCCCATGTAACTTTTTTTAAGAGTGCATGCGGCCTGAAAGTGAAAGCTGCACGATTCTGGATAAATTGAGAATCATGATTTTTTTTTTTTTTTTTTTCAAATAGAGATGAACAAAAAACATGTAATTTAGTAGAGGTTCTGACAAAATGTTAATTGCTGCAGTCTATTTAAAGGATTAGTTCACTTCAGAATTAAACTTTCCTGATAATTTACTCACCCCCACGTCATCCAAGATGTTCATGTCTTTCTTTCTTCAGTCGAAAAGAAATTAAGGTTTTTGAGGAAAACATTCCAGGATTTTTCTCCATATAGTGGACTTCACTGGGGTTCAACGGGTTGAAGGTCCAAATGTCAGTTTCAGTGCAGCTTCAAAGAGCTCTACACGATCCCAGACGAGGAGTAAGGATCTTAGCTAGCGAAACGAAATAAAAATGATATACTTTTTTACCACAAATGCTCATCTTGCACTGCTCTGCGATGCACCACACCTTACGTAATCACATTGGAAAGGTCATGCGTGACGTAGGCCGAAGTACAGATCCAGTGTCTTTAAAGCGAACGTGCAAAGACTAAGTCAAACAGCCTTTATATATATATATATATATATATATATATATATATATATATATAAAAAAAGGTAAAACAACGATGTCGGACAATTTGAAGTTGGAGGAAAAAATGAGAAAAATATTGCGGCACTTCCATCTACATCACGCATGATCTTTCCAACATGATAACGTCATGCGTGGTGCATCGCAGAGCAGTGCAAGAGGAGCATTTGTGGTTAAAAAGTATATACTTTTTTTTTTAGAAAATGGCCGATGGTTTCTCTAGATAAGACTCTTATTCCTCGTCTGGGATCGTGTAGAGCTCTTTGAAGCTGAAACTGACATTTGGACCTTCAACCCGTTGAACCCAAGTCCACTATATGGAGAAAAATCCTGGAATGTTCTCCTCGAAAACCTTAATCTTTTTTTGCCTGATGAAAGAAAGACATAAACATCATGGAGTAAACTGTTAGTTGCATTCATGCCATGTCGTAATTACAGTAACTACGAGATTTCAACTTGTAAAAAGCATTCACGTACTCGTAATTACAACTTGTAAGCTAGGAATTTTCTAAGAGCTTCTACTTGTGAACGCTGCAGATTCATTTAGGCATTGATAGTTTTGCAATAGAAACGCATAATTACGTCACCAAGAACGTCACGATTACGGTAATTATGGAATGGCATGAACTCAGCATTACTCACGATTACTCTTGCTGAAAATGTAAGGCTTGTCTGATTGAACAACAGTAACCAAAGAGGGTGGAGCTTCAGCTGAGATTGAATTGAGAATTTTAATTGCCTTTCTGTCTCTGTGTTGGTATGTGGCTTGTATTCTCTGGCTTCATTTAGCAAATGCCCTGATGAAAAGAGAGAGTGTTTCTAATACCAAGGACACAGTGAGGAGCATTAACACTGGAATAAAAATTGAGCTCAAAGGTTCGAGTACGAGGTTTGAATACGGGACTAAACTGAATCAAACTCCAAACTGTAGCTGGGAGATTTACCTGCCATTATAATTGACTATGCTTGAGGATTCGCCTGTCCCTGCGAGGACGTGTCGACCTGTCAATGTTTTCACAAAATTGCTTTGAATCGCTCAAGTTTTTGAGTGCTTTTGTTTCTTAAATATTCGCCCTTGGGATTTATTAAAATGTCGAGGTCGTTTCGAATTCGATGCTGTTTGATTTAGCATTTCATTTGAAGAAGGGAACAAAAGCACAGAATTTTTCATCATTGTTCTCATAATCCTCAAATATTTACAAGCCTGAAAATGCAATAACATTCAAGGTGATAAATATGCAGAAATTAAATATATCTATGGAAAACTTTGAAGACGTGGCTGTAATATGATAATAAATACTGGGTTTTCTGTTGCAATAAACCAAAAGAAAACATTTCAAAACAGAGAACATTTTTAAAGCAAGTGTCAGTAGCTTTGATGCCTTTCTAATGTAATACTAGTTTCAGACTTTTTAAAGCAGAGTTATATATATATATTTTAGTTAAGTATATTAACATTGTTTTAAAGCTTTTTTGTAGCTTGATACTGTTGGTCCCCCAACAGATCCGTACGTGTTCAGAAATGTGAATCATTTTTGCAGCTCACCATAAGGCTCAACTTGTCACAGCTTAAACCGCCTTAAAAATAGACCCAATTTGTGGTCCCGTTTTAGACACGGCGCAATGATAATAGGCGTCCACACTTCAGATGAAAAAGGACAACAGATGTCAGTGTCAGAGATTTGATGGTGCTTTTTTACTGAACCCATGACAAACCGCATTTCGTCTCCCTTCAAATGCTTTTGTTTTTATTTCAATCCTCTCAGATTTGGCCTCTTGTCAGAATTCGGCCCTTGCATTTTTATTCATGACTCTCTATACTTTGCATCCCAGTGCCAGAGAATTGCCAATAGATGCAAATTTGACACCATGCATGCTTGAAAGAGAAATAAATATTGGACACATGCTTTTGTTGATATTGTTGGCTTGTGTGTTGGTTAAATTTTAATGAAATGTATAATTAATCAAATGTTAAAGGGATAGTCTACCCAAAAATACTCACCATTAAGCCATCCTAGGTGTATATGACTTTCTTCTTTCAGACGAACACAATCGGAGATATATTTAAAAATATTCCAAGCTTTATAATGGTTGTGAAGGGGGGGGGGGAGATTTTGAAGTCTAAAAAAGTGCATACATCCATCATAAAAGTAATCCATACGGCTCCAGGGGGCTAATGAAGGCTTTGCGAAAAATAACCGAACTGTTCGGTTTTTGTAAGAAAAATATTCATATTTAAAACTTGATAAACTATAATAACTAGCTTCCGGCAGACAGCCGTACGCATTGATTTATACCAACAGTAACCTCTGACGCATGATGTAGGAGTATCGTAAGCTTAGACGCCTGTCGCGGTTCAAACAAATAGGGCTGTGCAACAAACTCAAGCTCCTCTGATATTTCTCTTTAAAAACTTGTCGTTTTAGACTTTTAATTTGTGACTGGTGTTTTGTTTTGCTCTATCCTCTGCGCTTCCACGTTCGTCATTGCGTCAGGTCAGAGTTCACTCTTCCGTTCTAACTCGACGCTAGTTTTATAGTTTATATATCTTACAAAAAACCCATTGCTTCACTACAGTAGGCCTTTATTAACCCCCTGGATTACTTTTATGATGGATGGATGCACTTTTTTGGGCTTCAAAATCTCCCCCCCCATTCAAAACCATCATAAAGCTTGGAAGAGCCAGGATATTTTTTAATATAACTCCCAACTGTGTTCGTCTGAAAGAAGATAGTCATATACACCAATGGTTTGAGGGAGAGTGAATCATGGGATAATTTTCATTTTTGGATGAACTACTCCCATTAATAATTCCGTGTGAAAAACACATGCACCGTCCACAGACAAACATAAATGCTTCTCCAAAACCAACTGAGCTGCCTTACTGTCCATCTCTGACATATGCTTTGATATGCCAGTCTATCATTCAAAACCTTAAAATACTGCCTATGTAGGCACTACTAGGCAGCTCACTAGAGTCAAAAAAAAAAAATAGTTCATGTATACAGTGTGAATGAATCTTTTATTTCATTTTCTCTACATCATGCGTTTACAATGTGATGTACCATTGGTCCTCCTCCAGTTGTACGTCTTCAAGGTATGTCACTTTTTTGAGCAGAAGTCAGTTTCATGTATACCAAGCCAAAACATGGTACACAAAGATGAAGAAATTACTTAGAAAACAAACAAAAAAAAAAAATAAACATAACTAACATAGGAAGAAACACTCTCCTTTAATTTTCTTCCAATAAAAGCCCTTTCACACGGTTCACGTTTGATTCCCCAATGCATAAAACTCGATGCAGCGAAACATCAATCTACAGCAATTACACCGTGTCCTGAGCAGGTTCAATAAGTTTCCTAGAGTAAGTAATTTTTGTGGCCTCAATGAATGCAAAAATGCTTTGCAATCAAAATGTATTTGATGTTTAATGCTTGATTTTGGACCAATGAGATTTTACTTTAGCTCTAGGGCAATAGGTGACAAAATGTCCTGAAACTACCGGATTAAGACGAAACCTCACATTTACATGGTAAAGATGGTGGTTGTCGAACTTAACATACTTAACTTGTTGCTGACCTTTAGAAAGAACAGACAATTGCATGTAATGTGAAAATCAAAAAAAAAAAAAAATTGGAAGAGAGACTAACGTGCATATCTGCATCTGGAACGTCATCTAGAAAAAAATGACGAAATGACATTCAGAGCTAAATTTAGTCTAAATAAGTCTTTTCTCCATTTTTTTTTTATTTCTCCAATGTATCTAAGCAATTGCCAGGACTTCCTGTTCTATTATCATTATTTTCACACTTTGTAATTATTTTGCCACTTAGCAACCTTGTAAAATCGCCCTTTAGCGATGCAATCTGCAACGCTTTTCATGTGAAGGCCAAAGCATCGCACGACAGGACAGAGGTGACATGAATCGTGTGAAAGGGCCCTAAGAAAACATCACACATCAGTGCCACTCTGAAACACTTGCTAACTTCATTAGTTTTCCCCATATCTTTGTGCAGTAAAGACATATCCCGTTTGAGGGCAAGTAGATTCGAGTTAGGCGAGACCGAACGAAACGTTTTAAAGCAAAGTTATCGGTAGCTGGAAGAATGAGAGACTTATAGACGAGTATTTCAGGCACTTAGAAAATCTCTCCCCCGTGTCCTTGGCTACAGCGTGCTTCACTGTGGAGTCTGCATTGAGAAACGGCTTTCTTTCCCAGCACAATACAGCGTGTAGAACAACCGCAGTTAGACAAGGCAAAAGACTAGATAAGTACATTCAAAACACGATTCTTTAAAGGGATTTCAGGTACCTCCCTACGCAAACGACAAGCTCATTATCTACAGTGAAGTCGGGTTAGCGTTCTCCTAATGTTTTTCTAAGGTTCTCCTAATGTTTCTGATGAACCGATGTTGAAGCCACGATCAAACGTCATTGTTATAACGGCACCAACCTTGGAATTTAATTACCGTTTAAAAGGTTTAGTTAAAAGAGAACTCCACTGGATACACAACAAAGAAGTTACTTACAATAAAGAAACACTCATTTCACTCACAAAACTACCGTAGTATTTCCGGTTTGTGGACATGGTACTAATATATTCTGATTGGCAATTTTTTTCCCCCAATGATCAATGCTTTACATTTTACATTTGGTTCCCAAATCTTGAATATACATGGTTGCATCCATCATAATACCATTAAACTATGGAATTAACAACTTTTGGACATGATAATCATGGAAATACCACAGTATCCTTGGATCAAGTGAATGCAATGATATATGAAAGCCATCTGAAACTTACTATAGCATGGTTTCATAAGGACCCTGATTTCCTCCAGTTCCCAACGTCCTGTTTTCCATTTCCTCTCTTTTCCCGCTGTCTTTCTCTCCTCTAGCTCTCCCCGGGGCTTTGCTTTGCTGGACTTCGGCAGTCAGCCGTAAGAATGAGGCCAGTAACAGAGAGACAGCTGTAATTTTCTGCTCACAACCGGTCCAAATTACTGTACACACACAATAATGAGTGCCGGCGGCCGTAGCGCCACAGCGCCAGGGGAAGCCGACGTCCCTATACACTTCCTGGACGTCAAAAGTTTGGTTTCAGGGATGGAGCCTAACGTTTATGAAAACACACTGGCCATCTCGTAGATTACACAATGACTAACACAGGCCTCTTTTTACGCACAGTGAGTTACGACATCGACAAAGAGTCTCACAAGTAACGTTACCGACAAAAGACTCAACGGAGGTATCGACTACGTTCCTCGACTACTTTTCCGAGAATCACGTGACAAGCACCACACCAGCACTGCTGTGCTCTACGACTCAACGATTTAATGTGGACGAGTTTTAACGGAACAAAACGAAAACCTAAAAATGCACAGGATCACAATAATAGTTTCAGAACGTTGGAAGAAATGTCCCGCGTCGAGCCCGAGGTTCACTAATAAAGGGTACGCCACGCCGTTTTTAAAGGTTTTAAAATGACTCGCGATTGTAGCTAATGTTCACATTTGACTTATCATTTGTCTTACAAAACTTGGTAGCATCAAAACATCGTAGGGTTTTTACAAATCAACATTTGCACCTGAGATTTGAGTTCTCAAAATACCTGTACTGATCATTATCGCCTCTTAATGATTGACGATCTTTTCCAACTGACTAGTTAAAATAGAAAATTACTCGTGTCAATGTGCCTGAAGACAAGTTCTCGCTCTAAAGGTGGGATCGGACCACATTTAAAGGACAACTTTACGATTGTTTTAATGCCACCTAGACGTTGCTCTCTCTCGTAAGGACACAGAGTTGGAAGTCATTACAAATTGTTCTAAATACATACTCAGAAACAGGAAAGCACATTGGAAAAAGAGAAGACAGGTGTAGTACGCTAGACGACATTTACGATTCGCGTCTAAATAATCAACATCCTGGTTTAAGGGCCGTTCACACGAAGAATGATAACTATATTAGCGTGCGAACCAACGCTCGATAACACTATTTATTATAAGCACGCACTGCAGTTTTGACATCTGCCATTTTAAATGCTCAAGCTCTTTAAAGTCACATGGATTCTCATTGGCTGTCAATGTTTTTATCCTTCATCAGCTGGGAAAAAATGTTTTGAAAGTGATACGATAACTTTCTTGTGTCACTTCACCAGGGCTTGACATTAACTTTTTTGCTCACCAGCCACTGTGACTAGTGGATTTCCAAAGATAGCCATTTTCATTGGCCACAATTTTGACATCAATAGCATGGGTAAAAACTGCCATATAGATATTTTTTTTAATTATCTCATAACTTGGCAGCAGGTATATTAGGCTGCTGTCATTTTAAGACCTGACGCATTAAATCCAATATACTCTTACACATGCATTTTCTTTCTCAACTGTCTACGTTCACTTGAAAAATATAACTGACTGTGTTTAGGTGAATACTCACCAAGACTGACATTTTGACATTATTTTGTGTGTATAAGTATTACAGTGTATTATTGTGTGCGTGACAGTTTAATAAGCGCAATAAGCAACGGAAATAATTTATTTCTGAGAGGTGGCTTTATGCGCGTGCCACAATATCGGTATCGGCCGATATATGTTCATTTTTAATGTTATCGTTATCGGCCGATAAATAATGGATTATTTCCTTCAGCTGAGACACTTCAGATGTGCACTGTTCGCAATGATGGTTCTGAATTGCTTGAAATATGATTGAAATCAGTTCAAAACATGTACAGTGTAAGTCTGTCATATAGACTACATAAAATTATAATGTGCTTGGGGCATGGCTTTTAATGGTGAGACTTTTGTTTTTGTAATCAGGCTCTCAACAATTATACAAAAATTTGTATTTAGATTTATCGGCCAATATAAATCTTTATCGGCTTTCAAATATAAAGAATTATCGGTTGTCGGTATCAGCCAAAATTTTCATATCAGTGCATCCCTAATATATTAGCCTATATATAAAATTCAACCCGCCAAAGTGGCTAGTAACAATGCTGAAATCCACCCGCATCTGGCGGGTGTTAATGTCAAGCCCTGCACCTTTTACTATTTTCGTTGAATTAGAAAGAATTATCGTCCTTGGTGTGAACGGGCCTTTAGTCTCTTTAGTAATCACGCAGTCTTCGCGACGTCACACGACCGTGCTGATGTCCTCCGGTTCGTCCGGCTTCTTGGGCTTGCTGGGAAGCGATTTTAGGTACTCCAGGTGTCGTCTCGCGTCTTCCTGGTTCTGCCGTACATAGTACACAACGTAAGAGATAACCATTGCGAACCAGCCAAACATGGTCACCAACATGGCGTAGTCGGTGGTCCGCTTGGCCAGGTTGCACAAGTCCGCGTCCACGGCCAGGAACGGCTGGCCCTCCTGGTCTCTCAGCTCTGAACTACGGCACAGCACGCGCGTGGCGGCCTCGTGGTTGTGCGCCATGCCGCCCAGCGCCTGCTGTAGGGCGCAGTCGCAATGCCAAGGGTTATTGTCCACCATCACACGTGCCTTCAACCGTGCGAACGCGTCCTTGTGCACGCTAGTGATGCGGTTGTGGGACAAGTCCAGCACTTCGAGAGAGCCCTCCAAACCGACGAACGCCCCCTCGCCGAGGGTTTCCACGGCATTGTGGGATAGGTTGAGCCTCCGAAGCATCCTCAAGCCGTGAAATATGCGATCGGGCACCAGAGATATGTGGTTCCTGTCCAGTTGCAGCAGCTGGGTGTCCGGCGGGACGTCGGGCGGGATCTCCTTCAAGCGTGACAGACTACAGGTGACGTTGAGGCCGTGCGGAGGGCTTTCGGAGCGCTGGCAGGTGCAACCCTTGGGACAGGTGCTGGCAGACGGAAAGCACAGGACCATGAGCACCAGGCTCTGCAGCAGCAGACACATGGGGATGGAGCGCGAAAGCCACAGGTCCAACGGCGTCATGCTGACAGGCAGTCAACATACTCGACGCCAGGGCCGTTCACGGGAGCCCCATAGCGGGACCGCGTCGTCACCAAGATCCGTGGGTCTCGTCAACTCTCATCGTCTGTTTGAGCCTGCGGAGGGAGAAGACACAGTGAAGTCGACCAGCTAATTAATGGGTCGGAATGACACCTTCCTCCATCACTCAAAAACACATACAGATCCTCTCTATTTGAAAAAGGCCTGTCAGAAAAACTGACATCAGTGTAACACAGAGTGATGTGTGGCTAACTAAAGACTGCAATGTTTGCAGATTAATCTGTTGATATCTGACCATTTTTAGATTATCAGTTAACAGAAGTGGTATTTTGTTCATTTAACTGTTCCAAAATCTAAAATTCAGTTTCTTCTGCTCACCAAGAATGCATTTATTTGATTAAAAATACAGTATAGTACAGCAAATCAGTCATTATCACCATATAAACCCCACTACTGATCACCCTGTCAGGGTTTATCTATTAAACAAAATATTTTACCGCTCAATAGACCAATTAGTGAACAACTCTAATTCCAAAAAGGTTGACTACAGTTTAACTAATTTAAGAAAGTAGTTTGGCGAACTACAGTTTCACCAACACTGCATGAAGAAGCACTCAGTTAAGGTCACCTACATACAGTAAACCCGTTGTATTTCAGGCGGGGAGGGAGAGCTATAATTAACGCACGTTAACACATGCCGCTTGCGTGCATACAGTGCGTGACGCCAATCCTGGATTGATGTAAACAACTGAAGTGATAAAGTGAGAGATAATAGCGGTTGGAAGTCTGTGTCACCTGACCACATTTCTTAGAGTGCTGCATTTAGCACCAGACTGAATTAGCGGAGCAAAAACACGTTCATTTACACATCTGGACCTCTGTATGTCAATAAATTGATAGTGATGTAAAAATAAGTATCTCAGGAGTCCTGACGTGACGGGCTCAGTAGTGTAGAGCGTGTGTGTTGCCGGAGGCTCCTGAGAGCCAGTGTGAACTGACTGAATGAATCCCAGGCCCCTGTCTGGCTGATGTAATGTGTGCGAACACCTGCCACATGGGATCTATAATGTCAGATTTCAGCCGTTCTGGTGCAAACTATGACAACTGACAGGTCATTACAGAAAAAAGACGTGTTATTCATATACTATCGACAACAAACTACTTTTGTAGTAGATGTATTCTAGATTAATGCAAATACAAATACATGATATTGTTGCATGGCTCTCTGGAATGATTCTGATTGGTCAATCGTGGCATTCAGAAGTCAAATATTTCTTAAAAATGACTGTTGCCCATGGCAACAATGTATAAATGACTGCTCATCCAGGAAATTGCATGATTCAATAAAGCGGTGCTTGTGTATTTAGTAGTAAATTAATAATATAATATAATATCCCATGTCTATTTATGTCATAATTACGAGCTGATTGTACATCATCCCTTACTTATAAAACATTTGGGCTCTCTCATTTGTTCCTCACTGATTCACACTTATTTCTTATTGGTTATTCACTGTCACATGGGCACAGGCGATCACTTCCGTTTTCTTTATTATCTCCTTTGTCGGATTGTTTGAGAAGGTTGGAAAGGGCGAGTAGTGGCCAACTCTCTGTTGACCGTATTGCATTGGTTTAATCATGCTTTATTAAAATCGAAATCAAGTTAAGATCGTCAGTAGAAAATGACGACACAGTGCGAATGAGTCACAAGCCATTCCATTACCTAGCCTCTGTGGAGCTACTGGATGCCACTAATAACAAGTAAAATATAAGTAATAAAATAAGAACAAATAATCAAATTATGAGTAATAGCACAAATACAATAAAACAAACATACAAATAAAATAAATCATGATTTTCAGGTAAGTAACAGTAATTTCAGGTAGAGAAAATGAATAATCAAATGTAAAATAGCACTGCACAGTCTTCACTGTATAAATAAATATATATGAATCCTTATTAAAGTTTCAAAAGTTATTCAGTCAATAGCAGCGAGCGATTTTTTTCTTTGTCCTTTGTTGTTTGATTAACATTAAAACAAAGACAGCTGCTGTCACTTTAAGAGCTGCACGGATCCAATTTACTGTTACACATTTTATTTCTCAACTGTTTATGTTCGTTTAAGATATAACAGACTATGTTTACTAGGATACTCGCCAAGACCAGCATTTGTTGACGTAATTTTGCGTGAATATATGTCCGTTCAAGCACGAGAAGACGTGAAAGAGAACTCAATTCAGCATTCGCAAGCTGTCTGAGAAGCAGCTTTCTGTGCCCGTGCTTCGGATGCGTGCGCACACAAAACTTCTCACGCTACTGAATTGAGTTCTCTTTCGCGTCTTCTTGCACATGAATATTTAAATTGGAAGGCTTAAAAACACATGCTCCATCTCGTCTATAAGCAAGGACTAAAGTAAAACAATTTAATATAAATTAATATCAATTCTGGAATAAAGAAATCGATTTTAAAATCGTAAAAAATAATCGTGATAGTCAGGTGATTCTTCCAAGATTCTGAATATACTACTAAACAAAATAACATGTAATTTACTAGAGGTTCTGACAAAATATGAATTGCCGGACTAAAAATATTTTATTAATATGAATGATTTTAAAAAATGGTTTTGAATGAATTCAATGACTCTTTAATAAATACTTGTTTCATTACTGGATGAATCAATGTTTTTGAATGAATCTTTTGAATGAATGATTCAATGACGAATACATTTTTTAACACTAACTTATCGCCACCTAGTGGCGTAAGATATAATTGATACAATCGTTATTTGAATCGCCAAGTTAGTTTCAAAAGGTGGTTTGCTTATTTTGATTGCTATCGTAGACATCATTGTTATATATATATATATATATATATATATTTATAATTTGGAATAAAGACAGTAATCAAACAGACCTCGCCCATACTTATTTTTCATAGTAAATAGGGGGGCAAAATCTGTTTGGTTACTGACATTCTTCCAAATATCTTCCTTTGTGTTCAGCAGAACAAAGAAATTCATACAGGTTTGGAACAACTTGAAGGTGAGTAAATGATGACAGAATGTTCATTCCTTCAATAGACACGGGTAAATCGTAAATCGCGTGGGTGTTTGAATCGAGATTGTGATCTTTTTACGATTAATCATACAGCTCTAGTTAGGTGAATCGATTTTTTCCCCCAGTCCTATTTTTTACAACTAAATATGATTATATTAAAATGTATTAAATCTTTTAAAATATAATATTACAAATGACAAAATTACAAAAATGTATCTTTTAAATAAATGTATTATTGTATTATTAAATAGAATTTAAAATATATATATTTTTGCAACTGGGTAAGTTACAACACACCAATTATTAGATTTTATATCATTAGATAGTATTGTTGTATATTTTTCCGTTAGGAAAGAGGCGGGGTTTGAACTGACAAAATGATTGGAGAAGTCCTGCATACATCACCAGAGAGAAAACTGTCATTTCACAATATGATCCAGTTATGACATTTAAATAAAAAGGTATGAGATTAAAAAAAAGAAGAAGAAGAAAGAAATCATTCACCATAAGATCAATAACAAGCATTTCGAGTAACATTTAATTTCATGCTGACTTTAAACATTTAAAACTTCCATTCTCTTAAAACATGTCTCAACATTTCATGCAATTGTCTTCTAAGGATGTTTAGATATTTTACTACTTGGTTAAGAAGAATTATATTTTTGCTAAATTATTGATGCTGTTGGCATTACAAGAATGAGTACAGACAGACACTGCTCATCATGAATGAAGGAGCCATAATTAGACTGACATCAGGTTTTAATATTAAAACACACTGATCCAGATTATCAGGCAGAGCTTGGCTCTGGGTCACAGCGGCTCTAAGAAAGCCAAACAGATCGTGAAGCTTTTCCCATCATTACCATTGCCATCATCATAACACATTAAAGTTCATAATGTGAAGATTATGGAGCTGGAGAAAGAAATCCTAATATGCACTTGCTATCATTCATTTATTCAGTATAGCTTTGAATATCTGCAAAAATGATATTTGGGTATAATGGCTGATATTTTACACTGAACTACTCGACTTATGAAGCATTTTATGCAGGCAAACATGCACTTTACTTCTCACTGGATGTGACAGCAGCATTAAAAAAGGGAGATCTTGCAGCACGAATAGCAAAAGGGTCAAATATGCTGTTTAAAAGCATCATAATGGACAAATATCGCTCAGAACAAAGAGCAGATCTGAATCTGGCTTTAAAAGCGTCTCATGTCAAATGTGATAATAATCCAATCAGATATGAGCAGCAGCAGAGCTTTGATCCAATGCATTATCCCTGAATTAATCCTAGTGGCTCTGGCATGAAATCTGACCCTTCCAATGTGATCAAAGGGAACATCACCTTCTTCTAGCAATTTCACAACCAGACAGCATCACAAGCACTCAAAGGCAGGTCTAAATCAGAAAGCTAAGTGCTGAAAATAACTTTTCTCGACTTGTAAAGCAGTAAAGAGTGATCTAACAGATTACAGCCGAGGGTCTCCTCCACACCCTGGTGAATGTGAAGCATGATTGCATTCAGTATTAGTTCTATTATTATGAGAGATGAATCAATAAGTTGCTCATGCCTGGCTGGTTTAAATAAATCAGACATGCCAGTTGCAATGCACTGCAATCAATGATCTGTCAATTGCTATTCAAAAGGTGCATATCATTTGAAGCGGCTGCAATAATTCACTCATAAACAAACACCAGCTGACGCATGTACAATTCGCTTATTTTATCCCTAATACATGCATGTTCAGCGTGCAGTTCGCAGCATGCAAAATGCATATGTGACACAGATGCATGCATGTCAGTCTCTATCATGTGTGTGTTTATGTGTGGTTGAGCAACAGGCGACATGCGTTTGTCTCTTACCTGCGACAGAAACACTCATCGATCGCCGCATCCGTGACTCTCACATCCTCGGGGAATCATTCAAACATATGATGTGACGCTCTCGGTTGTTATTTCATGTGAGCTCGCACATATTTGGAGATTGTTGTCTGATGTTAGTGGCAAGAGCCACGGGAGTAACTGGGAGGGGTTCGATCGCTCCGTGGTAGTGGCGTTCGATTCGCGAACGAATGGTTCTTTTGAGCCTATTCTTTTTAGTGATTCAGTCGAGCCGATTCGCAGAGCGTAACTGTGCTATGGTGGAAACAAAATTGCTAATATTATTATACTATTAGGAACTATGCTTCAATCTGAACCCTTATAATAATAATAATCAAGATGAACTAAATCCTAAACCATGTTTTGGACCAGCAGTGAAACACCTGTTTGCACGTGGATTTCTGAATCACCAGTTTAAGAAGGATTTTCTATTGTTGTTGTTCATGTTTTGACACAATGACACACTATGCACCCTAGTGACCGAAATGTAATCGCTAAATGACAAGAAAAATAACACGTAGCCTACAATGGACTTGTAGGAACGCTTTGAGTGATCACAACAATCTGAGAATGGTGGTTCATTGAAACCAGCCATCTGAACGAACCGATTCGATTAAATGAATCGTACTTCGCAGGCTACTGGATTCTCTCGGTAGCGCGCGCTTGTATGTGAGCGTGCGTGTGCCTCCAGCTCTCTCTTTTTTTTTAATTTTCGACTTTAATCAGTAAAAATTAGCTCTTCTGAAGGATCCCACGTCGATTTGAGACAGGAAATCCACCCGGAAACACGTTTTGCGACGTGTTTTTGTGCTGAGGTACTCTTATAAACCCTTACGAACATTAACCGTTTTACTACAAATACAACCATGGTTAATATAGACTTAGTTAAACCATGGTAATTACAAATTAACCTACACTAACCTGGTATAAATACCTGGTATTTGTATTAAAACTTTGGTACAAATGGTAATCAATCCACTAAAAACCATGGTTAGCCTACTACACGTTTACTATAATAAAACCATGGTTAATTTTCGAAAGTACTGTGGTGGTACGATGGTAAAGTAATTTAACGTGTAAAGCACGTTGAGTGTCAAAAAAAGCTCTTTATAAATGTAATGAATTATTATTATTATTTAATATAATTACATTTTACCCTGCCTACCTTAACATTTACCCAGGTTACCCAGGTTTCAGCTTGTTGACGACTATTGGGGTAACCTGACATTAGATAGCCTATTATAGATGTTTCAGCAACACTTTATTTATGGTAAATCTGATACCGTTTCTGCACCATATTATCAACACAGTACTTATTGTAAAAGGTACCTTTATGATGCAATGTTTTCATTGACAGCAATTTTTTTATTATTATTATTATTTAGAAAATGTGGGCCGTACAACTCTGAACAAGTGAGTTTGACAGCAGCATAGGGGTTAAAAATCTGAACAAGTGCTTTAAACTCCCGCAAGGACTGACACATGAGCCGTTACACGCCTGTGCCCTTGAAGAGGTTTTTAACCACTCCAAACCAGAGTGACCCTGTACCGAGTGTGTCGGCATCAGCTAAATGACACATTACTAATATGAAACCACTCATGATTAATTATAATCACGTTAACTCCACGGTTCAGTAACTGTTTTGATAGTTTTACTGTAAATACCAGCTAGCAGCATATTTAATACACAACGAGCTGTCTGAGTACTCATTCAATGTCAGCGTGCGGTAGAAAACCAACAATTAGCTGTGCTGTCCTTGACAAACACTGTCTGTCTGTGATAAAGGCAGCTCATCCGTTCGCAGCCGAGCAGAGAAACTTCCACTGCACCAAATATCAATCATTGTAGCTAATTAGTCAGTGTAGAGGTGATCAAATGGCGTTATGACAGAAAAACATCCATCAGCACCAAATGAACTGATGTTCCAATAACTGGGGCTTGACGGCCGTTTAAACCGGCTAAACTTGCAAACCGGGGTCTCAAAAACACAATATATCAAAAACGTCATTTAAAGCACAAAAGATTTTTTCTATCGGTGCAGATATGGCTTACACTTCATTGTGGAAGCAAAAAGAGTCTGTTTTGTAGCACAGTAAACGGGTTTGTTCATGACATGCTCACACTGCAGCTGCGGTATTATGGTTTGATATGATTTTCAAGAATTAAATTGGCAGGTTGCCTGTGTAGCATGTAATTTAGAGTTTTCCCTCCGTTCCGTGCCGCATTGATACACTGAATTTGATTGGCAAACAAACAAACCAAACCAAACCAAAACAAAAGAATGGCATACAAACCCAAACTGCTCCTTCATTAATTTGCAAAGGGACTGATTTGGAACAAGACATTTACATTCCTGCTTTTGAAAGGTCATGCTTTGTAACGCTCATTTGCATACTAAGTGGCTAATTATTTTGCAGCCAATAGGCAGGTATGTGATGGTGTGGGAAAGGGGGCGACCGGTCATCAGTCTTTAACTACATCCAAATACAATCATTGCTGAATCGAGGCCACACACATCAGATAGTCCATGTCAGTAATTTGGCTTTCAGCGAGAGTAAATTAGCCTAATTAAATCTAATTACAACATGCATCTACTATAGACCCATCAAACTCATGCACATGCACATAGTATGCACATGTAGTATGCAGTATGTATATGGCATGCACATTTTGTGTATGCATGGTGATCTACTTCATTTGCCAAATTCTCTAGTACAGAAAAGGATCACACTGCATGGAATTCATACATTTATACAAATGCAATGTACTTGACCTTCCTTGTCTTGATGAATGTGAATGAATGAATGCTTTTTGACTTGTAATTTGAAAAGATTTCCAAACAGTTTTACACAAAATTAGATTAAAATGCAAAATGAATATACATGTATCCTATTTCTGAGATGATAACTAGATTTCTTCTCCATCATATATTCATAAAAACATATATGCCTAAAGGTTTCCACCCTGACTCACATACAAAACGTATTATATGAAATGCAGTGGCAAACATTTTAAACACTAGATAGTTGCTTCATGATGTTGCAAGTTTAATTCGGCAAGTGGAATTGAGTTGTCATATCAGAAAAATGTTTATTTTACATTTTAATAATTGTATTATATGTTCCATTTTGGCAGTATACTGAAGAAAATTGGTGTAGGATTTACTTTAAAGGGCACCTATAATGCCCCTTGTACAAGATGTAATATAAGTCTCTGGTGTTCCAGAATGTGTCTGTGAAGTTTCAGCTCAAAATACCCCACAGATCATTTATTATAGCTTGTCAAATTTGCCCCTATTTGGCCGTTTTTGTGTGTGCTCCTTTAAATGCAAATGAGCTGTTGCTCCCGGCCCCCTTTCCAGAAGAGGGCGGAGCTTTAACAGCTCTTGCTTCGGTTACTCAACAACAACAAAGCTGGAGAATCTCACACAGCCAAAATGAGGATTGTCAGTATCAGTGTTCAGCCTTACATTGTTCAAACCGGAGTCGACACTGATGGAGAGACTCAGGAAGAAGTTACAACTTTTAGAATGAAACTGGACGTTTCTGAATGGTTAATGGATATGCAGTTGCTGTGGAGTTGATTCAACTCATCCACTAGCATGTGCCGTCATGTTAATCTTTTTTTGTTGAATTGACCCTCGTTTGTGAAGCAGTCTGGCGTAAAATGACGGCATGTCAACAACACTCTACTACAACAACTCTTCCTCTTCTCTAAAGCAGCCCAACATGGCCTCACCCCCTTTGTTGCATGTCTCTGATGCAGGTTTTATGTAAATTTTAGGGTTAGTGATGTCACCAAAACGAGAAGAAGCTCGTTGTAGTCCCTACCAGCAATTAGTTGTAGTCCTTAAACAGAGAATTCTAAGCCTAATCTCAAAAAGCCCTCTTTTTTTTAATAATGAGCCATGTTCAGTGCATTGGATTGCAGTTTTATGCTGCACGCTACTGGATGGCACTAAATTATCTTGCGACACAGTGAGGTCATGTGACTTTTACTTTTTTAAAAAGTAGTGCACACTGCTTCACAAAATATTTTTTTAAAAACTGACTGTAGTCAGAATATGATAGCATGGATCATCATCTCTTAGACCTGCACCTCTGCTGAGTGTTTAATGGCTATATTTCTGATTATTATATTGCTCTAGAGATGTGATATGTGCTTCTCCTCCATCTGATGGTATGCACTCACCTCTGAGAGATGCAATAAAACGATCAGCACTTTTTTCCATTTTACAGCTCTGCATATTGCGTTTCCATTTCCACATGATGTTTTCAACCTCCCCAAATGTGATTTAAATGTTTCAGATCTCATCTGAACCGCTTTTGACCCCTGAATTATTCCGATCATTTGCAATAATCCTCTGCGGCTCTGATCTGACCTTTAAACTCAGTAAAAGGTCAAGCTGATCAATGCAGAACATGAGCGGTGTCACAGATCTGACCTCTCGGAAAATATCTACCGCTCGAACCATCAATGAGAGAGATCGGCTGATAAAAAAACTAGTTTATTCTGCCATCATCCATTCATCAAAAATGGAAGAACAAAAAGGCGGCTGAGACTGTGTTTGGAATGGAATTATGCTACTGCTTACATACATCATTCTAAGACAGTAAAAATACTGAATATACAAGAAAGAGATGTTAAAAATCACTTGATTTCTGTTTAGTTCATTTACAAATGGAAGGTCAAGTTAAGCGTACTGCATTGTGGAAAACAATACACATCAATAAACTCGGACCACAGCGTTCAAGTCCAGAACATTCTCATTAATAATTCTTCCTTTGACTTTGAGCTCTCATAATTGTGTTCGATGTGGTTCAGTGGACCCAATAATAATGTATTATTTATGATGACAGTCTTATGCAGGCTCTTCTTAATGAAGCAGGAAGGTAAATGTCCACCATGGGTCCCAAAGCAACTTTACAAGACTTCATATTCTCTCAGCACTGTTAGTAATGGATGCTGCACTAGGGCTCGCATTAATCTGCAAGCAAAATAAACGTATATACAAGTGCTTCCCGGCTAACAGGATCCAGTAAGCAGCCATGGAGCAATGCCTTCCCAGCTAACAAAAATATGTTCTAAGAACGTTTTGCTAACATTCCCATTAAGTTATAAAAATGTTATTTCTGATTATTCTCTGAACATCCAGTTTTTTTTTTAATGTTTTTTTTTTAATGTTTTTTTTTTTTTTTTAATATTAAAGGAACCTTCCATTTTATCACTTTGCAAACATTATGGAAATGTTACTTTTGAATGTTATTTTAGTAATGTTAATAGAAAGTTTGTTCAAAGTTATCTTTTCGTTAAAGGGCACCTATTACGCCCCTTTTCACAAGATGTAATATAAGTCTCTGGTGTCCCCAGAATGTGTCTGTGAAGTTTCAGCTCAAAATACCCCACAGATCATTTATTATAGCTTGTCAAATTTGCCCCTATTTGGGTGTGAGCAAAAACACACCGTTTTTGTGCATGTCCCTTTAAATGCAAATGAGCTGCTGCTCCCAGCCAAATTCCAGAAGAGGGCGGAGCTTTAACAGCTCTTGCTTCAGTTGCTCAACAACAACAAAGCTGGAGAATCTCACGCAGCCAAAATGAGGATTGTCAATAACGGTGTTCAGCCTTACATTGTTCAAACCGGAGTCGACACTGATGGAGAGACTCAGGAAGAAGTTACAACTTTTAGAATGAAACTGGACGTTTCTGAATGGTTAGTGGATAAATTTATGTAGTTGCTGTGGATTCAACTCATCAACTAGCATGTGCCGTCATGTTAATCTTTTTTTGTTGAATTGACCCTCGTTTGTGAAGCAGTCCGGCGTAAAATGACGGCATGTCAACAACACTCTACTACAACAACTCTTCCTCTTCTCTAAAGCAGCCCAACATGGCCTCGCCCCCTTTGTTGTGTGTTCTCGGGGGCGGGGTTTATGTAAATTTTAGGGTTAGTGATGTCACTAACCCGGGAAGAAGCTCGTTGTAGTCCCTACCAGCCGTTTGTTGTAGTCCTTAAAAAGCGATTTCTGTAAAAGAAAATATCTCCCTTTGCATTGAACTTTGAGCGTCGTAACTTTGCAGATGTTGTTTATGCTCAAACAGCAACATTACACACTAACTAAAGTTAAAAAAGTGAAATCATAATCAACCACCCCTTTAACACCATGTCTTTACCGGATGCAACCGTTGCATCGTGCTGCACCGCAACTGCTAGAATCTATCTACACTGGACATGACAAAGCGACCATTGCACATCCATTTGTCCAAAGAAGAAGCAGAAACAATCAATCAAAGCATTGCTTAAGCACATGTACACGATCATCAAACATTCAACAGCATATAAATCAAAACTGCCAAACGTTACTGAATGAAATGTCGACCCAGGAAGAGGTTTAAGACTGTGAGGCTTTGGGGATGTTGATAGACTCGATCTGTGTTTTGATCATCATTCTGAATCAGATCTGGACAAATTCTTTCTAATTCTTTGTTCAAAATGTTGCTTTTTTATGAAACTTACCTGCATTCAAGTTTTGATAAAAAAGAAGGCATGAAGCTAGAATACATATTTTTCTGTTCCTTCTTTGATATATTGTATGTTCAGATATTTATACAACAAAATATTCAGAGGGCCATAAAAATATTGTGAAAATAATCAAAAATGCTGGCTCTGGCTGGCAATTAAAAAAAAATGGTGGCGGAGAAAGAGTTAATAATGTTTTCAAAATGTTCGCGTAAAAACATTATACAACGTTCATGGAAATGTTTTTTTTTTTTTTCTGAAACATTTTAGTTGGATGTGGATGTTTGTCCAACTGAGAAAATTCAAAAGTAACATTCCCATAACGTTTGCAAATTGGGATGTTCCTTTAACGTTCACATAACCAAGACATTTTTAAAAAACTGCACATTTTGAATGTTTAGAGAGAACATTTTCTTAACTTAATGGGAACGTTTGCAAAACGTTATATTTTTGTTATCTGGGAAGGCATTGCTACATGGTTGCTTACTGGGTCAAAGTGCACTCTATAAGTCCCAAAAAGGATAAGCAATCATAATGAAGGTTGCCTTAGCAAACTGCCAAATATTCAAGAACACTGAAATATCCATCTGCCTCTGGGTAACATTCCTCTCACGACTGTTTCCACTCACGGTTAAAAAGGGAAGTTGAAAAACTAAGATGTTTCATTATAAAGTACAAAAAATAGTCATGCTTATGTGGCAATTAGAGCTGCTGGATAGCACAGTTACCCATCTTTTTCACATTACGATTTAATTTCTCTCTCTCCTCTGAGCTCGGCGCTGGAGAACCACAGAACATTTAACACTGCTGTCAGATGCAGGAAGTAACGGGAAGCTCCCGTCTCATTGGCTGATTGGCCCCCCGCTGATGCTGATCTTAAAATGGAACACAGAGCACAAATAATTAATGCTTTTGTTTCACCTGCAGAACACGTGTCGAGACTTTTGTGACACCGTTCAACGTTTAAACCACAGAGGCGATGTGCATGATACTGTACACAGCTAATATTGAGAGCCTGATCAAATAAAGAGTCAAGAAAAGATGCTGGAATTTGCAAAAAGTGTTCTGATTCAGTTGTCACACTGGAAAAGGAAACTTTTTCTTTGTGGGAGCATTTACAGTAATCTACAGTACTGTTCAAAAGTTTGGAAACATTACTATTTTAAAATGTTTTGAAAGAAGTGTCTTCTGCTCATCAAGCACAGATCCTGTACAAACTGCAAAACTACTATGAGTTGCATGCCGTTCTGAACACTCCCATCAGCTGAAGACTGATCAATTGTTGACGGTTTATCTTTGAATTGTGCAACTGAAGCTTGTTTTCATCCGTCATTCTGGGCGCTCTGTCATCCGTTTGTCGGTAGAACACACAGCGTCAGTGTTCAGGGAAAGTGAATGGAGAGATAAACGGGGTTGACAGCGCAGGAGGAGAAAATGCCCCGGAGAATAAATGAGCCTGATGCATCATTTTCCAAGTCTGTTTGAATTCAATCAGCTGCTTCAGAGCTGCTGGACGCCAGAGTCACATGATAAAGCAGTTGGTCTGGATGATGTTATAGGTATTGATCATGATGCTTCCCCGCATAACAGATCAATCCAGTCCAGGCCCGAGACTAAATAAGCTTTAGTACCTGCAAAGGGCTCTATGCTGAACGGCACCAGTGTTGGGGAAAGTTACTTTTAAAAGTAATACGTTACTAAAAAAGTAACTAATTGCATTACTTTTTCCTCATCTGGGCTGGGCTGTTTGTTTGTTTGAAAGAAAGAAATAAGTTGGCAACTGTAAAGGCCCTTTCGCATCAAAAGTGAAATGAATAAGCCTCAGGCTGAAGGAAATGCAAATTCATGCCCGTACATTAGAGGACACAGCTCAAACAAACCTTTCAGCTGTGCTGCCATTCTGGATCGCAGAAGAATGGAAGTGGTTTCCTCCACTAACTAAAAAATAAAAAACTGTAATTGCGACTATTTATCTCACAATTTTGACTTTTTTATCTTGCAATTACGAGAAATAAAGTCAGAATTGCGAGATGTAAACTCACAATTGCGAGAAATAAAGTCAGAATTGTGAGTTATAATTAGAGATGCACTGATGTATCGGCTAACAATCGGTATCGGCCGATAAAAGCTATTATTATCACTATCGGCCATCGGCAGATTGTCTAATAATGATCAGGGCAGATTATATCCTGTCAGTCAAAAGGGTGCGGAAAGACATGTTCAGACTGCAACTCATACATACTGTGTGTGAAGAAAATCTCTTGTGTTCAATTTTAACACATTAACAGTTTAAAAATAGTGACGTTAAAGCAGCTCTTTTTGATCCTATATGAATCACCCGTAGTTCAAGCCAGGGTTGCCAGGTCTGCGTTTTCTTTCCTACATCAAATATTATTTGTAGCGCCTCCCATCCAATAATCGCAAAAATATTTGTGCTTTATTACTTCTGACAAGAATTAAAGTTTCAGTTTTCAAATTCTGTCCATTTTATCATGATATTCAAACAATAAATGCCGTTTTGACGCTCTTAAATGTGACGTGTCAGATCGCTGTAATGCCTCAGTTCAGGCGGCAGCTCGGAGCGCAAGTCTTTTCTTCTTCTTCAATACAAGTTATATCTCGAAAAACATGAATGAACATCAAAGGTATGTTGAAATATATTGTACAACTTACCAGAATGTATGATGTCTCATGTAATCACTTTATTTGTGTTTCAACCGCGGAAAGACGTCAATAAAACAGCTTGTGAACAATGTGTCACATCATGTCACTTTTACCTCAGGAATGCTTTCCAATGTTCACAGTTCCTTAGCTATCTACATATAACAAAAAACACTAGAGAGGAGCTTATTTACTGGTAATTATATGTTTGTGCAAATTTGCCATGAAGACAAGTGTTTATGAAAACTACCTTATGTGATACTAAGTTTTATACATTTCAGTTTTTATTTTAGTGTAATTATTGTGTACCAAATGAGAGGGTTCCCTGTATAGTTTGCAACATTATTTGGGAGAGACTTTTGTCAAACTATCGGTATCGGTATCGGCCGATAACATTCTGAATAATCGGTATCGGCAGAGAAATTTAGTATCGTGCATCTCTAGTTATAATGTCAGAATTGTGAGATATAAACTCACAATTACGAGAAATAAAGTCAGAATTGCGAGTTAAAATGTCAAAATTGCAAGATATAAACTCATAATTACGGGAAAAAAAGTCAGAATTGCGAGATATAAACTCGCAAATTTTGAGAAAAAAATTAAAACTCGCAATTCTTACTTTATATTACGCAATTCTGACTTTCATAACTCGCAGTTCTGACTGTAACTCGCAATTGTGTTTTTTATCTCACAATTCTGACATTATAACTAGAGATGCACGATACTAAATTTCTCTGCCGATTATTCAGAATGATATCGGCCGATAGCGATAGTTTGACAAAAGTCTCTCCCAAATAATGTAATGCATTATCGGAATCAGAATTGCGAGATGTAAACCCGCAATTGCAAGAAAAAAGTCGCAATTACCTTTTTTATTTTTTATTTAGTGGCGGAAACAAGCATCCATACAGAAGAATAGGATGCAGGAGAAGAAGTAAATCAGTAAATGGATGCTCATATTTAGTCTAGAACTAGCCTAGCACTCCCGATTTCTCTCAACATGGGGAGCTGTCAGTCAATAAATGGGAAAACAAAGTAACTTGCGTTACTTATTTGAAAAAGTAACTCAGTAATGCGTCACTTTACTAGTTACTTGGAAAAAAGTAATCTGATTACATAACTCACGTTACTTGTAATGCGTTACCCCAAACACTGAACGTCACATGAACAAATACGAAAACAGGTCTAGAATAGATAGATAGATAGATATATAGATGTTATTCTCTGAAAATAAGTCACATGAACTACTTTTATAAGATTTTTGGACAGTTTTTAAGCTTTTAATGTGCTTATTTGTCCTTTTTGGAGCTTCACAGCTGCTGGTCATTATTTGCCACTTGCAGCTCTTAATTGTATTGGATTTAGACGTCTTCATTAAGATGAACCGTCTCTCCTCAGGTGTGTTTTTCCTTCACTAATGTGTTAGAGCAGCACAAATGGCCTCTCGTCTTGAGTGTTTTTATAATGAGATTACAGCCAAAAGCTGCCAGACGGAGCCTCTGAACTCAATGCAGTAGTGTGTTCTTCTTATCTGTTTGGCTGATGCATGATGGGAAGTTTCTTATTGACACTCCTCTATAATGTTGCAACAATAGTCTGTATATTGACGGTGAAGTCCTTGAGTTTTCCTGCTGCAGCTGTGTCTCTGTCCCCGATGTCTCTTATTGAATTTGGCGTGTTTGTGAGCGCCAGCAGCTTCAGACAGACTCTGGATTCGGTTTAAGGCCTCCAGGAGCCACGGGTGTTTAACAAGAGCTGGTGATCCATGTGATGCTAATGCCTGTCAAAGTGGAGACACACAGGGAGTTAAACTACAAAGTACATATCAGATCAGAATAAAAAGAAGACAAAAGGGAATTAATCTGTTCAATCTAATAAATAAACAGGCAAGCAGTTCATTGACAGTCAAATACAAGTCAGGCATCCCTATTATTATTGCTCATATTTGTGACTTTAAATAAAATGCATTATGGATTTGTATGTAGTTTTTGAGCGTTTTTTTTTAGCATAACGGATCTTAAAACCCAAAGATGGTGCATGTGAGTTTGCATGTGAGATTATTAATTTGTTTGTTTGATCCAGTGGGGTTTGACAGATGGTCCTCGACTGGTTTTGATAAAAGACTGATAAACCTCATCCTCTCCGCAGGAAGAGAGTCGTCTGTCAGCAATCCTCTGAGGAGCAGAGGTGAAATATTACTGCTCTTTCAAAGCTCAGGAGACTCATCGCACTTAGGTTAGCCAATAAAATAAACCTATTAATAGTCAATAGCCTTTAGTTTATGTCAAAACCATGATTTATACTTACTAATGCTATAGTCAGGGGCAAGTGGAGCAACAAGCCTAATGTAGTAGAAATTTAGATACTAATGAGTCATTGAAACTTTTAGTATATTTTCCTAGAAAGACTGAAAAATGTATATTCTGTATTCTGTGTATGACTGTCAATTCTGTTACTCTACCTTGGTAATAGTTTGACATTAACAGAATTGACACTGACTAATTCAACAACAAGAAATCATGATTTTCAGCTATATAAGACACTTTTTTAACAGAAAATATTATATTGTTATGGCCTTTAACATCTTGTGGTCCATAACAATGAGTAACAAGTTATTAAAATAATGAAAAATATAACCAACCGAAAAAAGCAGAAAAAAATATTGACTTTGGGCATGAAATGTATCTGTAATTATAGAATAACTCATAAGCTCTGTCATGTGACCACTCAAACGAACAGATCATTGTTTTAAAGTTGCTAAAGAGACACATTGTTCCTCACAGTTTTCTCTCCATATTAAACTGGGAAACGAGAGTATTTTAACCTCCGGAATATTCCAGCTCTAAATGAATCTCATTGGTGATTCTTCATTCCTGTGGGAAGAAGAGCAGAGGATGAGAGGAGAGATCAGATGAGACAGAACCACATATGGAAACGTTCATGTGTGCTTCATTACAGTCCCTGACATCCGTCCCCAGTTTTCACATTCATAAAACATATAAAAAATTCAGACTTCATGGAGCGCGAGGATGGATGTGGCTTCTGACGACTCTGGGTTTCAAATGGAATTATTATTTCCATTCGGTTCCGCCAGAAAGGTGATCCCCTGCCAAATCTCCTTAAAATATGCCCGTCTTTGAACATGCAGTTACTCAAACCTCAAATGATAAAATATAATACGCAAATCTGAAAGAATAATAGCGTTAAATGAGAGGAGGGAGAGTTCTGGAAAACACCCGAGAGCAAATTAAGCCACGTGTTTGTCGATGCTTATGATCTAATTACAGCGAGTGAAGCCTTTTTCTTTCCATCTCTTTATCTGTGGTGTAATAGATTTGCTCTTTCTCTTTGTGCTGGTGTTTAATCGTGTCCTGCGGTATCACGCTCATGATCTCATTTGTTTGAGTTGTGTGGAGAGGGACGTGATGATTATATTTCATGGAAATTACCAATAAGTCTACAGGAGTCATATGATAAAGTAACACATTTACATTTAATAATTCAACAGACATTTGTATCCAAAATGACTTACAGATGAGGAAAAACAAGCAATTTATCATACAAGAGCATCAATATTAACATTAATTGTCCCTGGACAACTATAGAGTGTTGTTTGCCTGATACTAATGATGATTTAAGGCATTGCAATGGTTTCTAGGTCAATATATATATATATATATATATATACACACACACATATATATTAAAAAAAATTTAAATTGAAAATTGAAAAATATATTAAAAATGTAGAAAAATCTTCAAGGTGCAAAAAAAATGCATTTCCAATCTTAAACTTTATAATACACACATGTATGTACAGTATTTATATATATATATATATATATATATATATATATAATATGGCCTGTATATATACATTTGAACAATATATAGGCCTATATAGATACACATCTATATGAAAACTATTTTGCCAATTTTTTGTATAGTTAGTATAGTTAGATACATGTTTTTCTTCTTTTTTTTGCTGTATTGTGAGAGTTCAAACCACTAGAGTGAACTTTAGTAATGATGACTGACGTACCAAACACCACTAATTAAAATCTCAAACAAATAACAGCAGGTACATGTATGGATGAAGGCAAATGTAGTATGTCATTGCAACTCATCTGTACTGATATACATGAGAAATTTCCAGAAGCTCCATCGGGAAAAAAACAGTTTACCGGAAAAGCTCCTCTGGGCAACATCAGATTCACACCTGCAAAACACACAGCAAGATCAAAACAACCTTACAGGCATGAGGGCCAAGGCCTAAATGATAATCTGTGTCAGCATTCAGGGCTTTATTTGAGTGTTTACAGTCAGCAGCTGCAGTGCAATTCATGAAGCTACTTATAGTTTTGTGCAGAAACCTTGAACAGCCAATATCATCTATCAACAGAACATTTTCTGACTGCACATTTAGTATCTGGACTAGTAACCACAACAAGTAATTTAAACTGAAAATGCTTTAAAACTAAAGGCTGTAGACTTTTATCTGTAGCCGAGTGATTAATGTGTCCATTCAGTGAGATCTGCACACTCACCAGAAACAAACCCACGGCCCCAGTGTGATTCTGACAAAGTACAGCCTTGAATCTTAAGAAAACGTGAGCAGGGCCATCTGAGGTGTCATAAACCACAGCGGTTTAGCGTCCACAGGAAATTAATTCCAACGTTCAGTAGTTTGAACTTGACCCTGGCACTCAGGAGGAGGATAAACCTGCTCTACCTGCGCCGCCATCATGTCTGGCTATTTGCTTTATAGGTACTTAAGCCAGAGAAACGGTCATTAATATTCTCGAGAGGAAAGAGGTCATCACAGCATACTGTGGACTTCAGAAAGGTCAAGATGGAAAAGGTGATTCATTCCCATGTTGGGCAGTTTCCTCCCAATAAGCTTCTTACTGTTTTAACATATAGAAACTGCTGAATCAGAAGATATGTAGATGGCTGTTTGACATTTGGAAGATCACGTCCTGCAGTGGGATAAACTGTAATCCATCTAGAACTACTTTAAACAGCGTTTTGCTAATTCTTTCATAATTATGCATGCAGTTTCAATGAGCTAATATTAATTAAGAGACTACATGGAAAGTTTTTACCTTTAAAAATGAATGGCACACCATATGGATGGATGGATGGGCAGAAGAATAAATTGATGGATGGATGGATGGATGGATGGTAGAATAAATGGATGGATGGATGGGCAGAAGAATAAATGGATGGATGGATGGATGGATGGATGGTAGAATGGATGGATGGATGGGCAGAAGAATAAATTAATGGATGGATGGATGGTAGAATAAATGGATGGATGGATGGGCAGAAGAATAAATTAATGGATGGATGGATGGATAGGCAGAAGAATAAATGGATGGATGGACGGACAGACGGATGAATGGATGGATGGAAGAATGGATGGATGGATGGGCAGAAGAATAAATTAATGGATGGATGGATGGATAGGCAGAAGAATAAATAGATGGATGGATGGACGGATGGACAGACGGATGAATGGATGGATGGAAGAATGGATGGATGGATGGGCAGAAGAATTAATGGATGGATGGATGGATGGACAGTCGGTCAGACAGACGGATGTATGGATTGAAGAATAAATGTATGGACGGACAAACGGGCCGATGGATGGATGGGCAGAAGAATAAATTAGTGGATGGATGGGTGGATGGATGGATGGGCAGAAGAATAAATGGATGGATGGAAGGGCAGAAGGATAAATTGATGGATGGATGGATGAACAAGAAGAATAAATGAATGAATGGATGATGGATGGATGGATGGGCAGAAGAATAAATGGATGGGTGGATGGATGATAAATAGATGATAGATGGATGGGCAGAAAAATAAATGGATGGATGGATAGGATAAGAATAAATGATATATAGATAGATAGATAGATAGATAGATACTCCTCTTTCTCTCAGTGGACTTCATTAGCGTCAGGCTTTGGTTTGTGTCTGATCTAGATGAATATGTCGCTTTAATTGGTTCATGTTAACAAACCTCTCAGTTTATAAAGGAGCTTTACACATCCAAGTGGTCAATATCACTCCGTCCGCAGCCTCTAACAAGACGAAGCGTTAGCCACTTAGCAAAGGTCAAGGATGGGAAGAGCTATAGTCACCTGATCGATCCATTAACCTGCTGCCGTCCTCCATATGTGAGGCTAATGAAGACCTTTTTTACCCAGGAGAAACAGACATCACATGAAGGCCCTGAGGTGTGATCCATCTTCCTGCTCCTCTGCAGAAATCCAATAGCAGCTGTTATGAAGGAAACGGTGCGGCTGTTATGACAGAGAAATTCTCTGGAAAACAAAATGCAATATTTAGGCAACAAGCTAGTCAGACTTGTAACAAGAAATAAAAAAGCTCAAATAATAATATAGTAAATATTTAACGAGGGTCGAAGCAGTGTTTTCACACTGGCATTCACACTCCTGTCATCTTCAGGTCGCTGCCATTATCCTAGACGGGTCACGGAATGGGAATTGAAAAAGGGAGAAGGTGTGTGTGAGAAAGAGAGAGAGAGACAGAGAGTGTGAAAAAGACAGAAAGTGCTAATTTTAGCACACAGTGATAAACCTCGCTACCCTGTGGGACAGGCTGATATCAAAGGGAACACATGCTGACTCGGTTGCCATGGCAAGCATAATTCAGCTTGGATGTCTCCTAATTGAAAAGCTGGGATATATAAGGGGACAGTTAAATATAAAAAGACTGCATATTTGTAATGACTGTCAGGAATCACACATGCAACTATTCCAAGGCCGTGTTCATGACTCGAGAGGAAGGTTTCAAAAAGGCTACACTAGATCAATGGATAATTACAGAAAGCACAAGCGCTCATGTTTACAGTGAATGTCAGAGGAATCTCTCTCTGCGTGTGTGGGATCTTTCTCTCGCCAGACCTCACATTTGGCTGCGTGTAGAATCAGACAATGAAAACGGTTTTATAATGAACTGATTTCATGAAGTAGATGAATAAAATCATGGATGTGCTGTTCCAAAAAAAGGTATATACACCAATCAAGCATAACATTATGACCACCTTCCTAATATTGTGTTTGTTTCGCTTTTGCTGCCAAAACAGCCCTGACCCTGTCCTGTAAGTTGCGAGGTGGAGCCTCCATGCATCCCACAGATGCTCCATTGGATTGAGATCTGGGGAATTTGGAGGCCAAGTCAACACCTCAAACTCGTTCCTGAACCATTTTTGTTTTGTGGCAGGAGCATTATCCTGCTGAAAGAGGCCACACCCACCCTTTGGGTGTACATGGTCTGCAACAATGCTTAGGTAGGTGGTACGTGTCAAAGTAACATCCACATGGATGGCAGGACCCAAGGTTTCCCAGCAGAACATTGCCCAAAGCATCACACTGCCTTCTTCCCATAGTGCATCCTGGTGCCATGTGTTCCCCAGGTAAGTGACGCACACGCACCCGGCCATTCACGTGATGTAAAAGAAAACGTGATTCATCAGACCAGGCCACCTTCTTTCATTGCTCCGTGGTCCAGTTCTGATGTTCATGTGCCCACTGTTGGCTCTTTCGGCGGTGGACAGGGGTCAGCATGGACACCCTGACTGGTCTGCGGCTATGCAGCTCCATATGCAACAAACTGATGCACTGTATATTCTGATACCTTTCTATCAGAACCAGCATTAACTTCTTGAGCAATGTGAGCTACAGTAGCTCGTCTGTTGGATCGGAAACAGTATTCCCTAGTGGCTGTGGCCTCTTTCAGCAGGATAATGCCCTGCCACAAAGCAGAAATGGTTCAGGAATGGTTTGAGGAGCACAACAACGAGTTTGAGGTGTTGACTTGGCCTCCAAATACCCCATCAATCAATATTACTATTTCTCAAAGCATAAAACCAATAGGAGTAAATGTTTCAAAATACTGAATCGCCATATTAGGTGTTCCACCAGTACGGCTGACAGGAGGACTGTGCTTTTCCTTTCAGAACAGGGATGAAAAAATAAAATGTTCATCTATCAGATCAGTATGACGAATTAAAATTATGAAAAAAAAAAAAAGATGAATAATTGATTTGTTCATTACCAGGCAAAGACATCCGTAAAAGTTAATAAAGATTCCCCGTCTCTTAAAATGGCCCTGAGAAGCAGACTATTCCCGGTGATTCATCAAACCTCATTGGCTCCCTCCGAAAACCCCCACGACGGCTTCCTTCCCGATCATCCGTCTCTCACTGCATCAGGTGAGACTCCAGCATGAACATCTCTGAGTTAAAGGAAGATTCTGGGTTCATTTACAAGTTAAGCTTGATTGACAGCAGCTGTAAAAGCTGTACAGTTGTAAAAAATAACAGAAAAGGCATTGCAGAATGTGTCTGTGAAGTTTCAGCTCAAAATACCCCACAGATCATTTATTATAGCTTGTCAAATTTGCCTCTAGTTGGGTGTGAGCAAAAACACACTGATTTTTGTGTGTGTCCCTTTAAATGCAAATGAGCTGCTGCTCCCGGCCCCCTTTCCAGAAGAGGGCGGAGCTTTAACAGCTCGCGCTTCGGTTGCTCAACAACAACAAAGCTGGAGAATCTCACGCAGCCTAAATTTAAATTGCCAAAGCAATCTGAGCGGCTCGTTTTTTCACATGCGTGCAGAGAAAGGCTTGTCAAAGCAACGTTACTGGGTTGTCCCTTTTCACGTTTTCTGGGTTGGTAGATGCACAATTACAGCACTTAAACATGAAAAAAGTCAGATTTTCATGATATGTCCTCTCCATCAATACATTTACAGTAGAAACATAGTGGCCAAGCAGGCAGCACTGCAATTAAAGATAGGTAGTTTTAATTACAGCACTAATGTGAACATATAAGCATAACATTTAAATGTGCATGTTAGCATGAGATCGGTGAAGAATTACTTCCCAACGCAAAAAAAGTATACACAAAAGCAATACTTCAGCTTAGGTCTGCACATCTGCTTCTTAACATCGTGGCCCGTGTGTCTGCTAGACTTCCATTGTAAGTTAATAATCCACTGCAGAAAAGTGACTGATCTTCAGTGCTGATTCAGGTTTATAACCATCTGCTCGTGCCTTACATCACGAGACTGAGATTCACAGCATAACAACTTTCATAGGATCCCATTATTGGTGTAAAACTTCTGTGCATTTATGGGTGTTTAAATATAATACAAATGTTTATTATTACTGCTGAAATGTAACGCTTTTCACCACAACGTTTCTTCAGTCAGAATCTTTAAACTAGGGCTGTGAATCTTTGGGCAGACAGCGATTCAGTTCGATTCACGATTCATAGGTATTCGATTCGATTCAAGAACGATTTTTGCAAATTCAGAACGAATATATATGCATTCATAGAGTTATTGAAATGCTTTCCCCAATGTGTCTTCACAATTACAATTACACAGAGGCCTTCAGGAGGTCAAAAAACAAACAGACAAAAAACCTTTTGTACATTATTAATGTTAGTTCATGTTAGTTCTTAATAATGCTAGCCTATAAAAATTGGCATTTGTGGAAATTTACATAAGCCAAAATTTTAAAAGGGCTTTAAAAGTATTGTTAGGCCTAGTTCATAGCTAACTATAGTCAAATAACACAAGACGTGTCACTCGTATTGTTTTGAATGGGACAATGTGCAACGCACAATATGGCGGAATAAGTCCCGCCTTCTAAATAATAGCCAATCGCCGATTGGTAAAGTCATTGCGTCACTGCAGCGGCCGTTAGAAGCTCCGGTTCCTATAGAAACAGTCAGACTCACGCTTCCTATAGAGACGCACAGTTAGGACTGTGCATTAGCTTGATCTAGCCTGAAAAAAAAAGCCTTTTTATGTCATGATTTAAGCGTTCAGAAACAAAATTTATGAGACAGTTGTTGTCAGATTTCATTAGTGATTTCAAATATTAAATTTAATTGAAAGCTTGGCAAACAGCTTTAGAGAATTTGATGTTTCCCCATTCAAAGAGACAGGAGCGACACTTGCATGCCCGAGAGGTGTTTCAAAGATGGCCGCCGAGTGAAATGACTTGTCTTAAAGGGATTTTGCTAGTGCAGGATAGTGTTAAAGGCTACACAACCTTATTAAAGTGTTTCAGGTACATTAAACATACGAATGCTTACATGGAGAGACTACACAGTAAAACCTCCAGTGTTAAATTAACATTGCCAGTGTTTATAAAATCCACACCGGATTAATTTAACACTGGATGTTTTGCTGTGTACCCTAGAATATAATGCACTTACCCAAAATAATCCTAAACTAACTTTTCTTCACGGAATAGTAAGAAAAACCCTCTTTGTTCTCTTTATACTGATAATTTTCCTTACGATGATTCTGGAAAAAAAAAAAAAAAACGCGCTGGGTTTCTACTGTTGCTATAGTAACGAACGCAACTTCAACGCGCATCCGATTGATGGATAAACCGCGCGCTCTTCTGTCAGTGTTGTTAATGTTGTAGTTATTTCAGCAGTTTCCTTGACACAGTTTAACGACATTAAGTTCATAATTTCATTTATCATTAATTGAACTGTGCATATGCATTTAGACACTTGCATTATGTATTTGCTCCGTCCATGCAATAAATGCGCGCCTTGAAACTGCTCAGGCAATAATACTATAGTAATTTATAGTAAATACTATAGTGTTACTAAAGTAAAGTACTTTAATTAATTTGTCGTGGTAATTCTATAGTTGTTGTGATAATATAACAACTATAGTAATATAATCAAATTACTTTACACAAAGTTTTCTACAACTATAGGGTATTATACTACAATATACACTACAGTTTACTGTAGTAAAAACTAAAGTATACTACATTATTTATTACAGTTTATCAGTTCACTGTAGTTAATACTACAGTATGCTGTAGCATTCATTAACAAAGTGTTGTAAATACTATAATATATACAGTATACTACAGTTTACTATAGTATGGTTCAAAAACACTATAGTATTTACTATAAATTACTATAGTATTTTTTCACCTGGGTGTCAGTGACAAGTATTTTTATCGAAAATAACGGCGACGTTTCCACGCAATAAAAACGTTTTATTTCAACAGTAGCCTACTAACCACGCCATGACTTGAGACATATCCAGCTGCAGTTTCAGAACCGCAGCCACAGAACGGAAGTGAGGGGCGGGGCTTAAACAGTCATATTTGCGCTACCCATATATGTCATTTTCGTTTGTTAAATATAAGTTGTTTTTACATGGATTTTGGATCGATGTCTACAATATTTAACAACAATACTTTAAAATAAAGTCACTTTTCTGTTCATATATGCGTAAGATATCATGATGTACAATGAGGATTTTTAATTACCATCTTAATGGATAATACAAACTATGTTTTGTTAGTCCATAATGCATGAAATAATTAGTATAAACTGTGAACAAATACTTTTTGAAAATATATTAATAAATGTGTAACCATATAGTAAAATGTCACCCTTGACTGTATGTGATATTATTTCCATATGTATGTTCATGTTGTGAACTTGTGACAAATAGTATAAAGACACGGAGGTATGGGCAATTAATGTCAAAATATAGGCCTACATATATTTAATCATTGCAAATCCTTAAGCCGGTGAGCATACAGTGAGTGTATGATATTTCTGTCATGATGTGGTGTACGAATTTATATTTATGTATTTATATTAAGTGTTTATCTGCTATAGGCTATTGAATCTGTTCACGTCTTTCACATTTTATCATTAAAGATTTTTTTTTTATTATTATTATTTTTGCATTTGTCAAAGATATTTATCGTGTTAATATTAAATAAATATGAATTAATAAAACTTATTCAGTTCGTTTTTCAGGGATGAAAAGATTTTTTTCTGCAGAAATGCCATGATATGGGCTTATAATTTTGAAGTGTTTTAAGATGATTATTTGTTGTTTGCTTGTTTTTACTTTATTATGAGCAGTTTAAATATGTTTTAAACCTATTATTTTAGAAATGTTTTTTAAATATCCTATTTGTTTTCATACAGAGAAACACACGTTTGACTTGTTCAAGGCTTTTTTTTATTTGACATTAAATAGCCTACGTTACATAATCTAAGTATTATTTGTAACAATTTGAACATGAAGGGAATAATACAAATGGGAAACACTTTACATGTTACACATTTATTAATATATGTTTGAATTAATACAAAAAAAAAAAAACTTGTATAGTTGTAGTATCGTTGAAGTAAACAATGAATGAACGAAAGTGTTTGTATCCATTAACATTAAATCTTCTCAAACTCTGTTTAGTTAAGTATTATTTGGAACATGGAGGAAATAACACTTATCACATATAGTCAGATGGGAAACACTTTACAACACACATTAATTAATA